>JAFBJQ010001840.1:24071-36064 GCA_016785345.1 Trinectes maculatus | reverse complement strand
GCCCGAGTGAGAGAATGTGATGTAAAGTGTGTGTAGCTGCACACTGCAGGCACTGTATGTGTGTTCTCACTGGAATTTAACGCTGTCTAAAGCTAAAGCTGATTTAATTCTTTTCTCAATATAATATTAAAGTATCATTACTGAGGTCGAATCTACAGTACCTTTACCTGATTATTGTACTTTTGTAATCAGTGATCACTGAATGGATGAAAACAATAACAGAGAAGTTCTCACTGAGTGTCTGTGGAGAGACAGCTATTATTACAGTATATTTCCTGTCTGTCACTCAGTGACTATGTATCAGAAAGGTGAATCCTCTTATGAGTGGTTGTGTGTATGTGAAGACTGACAGCATGGAGGCTGCAGTAATGCACTGATGGGAGTCAGGTTGATGACTGACAGCTCATATGAAGACCTGTCTGAGAAGAGACTACAGAGACCATCAGTCCACTCAGCTCTACGTGAACGTGCTACTGTCCATGGAGCAAAGCAGCTAATGACCCACAGTCACAGTGACCAGCAGAAACATGGTCGTCATTCAGCTCATAGTGAAACGTAAGTCTGCTCATTATGTGACACAGTGAATCCATTACTGTGAAACAACAACAACAACAACAACAACGTCATCATCATCACTGGACTGAACAGTGATACATCATGTTAGCAAATAGCTGCTGTGACCGCCACTGACATTGCTCTGATATTACACTGATGATTTTCACAACACATTAGATCAACTCTGATTAACAAGTCATTGCTAACAACAGCATCTGTGTAGCTCACTGGTTGAGAAGACAGACCCGCTGTCTTCTCCATTGTCTGTCCACTGTCCCTGTTAATGTGAGTCCTCATTGTCCACGTGTGAGAGAAAAGCTGGGACGTGGAGTCTCTCACTCAGTGAAGGACACATTCATTATGTCCTCAGTCTGAACAATGTCTAATTAATGTCATATTGGTTCTTCAGCTGTTCAGCATTCACACAGAACCATTTGTTTATTCAATTGTCCTGCTGTCTGTTATAAATTAACTTCCACTATGTGTGTAGAAGACAAATCACAGGCAGAGCCAACTGAACCATTTCAAGCAACAAAGGGCCACAGTTGTGTTTGACTGATGCTTTTCTGCTCTCTGGAATCTCTCAACATTAAATTAAACCAAGCATCATGCAAGAGACACAGCTGAGAGCAATATGTCTCCACTGCAGGTGCACGGGACATAACAGCAAATATATATCACTGAGATGAGACATAAACATAATGCACACAATAAGAGATGCCACTGCAGGTATCGCTCATAATGAACCACAAATTCAGACGTGCTGCGAGGAAGACGACATCAGAAGTGACATGAACTGTGAACAAAGATGGGACGCGCACACACGCACACACACAAATATTGTATAATCAAAAATAAATATGTAAAGTGTATTTGTTGGCCAACTGCCATTACACAACAGAAGAAGCATCAAGAATAAGAAAATCAATAATAATAATAAGGTCCGTCCACCACACAGCAACAAAACAACACATCAGGAAACCTGGTAGAACAAAGAAGAAAGCCATTAAACACAGAGTCACACGGGGACTGTATCAGTCCTGTACATCAGCCTCCCATCACTGTCTAATCACAGAGCAAACAGTGGCCCCTTATACAACTCTGAGACCTCTTTCTCACTGGACTGTATGAAGAGCCAGGCCTGATGGAAAACTATTATCAAAGAGACAGAGAGAGAGAGAGAGAGAGAGAGAGAGAGAGAGAGAGAGAGAGATTCTCTAAACATCAGGGCTCCCTCCATCCTTGTGTCTCTGTGGTGTGTGATGGTTCAGGAAAGAGACACGGGGAATTTTAAAGAGGACTGGACGAGAGTAAACTGACCTCAGACCAGCCACTCTACCTGTGGGTCTGTTATTGTGCATCTAGCAGCAAGTATGTCAGAGCATAATGTGCAAAGCAAACAGAGACGGTTACTGAGTAGTTAAACCAACAGTCATCATTCTCAAACAGCAACGACTATAAGTACTGTTAATAACCAGTGGCAACTATTATTGCCGGTGGGATTAAACGGGTTATTAAGACACAGTGGTGTTTTCTTCAGACACGTCTCCTTAGAGGTCAAAGGTGAAGACACATGTAAATTTGTGCGTCATGTGATTGAACATCTCAGTTCATCTAGGAAACATGAAAAGAGCTATATTAGCACAAACAATACAGAGCAACAGGAAATGAACTGTGATCGTGCTCCCTTCATGTTACAGTATCATCTGTCGGCGGATAAAACCAGGATGTTTGAGGTTCCAGCTCTTCTCTTAACATCCTGTCTGATTTGTTCCTCCTCAGACGTGTAGGTCCTCACCTCTGCTGACCTGGAGATCCGCATGATGATCATGCCATTTCAGAGATGCTCCAGTCTTCTTCCTGAAACCTCATCAGCTCCTTAACCTGCCACACATTGACATGCACCATTGTCATTAGACAATCACCGGCATTGGGACGTTTGTGTGACAACACACTGGATCCTGATGGATCTCCATGTTGCCTCTGTCACCGCCCTGTTAGCCAACACTCACAGCTCCTGTCAGAGCTGATGCACTCACAGTGCACAGCCTCATTACTTACTGCAGACATTTAATTACTATAGTGGAGAAGCTGAGGGGAAACCAACCCTTTCTTATCCTCTATCCATCTCCTCATCCTCCTCCACTGCTGCTGCTGCTTCTCTCATCATCATCACCATCACCATCATGTGTCCCACTCTGTCCACTCACTCAGAGGCTTGTTGCCTCCATCAGAGAGAGCAGCGTCCAACACAATCCACACAATAGGTCATCATGACTGACTGATGCTAACATCACGGGGACAGTGAGAAGATGCTGAGCTCTCTCTCTCTCTCTCTCTCTCTCTCTCTCTCTCTGTCTCTCTCTCTCAGTGAAGACCACACTCATCTCTAACTTCACTCAGATCCAACACGGGGACCAGCGCGCGCTCTGACGCTTCTCCACGTCTCTGGCATCTCAGCTGTTTCCTCCTCACGCGCCTTCACAGCTGGAGTCAGCGCGAGACGCACAGACGCACTTTCATCAGCCTCACCGGCTTCTCCACCTCCGCTCAGCTGCGTCTGTCCCCTCTCGGCTGTTTCCGAGTGGGGACCTGACATGAAGAGACAGAAACGAGCTCTTGCCTTGAAAGCCAAAGAGGAAGGCGACGCCGGGGATCCACACGCTGTGTATCCAGAAGTACCGCATGATGCCTGGAACTCTTCCCCAACAAGCTGCGTCTCCAGCGGCTAATGTCCAGCAGAGGAAGCGGCGCAGGTGAAGCCGAGCGGAGGAACAAATCCTGGACTGATCAACTCAAGAGCCGGAGACTCTGTCTCTGCTGCTGCTGCTGCTGCTGCTTCACACGGACATCAGCGCCCCCTACCGGCACGGTTACCAGCGGAGGGAGACGCTGCGCGCGCGTGCACGTGTGTGCGCGCTTCACGCTTCAGGACCGACAGCAGGACTAAAGTGGAAGCATGTCCAACACATTCGGACATGCTGTGTCTCACGGAGACTCTCAGTGTCTCTGTCTCAGCCTGTTTCCTGCAGGACTGATGGGACTTTCTTATCTGTTGTCTTCACTGTCCAACAGACACATAGTATTTCTCCTATTATCACATATTAAAGCTGACACGAGATAAATCCACACTGATCATCAAATTTAGGGACTCCGGTTAATTTATCCCATAATAATCTATATGTGTTTTGACTGTGGGAGAAAGCCGCAGTACCCAGGGCGAGTACGAACCACCACACAACTGCAGGACAAACATGAGTCAAACACATGTATCTGACTTTATTATTATTATTATTATTATTATTATTATTATAACATGAGCTGACAAAAGTAAAGACAATGGCTCATATGGAAAACATGTACATTAAGAAACCCTATAATATTAATGGTACAATTCTTCTTTTGACATCTAATTATAAAGTAGACAAAATGTACGTTCTTTGAATGTAGAGACTAATGTATCTATAGGAGCTGCTTTGTCCCATGTGTACAGTATTATACCAGTATACATCAGAGTTCAGAGTGAGACTGGTCTAGTTGGTCTCATTGGAGAAAGCCAGTTATCTGTGTGCATACAAGTGTGGTGTTTTACTCCAGGAAATCCTGACAGTAGATTTATTACTCTGACTTCTCTCCCAGCCACTGAAGCTGTTTCTTTAGTGTTCATTATTGACTCCAGCTGCAGTGAGAACATTTAGACAAGATAAACGTCTTATTCTGTCTTAAGTCATATAACATATCAGTTATCACAGTCCTGGCCAGTAAACAGCAGGTGCCATTAGTTTAAAGGACAATTTTACTAATGGTTGTAGTATTTGTATTTTAATACTGTTCACAACTCTGGATGAAAACTACCAAAAAAAAAAAAAACTTTCTTCATGCGAAGGTGCATGTTTTTCCACGTGGTGTCTACATACAGTCAACGACACACCATGGAACAAACTTCTTGTAGGATCTTTGCCCTCACACAGCAGAAACACTGCTGCTTGAATGATTTTCTATCATTATTTGTGTTTTTTTGTGTATTTGTTTTCAGGTCTCTTCAATTTAGTTTCCATCTGTGAAGCCTCCACCCACGAGATCTCATGGCACAGGTGGACTAAAGAGTCTATTTACATTCTCCACCTGTTTCTGCAACTCTGCTGACCTGACATGAAGAGACAGAAACGAGCTCTTGCCTTGAAAGCCAAAGAGGAAGGCGACGCCGGGGATCCACACGCTGTGTATCCAGAAGTACCGCATGATGCCTGGAACTCTTCCCCAACAAGCTGCGTCTCCAGCGGCTAATGTCCAGCAGAGGAAGCGGCGCAGGTGAAGCCGAGCGGAGGAACAAATCCTGGACTGATCAACTCAAGAGCCGGAGACTCTGTCTCTGCTGCTGCTGCTGCTGCTGCTTCACACGGACATCAGCGCCCCCTACCGGCACGGTTACCAGCGGAGGAAGACGCTGCGCGCGCGTGCACGTGTGTGCGCGCGTCACGCTTCAGGATCGACAGCAGGACGAAAGTGGAAGCATGTCCAACACATTTGGACATGCTGTGTCTCACGGAGACTCTCAGTGTCTCTGTCTCAGCCTGTTTCCTGCAGGACTGATGGGACTTTCTTATCTGTTGTCTTCACTGTCCAACAGACACATAGTATTTCTCCTATTATCACATATTAAAGCTGACACGAGATAAATTCACACTGATCATCAAATTTAGGGACTCCGGTTAATTTATCCCATAATAATCTATATCTGTTTTGACTGTGGGAGAAAGCCGCAGTACCCAGGGCACGAGTACGAACCACCACACCACTGCAGGACAAACATGACTCAAACACATGTATCTGACTTTATTATTATTATTATTATTATTATTATTATTATTATTATTATTATTATTATTATTATTATTATTATAACATGAGCTGACAAAAGTAAAGACAATGGCTCATATGGAAAACATTTACATTAAGAAACCCTATAATATTAATGGTACAATTCTTCTTTTGACATCTAATTATAAAGTAGACAAAATGTACGTTCTTTGAATGTAGAGTCTAATGTATCTATAGGAGCTGCTTTGTCCCATGTGTACAGTATTATACCAGTATACATCAGACTTCAGAGTGAGACTGGTTTAGTTGGTCTCATTGGAGAAAGCCAGTTATCTGTGTGCATACAAGTGTGGTGTTTTACTCCAGGAAATCCTGACAGTAGATTTATTACTCTGACTTCTCTCACAGCCACTGAAGCTGTTTCTTTAGTGTTCATTATTGACTCCAGCTGCAGTGAGAACATTTAGACAAGATAAACGTCTTATTCTGTCTTAAGTCATATAACATATCAGTTATCACAGTCCTGGCCAGTAAACAGCAGGTGCCATTAGTTTAAAGGACAATTTTACTAATGGTTGTAGTATTTGTATTTTAATACTGTTCACAACTCTGGATGAAAACTACCAAAAAAAAAAAAAACTTTCTTCATGCGAAGGTGCATGTTTTTCCACGTGCTGTCTACATACAGTCAACTACACACCATGGAACAAACTTCTTGTAGGATCTTTGCCCTCACACAGCAGAAACACTGCTGCTTGAATGATTTTCTATCATTATTTGTGTTTTTTGTGTATTTGTTTTCAGGTTTGTTTCATTTTAGTTTCCATCTGTGAAGCCTCCACCCACGAGATCTCATGGCACAGGTGGACTAAAGAGTCTAT
Source organism: Trinectes maculatus (assembly GCA_016785345.1). Lineage (NCBI taxonomy): Eukaryota > Metazoa > Chordata > Actinopteri > Pleuronectiformes > Achiridae > Trinectes > Trinectes maculatus. Next base: position 29,807 of record JAFBJQ010001840.1, on the reverse strand, counting down.
TTACATTCTCCACCTGTTTCTGCAACTCTGCTCGTTTGCATTTTCGGCTCAGAGGAGAAGAAAACTGTTTTCATTATAACGTCCCAGCAGTGAGAGAAACAAAGCACAGGTGAGATGGAATCTCATCAAAACAACATGATAGAAAATACTGTTTGCTTTCAGAGTCAGAGAAGTGAGATTGTCAGAAGCTGATTGTCAGAAACGAGTCAAGTCTGATGTTGAAGTGAAAATGCAGAAGCTGATTTTTGCATAGTCACTACATGTTTTCATATAATATTCAGAGTTTGCAGCTTCTGACCTCTAAGAGTCTTGTTTAATAATTAATTTCAAGCCTACAGTGTTTCAGTCCTCCAGCAATCCTTTAGATCTCTGTGTGAAAAGCACAGTATGAGCTTGATGAATTTGGGGCTGTGACAGGAGTCATGGAAACATGCGGGAGATCCTGTAGCGTGCTGGAAAAGTAGTCTCCAGGTTACTATAGATCAGCCTGACACCACAGGCAGAGACAAAACAAAAACAGACGTATCAGAGGAACTTTCTGATCTTGTGTGATGAACTTTAAATTGGCCACTTAGTTGGATTGAAAACTACAGAGCTACTGAACTGAGATGAACGACAGGGACAGAGACATGAAGTCATGATGTTCATGCAGTGAAAATACTGTATAATCAGAGAAGCCTGCTTTGTCAGAAAGTGCTGAACCAGTGTTAAGATGCTGGAGGTTTTCCTCCACCATGATTGATCTCAGCGGTGAACTGAAGCTCAAAGTCAGCACCATGGACAGAGGCAGGACAGCAGGCGAGCACAGAGCAGCTTTCACTGCGGAGACGCACTGCTGTTCACACCACACACCACACACACACACACACCACACACCACACACCACACACCACACACACACACCACCACACACACACACCACACACCACACACCACACACACACACACACACACACACAGACAGTAACTGAAAGCTACAGGAAATCAGAAAGGGACAATTTGCTGCTTAACTTTTCTTCCATCAAGGATCATCTGTATTGATCGACCTTCTAAATGCCACAGAGCACAGCTCTCTCTGTTTGGCACTGTGACCTCCAGCAGTGGATCATTTACAGTAAAGTTGCAGACACTTGTTCTGATGCTAATGACTCTTGGAGCTCTAGTTTCCTCTGCTGTTGGTCTCTGTCCTGAATAAAGAGCTCCTCTGTCTATTTCTAGTGTCTCTATCCCAGCGGTTTCCATCACACCAGACCCCAGCTGATTACCTGTGACTCTGCTGAGAGCGTTTGATTTATGACTCTTTTACTCTTATTATTCTTCAGCTCCATGCTGCAGAGCTGCTGCTCTCAGACGGCCTGCAGAAGCTGTGAGAGATTCCTTTAAGACTTTGTTTTAATAACACGCTGCTTCACGCAGAGAAGCGACGGCTGTAGAACAAGCATCACTCTCTGGTTCAGATCCAGCTAAAAGTCTGTTAGTCTCTGTCACTGGGTCTTTATTCCTCAGAGAGATCTGCATCTCACCATTAACATAAACAGATGTAAATATTCAGGCAAAGATAAGTGAATCGTCTTCTCCATGTAAAGCATCCATACTGATGCATCACACGTTACTGAGGCCTGTTGGTAAACATGACATTTAACCTCATTTGTTATTCACTGCTTCATTAGCAAAGTTAAACTGAAGCAGCAACACTCACAGACAATAATTACTCCACTTCTTAGTGAGTGTCGCTGTAAAGTTTCCATCAGTACGGAGTCACATTATCCAGTTATTTAACAGGACTGATTCAGACTCACAGGACCAGAGCACTGAGGCATCATCTTCCCTGATCCATCCTGTCTGTCTCATCCACATCCTGTAAGACTCTCTGCTTGTCAATAATCTGATCATCAGAAAGTACTGAAGCTTAACACGAGACGACAAACAATCTGACACCACACATGAACCGCATCATCTTAAATCAGGGCAGTGGAGCGAGATAAGAAATAAACAGAGAATAAAAGAATGAAAGAATGTGGGACGACAAAGAGCAAACATTAACAGCACACACAGCACTGCACCTTTATACAACTCATAGATTAACAACCATCCCATTCTTCCTCTTTGCTCCTGTACACTCTGACCAGTCCCTGCAGCTCTGGCCTCCTCATGCTGGGTCACACAGTGCCTTGTGCTGTTCACTTCAAACCTTCAACTGCTACACACACAGTGTTGCACAGGTACAACACACACACACACACACATACACACACACACACACACACACACACACAGGCTCTGAACAAACATGTAGCTGTCCCTCTAAAGTTCACCCTGCTCCAGTGTTTCAGCCTGAGGCTCCCTTCATAAAATATGACCCTCATGTAGATACTGTTGTCTGATAACACAATGCAGCACCTGTCAGCTACAACACAAAGTCAACACTCTGCTGGTCGGACTAACACAGAGCAGTGACGGGAACCAGGGGGAAAAAAAACACACAACTTGAAACCAATCTCTCCAGACATAACTTGGTGAACTTACCTGGAGCATGAACTTTAACAGGAACCATTTCCCCACAGTCGGCCGCCATGTCCATGATTTAAAATCCAACGAGTCCCATCACATCAGTGACCAGGCTGATATTTATCCAACAACAGTGGAAACCTTTAACTCCTCTACAGTTCAGTTTCACAGCTCAGCTTCACTGACGTTCACAGAGGAACAGAAACTGTTTTCCAGGGCTTCAAATGTTAAACCCACACTTGACTCACACAGTGTTAAAAAGCCTCTTTCTTCTCACAGCACAGGTGGCGTTAATTAACACGTAGCCACTTCCTGGTTCCTGTTGTTGCACCTGTTCCTTCACTGACTGAGCCCTCGTTAACGACACGACTGACCTGTGCCTTGTTTAATAGGTAAAGCTGACATGTGGTCACAGGAAGTGGAGACATTGGCGTCCTAAATTTATAATTACATTTATGTATAATGACTTTTCACAGTCATTTTTTTATATGGCATATGTATCTGTACATTTTTATTATTTTTATGTTAATTTAATATCATTTATTTTAGATGAGACATCGTAGCTCAGACTCATATTTTTTTTCCAATTTCATTGTCCCTTTGTGCTGCTTCCTTTGTTGAGCTGCTGTGTCAATTTTACAAATTTTGTCTCCAGAGGAATGAAATAAATAATCACAAATAATAAACAATCTCATCTTCAGTGAATAAGTTTACAATAGGTTCAATTTGAACCAATCTGCATAAAATATCTTATGTAACAAGCTCGAAGTCTCATAACATGATGTGTCATTATTGATTAGAAAATGAAAGCAGAAATATGCAGCCTATGATTCACAGCAGCAGCATCATTTTCACTAATTGGATGCACACTGCTAATTGCAAAGCAAACAAGACTGGCAACAGTTCCACCACAGGGAGTGAGCTGGCATTAGTGAAGCCCACCAGGTGTCCAGCAGCTCTGTGCAGATCCCAGAGAGAGGTGGAAATAATGTCTCATCATGAATAAGTACAGTGGCAGCATATTCTCCTCTGCTGTACACTCATCACTGGGATGACGGTGATGTGATGCACACTGCTGTCTGGACCAGAGCATCCTGACATGTCGACAGAGTGAAGAGGAGGATGATGAGGACGGGGACAAAGCTGCAACTGAAATTAATTTCACATTTCTACACAGACTGACTTAGAGATTAAACTGAGCCTATTAATGCTCATCAATCCCTCACCAATCACACACATACACATCCACACACATACACATCCACACACACATGCACATACACACGCACACATGCACACTCCTTGTTAAACAGCACAGAGACAAGAGGAGAACACAGAGGAGAGAAGTTTACTGTGAAATGGGATAAACACTGGAGCAGGTCTGAGGTCATCTGACAAACAGAGTGGAGCATTAAAGCTAAAGGAAGCTTCCCCACATTTCACTTTAATCATTGAAACAGGCCTGTGTGACACGACCTGAGAGACCTGTTGGTCTCATCAGCACTGAGCAGGTCTGAGGGGTGATGTGCACTGAGAGCATTTAGTGCTTTATAAACAAAAACCTGAGCTGGAACCACGTCTGGCTTTAGGAAAACACAGATCTCTTCTTCACAGCCTCTGCATCATCAACAAACCTCCACAGGTTGCAAATAAAAATGTGCAGTAAACTGAGCAGAGGAGCTGTTTCACTGCCAAAGATGAAGTGATCATAACTTTTATGTGGCCAAACTGCTGAGAGTCTCCTCTGTGCTTAGAAAGACCATATCCCTCATTGGTAGGTGTTAGGTCTGTTATACACACACACACATGCACGCACGCACACACATGCACACACACACATATACAACTCATCGTCTTCCTCATATCTCATTAACATCCATAATACTAGTAGTAGTAGTAGTAGTACTAGTACTGCAGTGAGTTACTGTGTGAGTGTAAATATTGGATATGTGATGAAGCCTCATTCTCTCTGGTGGAAGTGACACATTAATGATCACTGAGCTGCTCTAAATACATGTAATCCTACAGAGGCCTGTGGTGGCAGCGATAGAGAGATAATACAGAGCCTGAATAAAGAGTCAGCATGAAACACACTGCACCTAATAAAACACTGAGGCCTGAAGAGAAAATGCTTCATTACTAAAACAGAGAGGAGAGGAGAGGAGATGACTGTGGGACATCTGTATTGTAATGTTCTGAGCAGAGTCGCTGTTACTGTTTCTGTGCTCTAAGCCAGGTTTAAACAATTATACACTCATTACTGGGAAATTATATTCAATTTAATTATATTGTTGACATTTGCTTTGAAGATTTGTCTCTGAAATTCTTACTGTCTTATTCATTTAATTTCTATTATGTGTTGTTAAACCTTAAATGCTGAATAAGAACGTGTTTTACACACAGGAGAACTCAGACAACAATCACATACATAAAGGCACATTGTGTGTTACAAGATGTAGACCTGCATACTACAGATAATGTCACAGTTCACAGCACAACGGAAACAAAAGCATTTCTGTCCGAAGGGCAAATGATATTCTGTGAAAACATTTTTATTTTAACTGAGTTTTGAACAGCTCTTTAGAAAACTGATTTTGCTTCAGGAGACGACAGACGAAATAAAATGAAAAAGTCTCCATGAATCATAATTTTAGAGTCTCTGTCTTTTCATATTTGATTTAACTTTATCGCTATTGACTGTGCCTTAACTGTCGTCATCTTTGTGCCTTTACCTTTACCCATCCTGTCATCCCTGTGTTTTCTTTGTCAGGTATAAACCACATTTCCACAACAATAATTGGACATGTTGAGAACCAACTAAATACAGTAAAATCATTTTCGAGTTGTACAATTGTTGTTTATGTTCTTTTAATGATTTGCTTCTTTTCGTCCTTTTAGGGGGGTGGTTCTGCTGTAGGTGAAATTTGATTCAGCTGCTTTCAGGAGGCTGCAACCCCCTCCCCCCGCCACCTCCCACCCCCCCACCCGCCAGCCGGCCATCCATTTCACATAAGTAAACACAAGGCGGAGTAGCCTAGCTGTGCTGTGGAGGTGTTGGAGAGCCGGCAGGCGCACTGAGAGACAGAGAGAGCGCTCACCAACTAGTTCCCGTGCGAAGTCTGTACGTATTTACGGGGCAAACCGCTTAAGCCGAAACAAGGAAGTTCACGGGAGATGTGTCGTAACCACGAAAACAACGTAACTCGCGACTGTCGTAACTCGAGGACC
>JAFBJQ010001840.1:0-23417 GCA_016785345.1 Trinectes maculatus | reverse complement strand
ACATGGTCTGACCTCTCCCATCTCCCCTCTCTGGACTAATAGAGCTGATTGGACCATTTCAGGGAGCTGAGAGTCGAATCAATTGGCTCCTTTTGTCTCCCAGGAACAAACTGCCAGTGAACAGTGCACACCGTGACCAGCATAATGCATTTACTTTAACACTGTTGTGATGCTGGCAGGCTGCCTGGGTGGAGAGAGGAGCCAGATGAGGAGGGGAGAGAGAGGGGGGGAGAATGTGGGGAACAGTATGAGGGGAGGTGGATGGAAAGATAGAGAGAGAGAATGAGTGAGAAGATGAGAGGTGAGGAGGGAATAAGAAAAAGCTGGTATTAGATTCATATAGGAAATACAGGATCTCTCTCTTACATTTACAGTCAGGCATCAGCAGTAAATGATGCTCTCCAGCCTCTGTCCATTGTTCCACTGTTTCTACCTTCAGTTCATTTCTGTGTGTTTTCATTGATTTCTCTGAATATGAATAAGACACTAAACTAAGTGACTAGAGTATCATTGTGAAATTAACTTTTACAGCGCTGGTGTTTCATCATAAAGCAGATCTCCTAAACTGTCATGTAGTAACTCTCTTCATTCCTCTACCTCATCTTTTCTTTCTTGCTGGGAGCTGGAGAGCAACTGAAACATCCAGATGTCAGTGAGGTGAGCCGATACTGGATGTTAGTTATATCAAGACGTGCTGGTGTATCATGTATCTCCACCTGTCAGATTCTCTCTCGCTTAATCACCTTATTTATAGAAATGAAACCGATTCACAGTGTAATTTATACCTTTACATTTAAACCTTGTATGTTCATTAGATATTATAGACATGCAGTTTCTTTCTGTCAGTACAGTGACAGCAACAACAGTGTCTTTCCTGTTGTGTGTAAAAAAGTATCTCTCCAGTAACTGAAACCAAGCTGAAGCTCTTGTTATGTAATTGAGCAGGAAGTATCGTCTTCAAAGATCTGCCTCAAAGCTTTGAACTTCATGTTTCCTCCTCATCAGGGGAACAGAGATTTCCTCTCTGTGGGTTTCTATTCATTCATAAGAACAAATGACAGTATGTCCTTTTCATTAGTGGCTGATTTGCACAATACCTACACTCTGTGTGTGTGTGCGTGTGTGTGTTTGTGTGTGTAGAGGGAAGATGAAGGAGCAGTGCTCGTGAACAAATGATGTACAATTATTCATCTATTTCTCAAGAATAAAATTATCATATTCATCCTCATTGAAGGAGTCAGACACTAATGAGATGATTTGATTTCTGTTTCACAGAAAAACAATCAACAACAATCCTTATTATCTAATGTACAATACAACACTTCATCCATCTCCAACACTGAGACAGTCAAACAGCATCTGTTTACTTCCTGACTTTCTGCAGAGTCCTGTCAGTGATTTGTTGTTTTTTTAGCTTCCACTGTTTGATTCAGTGTAAATACCAACAACAAACAGAACTAAAGCAGCGTCCTGGTGTGAAGCAGCCAAAGCAGAGAGGATCAGGAAGTTGGCAGTCAATTTGTTGAGGTCAGAGAAACAGCGAGTTGTGTGTTTTTTGGACTTTATTGTTCTTGCACGCTAAAGTGGAATGGATAAGAAAGAAAGTCCACTGGTCAGAGGTAGAACACTGGTTACGATGCTCAACACTAGTTGAGGTCACAGAGAAGCCCTGATTCTTAACACAAACATTCAAAGAAAACCAAATGGTGAATTGCCAGTGTTATTTTTTAATATTTCCAAATCTTTTCTTTGGCTTTATTTGCGGTGGTTGATAAATCATAGCTAAAAATTTGGATTAAATATATTTTTAAAATGTGCCTGTTACGTCTCCTCTTGGGCTCATTTGGCTTCAGTATCATTTGCGTCCAGCAATGTTTTTAAATCCTACAGGTATTGATAATATCCAACATGGCACATTCAGATGGGCAGTTTACATACAGTATAGCCAGGTTTTGGTTGTGTGAAGTGGAGACAGTGGGTTTAGTCTTTCTTCGGATGAAAAGAAAGACTTTTCTGACCATAGAGGAAAGAGATTGTGACTTTGGTGTGTGAAGTGGCAGTAACATTAAAGTTTTCTGTTAAATGAGCAGTTGACTGTTACTGTTTTGTCACCGACATGCCTCACTTTGTTCATCAGTGTGAAGCCTTACTGCAGTTAACCTTATCAGACTAAAACGATAATGACACATAAAAGGACGACTGCGACGTGACCAAAAGGCGAGAGAAAATGAGCTGTTTCTCATTCTGATCATTACTGTCACGCCTCTCTCTTTGTTTCCAGTTAATGACAACGTAGGCTGATGGCAGGACACAAATGCAGACACACACAAATCCTAAGGGTGCAAAAGGGGAGTTATTAGACAAAAGCTTACGTGACCCAGTAAGAGAACAAACAGGACGCTATAAAAGACTACTGCAGGGAGCACAGGAACAAAAGAGGCAATAGTAGGACACAAAAAAAACACAAGAATCAAGGCGAGGCAGACCAGACAACAACACACTAAACAGGGAAACTAACAGATGAACTCAGAAAGAGGATAAACCAAAACCAACGCACAACACACAGCACCGACTGAAGAGACAGAGTAAACTCATTGCATACTAAGCAGACAACCTGACAGAGACCAAAAGGAAACACAGGGACTATATAGAGTAGTTAAATGAGACATGGGTGAAACCAATCAATTCCCACCAATCAGGTGGGAAACCAGCCACAAACAGGAAATGAACGGGAAATAAACTTAAACTTCAAAATAAAAAAGGAAACAAACGAAATCAAAACAAACCCCCAAAAACGCAAGATTAATACAAATACAAGAATAATAATAGTAAATAGAAAAACTGCCAGAATCAAGTCCTAAATCAGAACTAAAGTTCTAAGTCCTGGGGCAGATCACGACATTTACTAAGGTGACTCTGAATACTTCATCAGTTTGGTTTTATTTAGGTAAGTGATAGGATAAAAAAAAGGAGACAGCCTACAGAGTCTGAGATAAAATGTAAGTTATTGCCAGCCACTAATGAGAGCCAGGTCTCTCTCTCTCTCTCTCTCTCTCTATCCCTTTCTTCTAGTCTTTTATTCTGATCACAGGGGCTTTTTCTAAATAAGAGCAGATAAGCAGTAGCAGTTATTTATATGGTAATGCACCAAACAAACATCAGGCAGTTGAACACACACGGTTCAGTAGAATGGAAATGAGATGTTTTCTGTGACTCTGTTGAGTAGCTGTGTGTGTTGGGTTAATCTGTTTGGGCCTTGTGATGATATTATAGCAGGGTCTGCGGTGTGGGTCAACTTTACATACCACACATTCCTCTGTGGAAGATTCATCCTATTGTCTCATCAAAATCCCCATGTTCAAATCAAAGCAATAAAATACATTATACATTAGACTGAATCTCAAATGCAGGAAATGCATGAGCAGTATAATACCTGTGTGTCTGGCAGTGGAGTATCTGATATGCTGAATGTGGCCTTATTTACTCAACAGCTGTAAGACTGTTTTAATCAGCATGAACCGAGGACACATTTGTCAGTGGACTTGGACGTAGTATCTGCCAATTATGCTCCTCAAACAGAGGATCCTACCAGAGATAATGTCCAGGAGACGGACACACTCACTAATCTTTACAGCCTGAAGCTGATCTACAGCAGCGCACTGTGCTCTGCCCATACGCCAATAACACCACTGATTAACTGGAGCCACTGATTCCCACAGGAGAGGAGTTAAGTACAGCATTGTCTTTATGGAGCTGCTGGCTTTTCAATAGATGGACCGGAGAAATGAATGAAACCTGCACAAACACTGTGCTCTTCCTGCATCAGTCACTGTTCCCTGCAGCCTCGTTGGTTTCAGTCGTCTCTATCTTCTGTATCTACACAACAAGTTGAAGATTCATGAATCCCAGCTGTGTGTGTGTATGTGCCTGTCCTTCACCCACATTACACTTTGCATGTCTCCCTCATGTGACAGTGAGTTCAGCAGTAAAGCATTAGACACAGTGACAGTTGTGTAGTCACACTCAGACAAGGTTCACTCTGCACAAGTTGGATCTGTTGTTTTAATGTCATGTGTCCTGCTGGCACAGTCACAGGATCCAGGACTGGATGTGACCCACAAAGAGGTTCAGAGAGACACACAGCAGGCAGGAGGCCAGGAAACAGCAACACAACACAGTCCACTGCAGCCAAGGTTACACACCTATACAGCTACACACACACAAACACACACCGATACACTGCCAGAGTCTGCTCAGCTGCATGACATTAAGATTCCCATGGAAGCATCTGACTGGTAGGAACAACCTCTGGCACAGGCAATGATGGTGGCCTTGGGTGTCAACCTGACACAAGGTCAAAACTTGTAACATCCTGCTGGGAGATGTGTCTAGTTAGTGTCAGAGGTCAAACATAAAAGATGATTGTAACTCTAGAACGTCAGATTGCCAATTACGTGTCTGCTAGAGGTCGCATAACTTTAACTTTACAAATGACCTGTGTGGGCAGCTCTTTTGGGAGGACAGTTTCACCCCCCACCATGCCCCACCCCACACACACACCACTCTCACCACTTTTGCAGTCACTGACAGAAACATAAGAAACATAAGGTGACAGGATCAGGAGACAGGATATACATTTGCTAACAAGTGTACATGAAGTACAGTGCAAGAAAACAGCTGAGATCTCTGCTTTCTGCAAGGACGCCACTCAAACAGTAAAGCAGTATAGTGTTTCATCTGGTTTTTATTGAGACGCCAACCTGATACAGTAGATCCCCATTCAAAAAAGGACACATCTCGTCGGCTCTGTACAGATCATGGCCAGAGTCATTTCATGTCTCGTAAAAAGATTTGAGACACGTCTGATCTTCCCTTTGAAACTGAAACCAATGTCAGAGGTCATTTTGAATCTCTGACACATGTGTGTGTGTCATCCAACCCAGAGAAACAGGACTCTACAGGTCTCTGCAGCAGCCATGTTTCATTATTGGGATTTTTGAGTGTCCTCAAAACAATCTGATATTTTCTGTCTGCATTTTGTTGCAGGGCAGTAGGTGTTACAGTGGGTTTATGGGAGCTCTCGCTGCAGAAAGCATATATTTATTTATAAATATTTCCGTCTCTTGCGCTCGTTGTTTTCTGTCTGTCCTTTTTGCAGATCTCAGATTTACCTCTGCTCACAGTTGTGAGTCAGGCGAAATAAGAGCACAGGCACGAAGACGTTATCTGTCCTTATATACTGTATATACCGATGCACTCTGACCCCTGTACAGATTGAATTCAGAGTGTGAGAAGACGGGAGGCTGCATCATCAGGAGACAGAGGCGTTTTCATTAGGTTAATAGGAAAATCTCTCCTCTTCACTTGGCATCAGTGAACTCAGTCTGTCAGAATCTGCTCTGCTCCCTGAATCACTCCCACAATTTCTGCTGACTCAAGATTCACCGTGTGATTCAGGGCCTTAAAATTGAAAAAGGACCAAGGCTTATAAATATCAGAAACCATATGAGGAGGTTGAGTAAACCTCTTGAGGGCTTTTTCCCCTCTGCTCATTTAAAGGCAGTCAAAGTTAATGACAGAGCTCGTAACTCTCAACCTTCTCTCATTTTTTGCTGTAAGTGCTTCTGATTCCTCCTCTCACCCGCTGCACTCAGATCATACTTGCTGCTCTTTGAATCCTGTTCATACCACGCTGTGCTTTGTGCCTCTATGAACTGCTGAATAGGGTAAAATATTTTTGTTATGCTCTCATTGTAGACATCCAGGCAATTCAGAGAGAAAAATTAAAGGGATTTAATCGGCTTTGAGTTACATTCTACAAAGACTTATCCAGAGTTGTGAATGTGTATTAATATGTTTTAACATCATACAAAGAACACGGCCTCCTTGCTGCGAGTCATACATTAATAATGCTGCAATAATATTGCATTATATAGAAGGCTCTGTAAGTCAGTGGTGTGATGAATGCTGACAGTGCTGTTTTTCTCCTGTCACACTCAAGCAGGACTATCCACTGGACTGTAGGATCTGAATTAAATATAATATATATCTTCTTATGAGGCCTAGTGCAAAACCAACACTCACACATTTGTCTTTGTTATTGTTATAAACGTTGTAGTTTTTCCTGACATAATGTCTCATCTATTAAAGCAGGAGTTGCCAAATCATTTAGAGGATGTTGTGTTTTTGTGCTCATTGAAATAATGCACTGAGAAAAATTAGTTTCTTAACAGCAGCCTCCTGAAAGTTTGAAGTCTTGTTTGAAGGCAGGTTGGTGATGCTTAGACCTGATCTTGATTTGTCAGGTCATATCCTGCACCATACACTGCTCAAAACTTTTTGACAAATCATTTCTGTCTCCATTAATTTCATTACATTTCTCTACGACTACTACAACTTATAATGAATACTTCTAATACTTTTTATTTTGAGTGTTGATTTTCCCTCTTGAAGTAAACAAGGCAATAATGAAGATGATATTACCAGCACCATCAATTACTTAATGAACAGACTGAAAATAATTCTAATGAGCTTGATCTTCACATTCTAGGAAAATCTGAGACTGAATTAACATTTTTAAACAAAAACAAAACATTTGCAAAGTCACAAGTAGACCAAAACACTTTCATTATTTTGCTGCTGTATAAGACCATAGAAGTATGACACTTAATTCTTCCTATTCTAAGTTTAGTTTTGTTTTTAACGTTTAGGTTCTTCAGTCTTTAGAGAGGCCTGAGTGGCTGCAATATAGTGGCATTAACCTGCATAAAGAGTTGAGGAAGATGATTAGATTGAATGCATGGCAGTTTTACAATCACTGAATGGCATGCAACACGTAATGAGTGCTCGTGACTATTTCTGTCACAGATGGATGAGACCTGTTGTTGATGCCTGCTCAGTCAGTGAAATGGAAATTTTAAATTGGAGAATATGACGTTTATAGAGTCTGATCCAATTATCTGATTTAAATGATAAAGACCTATGAGCAGAATGAGCACTTTTTTACTGTTGATTCAGCAAAGAATCACAAACAAAAGAGCCAAAAATTGAGGTATGAATGAATTTTGTATGAGAGATTATAATAAATAATACTCTGATGCAGGAACCAACCAAGCTCCTTTGCCATCAGCAGCATCATTTAGGGGGGTTGTTGCTGTTTGTATCTCTGAAGAACAGAAACTGTATCACAGAGCTGCTGCTCAGATGATGATGATGAGAATTATATAGGACGAAAGAGCAGCTCTGCCTGTGTCTCAGTGTCTTACTTATTATAGCCTCATACTAGTTAAATCTGATGGAAGAGATCTGCATAGAAACGCACAGTTATATAGACTACAGCTTCTGTGCCATTCCACGCCATAAAAACAGACACAGAATAAAACCATGACACATGACACCAGGTCAGTTTTATACGTCTGTCATGTCACTCGATCAAAGCCAATCACCAGAATGAAAAGGGTTTTTTCTGTATCTGTTCTATCTCTGATCACTGTGATCACATTGTGACAGCTTCTGTAGCATGGAGGCTACAGATGGATGCAGCTTGAATTGAAGACATGTCAGTCATTTTCTCATCATGCCAGTGTGTGTGTGTGTGTGTGTGTGTGTGTGTGTGTGCGTGTGTGTGTGTGTGTTTCTATTTCTTTTCTTGTGAGAGTAAAGATATTATTTGTATGTGTCGAATTTCATGTTGATCCATCTGACGGTTAAAAAAACATTTCACACACATCAGCTTCATGTTAAATCAACAAACACAGACAGCTCTATGAAGTCATTTAAATGCATTATGAGGGAACATGGACAGACATAAAAATTCCAAGGCAATAAAACAGTTGCAAACAAATATCACCCACAACTCATTCCACCCTCCCTCCATTCAACACTGTCTATGGATATGTACATCCAGTATGAAAGCTGTATAAAATATAATAATAAAAATAATAAAGAAGAATCCCACAGTGGAAAATGATGGGTTTATGGTTTGGAGTCTCCTCCTTAATAATACAGCAGCAGTGGAGAAAACCAGAAACTCACACTGGGCTTTCATCCTTGTTACAGTAATTTATGAGCTGCAGCTACAGCATAGAAAGCAGCCTGGATTGTGTCTCTGCTGTGCTTTAGATGTAGACACAAGATAACAGTGAAAGTAAAAACTGGGCATTTATCTTTGTGGTGGTTGGTTCGTTCAGTGACCTGCGATTCATTAACTGAGGCCAAAGTGAATCAACGGATCAATGAGATGCAGAACGAATGAAAGAGTAAGCGAGAGGAAAAGCAGAAAGTCTGTCCCAGCAGCTGGGACAGGTGGCCAGCCACACAGCTGAATAGAGCCAATCTGCCCCCTGTGGGTTTCAAACTGAATGCACAAAGCTGTACCGGAGAAAAAACACTGATTCCTCCAAAATGTTCTTGCCTCAACCTACTGTTGGTTGTAGATCAGCCATCCTATAATATCCCCGATCTGCTTTTGTCCTCTTATTTCTAACTCTTCTTCTTCATCCACTATATACTTGCGGTTTGCATTGGTTTTATTCGTTGCTGTGGGCAGAGGAAGCCTTCCACCTCCTTTCTAATGTGCAGCAGGTGGAGGTGAATGGAGTGCGGAAAATAGATATGATAGGAACAAAGCAGCGTTGCCAGGAAATATGAGGAGATTTTTCTGCTTGGGAATTCTCGTGCTGTAATTTTGCCTCAAACACTTTCAAAGCTGGAATGATGTAATGATACGGAGTCTTTTGTCTGCATTGAAATCACCAGTGATATGAACTATACAGCAACAAAGAAGACGGTTTGGTAACACAAATAGATGAAAACAGCAATAAACTATTGTGCACAACAAAGATGAATCACGGGCAAGCACATTTCACTCTAACATACACATTTGCAGTGGTGTGCCAGAGAGAAAGAGAGAAACAATCCGAGATGAAGATAAGAATTGAGAGGAGAAAGAGCAGTTTGTTTGATAACAGTGTTCTCTGGTCTGATAGAGCTGTGGTCGTCAGAGTCAGAGGTCAGAGCGGTTCATCTGAGAGGAAATCTATGGAGGATGGGAAAAAGAAAGAAGAGAGGAAAATTAGGGGAGAAAAACAGATTTAGCAGAGTGATGGAAAGGTGCAGTTTAGAGGAAGAAGAAAAAAAATAAAAATTTCAACTTTTAAAAAAGATAAATTTAGTAAGGTGAGCTTACAGAGGCACAGTTTTTAAATATATAAAATATACACAACATACACAGTTCCATAGTTTCCAAATGAAAAAGGATGTTGTTGTTTCTTTGGTACTGCAGGATAAACCCTCTCCAGATATACAATTATCTCGTATTGTATCTCGTCTGTACGCAATTTAGCGCAGCTGAGAAAAATCTACAGCAACAGCGAAAAAAACACTGTAAGATATTTGAATGTATACACAAATCTGGCTATGAGGTACTACAGGTTAGCTGACCTCTCACCAGCTGCCGAACAAAGAGGACAGGAACATTATTATGGGAACAGAGGAGGTTCTCACATACCAGCCCATTATTTCCCTCATCAGTGTAGCATTACCTATCATTTTAGGAGTTTTTAAAACCTTCTCATGGTTTCAACATCCAGGAATGTGGTGATCATGAGATCCACTAACATGAATCTCGTGACTTTCACTGCAAACATATTTCATGAGAAAAAAAATGTAAATCCACTGTCTTACCCTGCCTTGCCATGGAGGAGATGCAGACAGAGAGAAACTCTGATCAAACCCATCTCCAGTTTCTCTGATGTTTGTCTGGAGAGCAGCAGTGGAGGGGGAGCCCCTTTCATCATTCATACATCCACAGCGTGTAGAGCGGACCTGCAGTTCACCCATCTGGAACAACAGAACATACAGTATTTGATAAATAAACCAAGTGTCGCGAGTGGAAGGTGCCATTTTGTAAATGTACAAACAAGCACAAAATGTAAACACACAGATTATGTTCAGCTCATGGCTTCTGTGGCTGTGTGTGTGTGTGTTGTTTTGCATGTGTAAATGACGCGATGGAGAAAATGAACTCTATATGAACTTATCAGTGTCAAATATAAGACATGCTTTTAAGCCGTGAGACTGGGGACATTGAGAGTGACATTAAATGGTACAGTCCTCTCAGAAATCTGGAGAAATCTGGATTTCTGTTGTTAAATTGGATTATGTTGAGCTGCCTCTGAAGATGATGTGCTGGCACTGTTTGCAGTGTTAAAGTCTTCAGGGTGATATTCCTCTCCTGACAAACGCTTCACACTGACTAACACCTCACTAACATCCTTTTGATGAAACACATGTGGGGACACATTGAATGTGAACGATCATTAATGCCTTCTTCTCGACCCCTCAGGTGATGGAGCCACCATTTTCTTTCTCACTGCGTGTTACTTCCACACACGGGCTTTCAATTAGAAAAAGTATCATTATGCTGAAATAAGAGAGGATTTCTGTTTGTTCTCTCTTTTAGCCTCCCCAACTGCCCCTGACCAGTTCCTTGCATTCCTTGCAGCTCAGTAGCTATTCTCTCCTCTCTAAGCCTCCATCCATTGTCCCCGTGGACCTTGATTTCTCTCCAGTTGTTCTCATCTGGCAGAAAGGCAGCTCAGCCTTGTACTCTTGGCTCTTACAGAAACCTTAAAATTTATCTCGATTTGAAAAAGGGAGAAATTGCTGTTTTTGATTGTTCATATTTTGCATTCTTCTTCTGTTCTAAGCCAGTGTTTTCCAAAAAATGATCTTGAAGAAATCTGTTTTATGTCAAATTTGTCATCACACAATCATTTTGCCATGCTCAGAAATCAACATCTGTCATGCTGTTAAAATGACCTGTATCCATTAGACCTGTGTCCTGGTGAAGCTTTGTAAAATGTCCATTCGTTTGTGCTAGTCGGTAGCTTCATAATAACCCACATTGTCAGTCCCACTCAAACACTCTGCGTGATTCCTAGGAAGGAAGATAAACTCAGGCAATCAAGGCAACCACAAGAGCGAAAACAACTGAGAAGGAATCAGCGGACATGACAACTCAGGCATCTCAGAGAATCGAAACACTAAATCCTCTGCGTGCACTGAGAGCAATAATCAACACACACACAGCACAACAGTGGCAGCAGGTGGTAGGTGACCCAGTCCAACAGGTAATAAGTGGAGGTGAGAACTTATCTGGATGCATAGCAAACCTGTTGAATATGCACTAAACATGCAGAGTCACAGCAGAGCAGGCAGAGGTGAAGGCAGAAGGCATTACTGTAATATTAATGCAGCAGTTTCATATCCCAGGGGGAGGATTGTGGTTAAAATGGCTGCCTGAGTGAGCGGGGGTCACTCACAGTTCTACCTGTAATTTTCTTCTTTCTGACGTTGTGAGGCTATTTCCCAAGGGGATATTTGACAGCCAATCAGCTGCTCAGCAGACTGGACATTGTACCGGCAGGTGTCCTTGGAAAGGGGAGGATGTGGTAAAAAGCCTGAGTGCAATAAATATGCCAAGAAGGTTACGGTTTGATAGAATGGTGAAACCATACTGTCATGATGAAAATGAAAGCAGTGGTGACAAATTACACAAACTATTATCTACTCATTTACTCTTTTCTTCAACCAGGAAACCAGAGGATTAGGAAGTAAAGAAAATAACAGACTTCAAATTCAAATGAAAAGGCTTGTCCACAGGGGTTCATTCATCAAATCAGCCTGATTATTAAACTAAAGACTTGTTTTACAGTGGGATCACACTGATTCCATGTTAACATTCAAATCCATGAATACTCAGCAGCCCTCGTCATGTATTTTACACACACACACACGCACATGCACAGTGTTCTGCAGCTTCATTGTCTCTGTCCATGGTTCTGAACCTAGGGTCACATCAAGCTGCTTCTTGTAGGATTTGAACAGATATTACTGTGTATGTGTTACGCCCAGGCCTACACAAAGTAGTTGCTGTCTTTTCACTAACCAAGGACTGTGATTCTGAATGAACATCCAGATTAATCATTTGGTCTAGTTCAGCTCATTTTGCCATTTCTGCTCTTTTAATGTTCTCCTTGGCACTGACTTCATAGACTTTCTTCCTCTCTTTGAATAGACAGAAAAAATACGTCTCAGTGGAGTTCAGCTCAGATGAACATACCAAGAATGATAATTTACTTCATTTGGGTAAAGAAAACAGTGGACTTGAAAGGGTTGGGTAATTTCACATATGCTGATAATGTCCCTGAAGGCTTTGATTTGAATGGATGGGTGGAATTGAATGGATTGCTACATCCACCATGTGAATAGAAAAAGTCTCACTTTCCTTGATTATAAATTGGTTTTAGGAATACTTTCACAGCAAGAAATGATGAATTATATTCAGCAGCTTCTTGAGGTTACCACAGGGTACACAATAAATTCAGATTTATGATTTAAGGTCAGTGTTTAAAAAGATAATATGCATACAGACACACACACGAACACACACAATTAAAACGGATAGTGGCGTGTCATGAATAATGCATAAAAACCATGGTATGCATATTGTGTGAAAAAAGAATTTGTTGAGGTTGAATTTTGAAGTTACAGCTTTAACATAAAATTGCATTGGTATTTTTTTTAGGACTCATACATATTTACCATGCCACAACAGCATTTTAACCTATAGCCAGGCTTTCTCTCTCAGTGTGTCTGTAAAGCTAGGTAAAAGACACAAGAAAAGAAACATGAAACGGGAAAAGACTGTTCATACAACTGCCACAAAACAACATTTGATAAAAGCAGAAATATCCACAATTGTGATATGGCAACAAAGCATTTTTCTATTCCCAATAGTGCATAAGTCAACCTACAATTATTCTAACACCTACAACCTTATTGGTTCAACTAGTTGAACCATTTTCCTGTCAGCCTGTGATGCACAAAAAATCATCCGTCATTCAGACTATCTATGAGATCACCAACACCAGAGTCACCAACACCAGAGTCAGCAACATCAGAGTCACCAACATCAGAGTCAAGCCCACTGCAGCTTACACTGCACTCATAACTGTGTCTTCTAGGAAGACTCTTAACCAGATGTCTGGATATAAACCCACCTTCCTGAAATACTGCATGGTTCAAAATGATAATTACATGTTGGAAAAGTCAGAGCTGATAATTACGTACACTGAAGCTCCCTTGTATCTGGGAGAATTTCAGAGCTTGAGGGCTGCTCAGCTGCAGAGATAATAATTTGGCAAGTGATCTCCGAATGTTTTCTGAAATGACTTAGTTTAATAAAAGATTGGCAGATATTAAGGAGGTGCTATGCAGAGCAGTTATGTTACCTCCTCAGCTGCCTAATAATTTTGCCGACAACAAGATGATTATATTTTACATGGAGGAAATCCAAAGGTAAATTAGAGGCAACTACTTTCATTTTATTTAACAAAAAATGACTTAGATTCCCAACGCAGACTGTCATTTCTGTCTGGTGCTGTGTAATATAATGTGAATGGAGAAAATTTACACATAAACAGCAGCAGAGGTGCAGGTGACGGTTTGCTTCTAACTCATACATGATGTCTAGTCATTAATTCTAGTCATTCTAGTCATGATTAGTCACATCATTTTCTAGTCATTTATATCGGATTAGGCAGGGTATTTGAAAATGATTGTTGCAGATATATTAGGCAATTTACAATGTAAAGTCTTTGATTATTTCAGATTTGTCAAAATTAAAGTACATGAATTATATCACTAATCAGGAAGTCATGTTCTGTCATCATGGCATAATAGTGAACAGTTTATAATTTTTTTGTAATTCTAAACAAATGTTCTAATAATGACATGAGCACCATGTCATTTAAAAGTAAATGTTCACCCAATAATCAATAATGTGGGTTTTTATACTGACGATAAATCCTTCAGGGTGTCTCATGTCAAAAGCTTTATGCAAAAGGTTAACAACACCGCTCCTATTTTAAAAGATATCTCCATGGCAACCTTGATTTTTATTCAACATAACGCTCTCTAAAACTCACTGAGACAAGAGACAAAAATGTGGGTAGCAGCTCACTGAACTTATCTAACCTTCATTAAAATCCTCCCTTGTCTGTACAACCACTAGATGGCAGGACAAACTATAAGCACACATGAAGTAATGGCCTAATAAAAAGCTTAGTAAGGCACAGAGAAGATCCTCTGTGTGTGTGTGTGTGTTTGTGTGTGTGTGTGTGTGTGTGTGTGTGTGTGTGTGTGTGTGTGTGTGTGTGCGTGCGCACGCAGCTGGCAAACCACGGAGTGACAACTGCCTGTCACAGTGACTGCTCGTGTGATTGACAGCCACTCCTGCTGTGCTCAGATGTGCTTGTCACCCAGAAGCTCTTCATCAGAACCTTAACGAACAAATATGAGCTGTGCTGTGTTGTTTCAATGGTCTGATCCACTTGTTATGATTATAATAACGACCCCAAAAAAATCTTTCAAATCAATATTATTAGTCACTCATATGTATTTTAAAGTGATTCATTTAAAGTCCTTAACATCCATGGTATAGCGACTTCTACAAACTCAGAGCAACTGAGAGGCTGCAGTTGGGGCAAGACGCACTTTATTAATAAAAAGATCCACTCAGAATAACCTGTGCAAAAAATTATATGTTGATGATGATATTTAAACAATCATAGCACATTAACATCCTAAATATACGTGCATGAGCGGGTACGGGTGTGGGTACGAGTGCAGTCAACAAAAAATGTGGCCGCCCCACTCACCCTTACCAGTCCAAAAACTCAGCTTCCTTTGTCAGTTACAAATATCACCGCCCACATCCAGATGACCTAATTTCCACCGCAATCTTCAGACAATAAACAAACATTATTATTATTACGACTACAAATATTAAGACTACAAATATTAAGACTACAAATAATACCAACAAAATGTAAATCATTCAATTCCACATCATGACAATAAACTCAATCGTGCTCCTACACAGTACTGGCACTAGCCATTTGGGCATCCAGAGATTATATTTCCTCTGCTGAGCTGACTCTCAAACAGTGACACAACAGGCCTTGTTAGAGGATGACAGAGGAGGCGTGTGATAACAATGACACTCAGCAGCAGCAGCAGCAGCAGGAGCCGATGATGATGATGATGATGATGATGAAATAAGTCACTGAGTGAATTATCCACATAAAGAGACTCAGGCTGAGCTCATTTCTGTCTCTGATGAAAACACAGGCTCTCGATGACAAGAAGAAAACACTAAATGCACCTTTACCTGTGCATGTAACACATCACAGCTCATTTTAAGTCCTTGGTAGAGCTGTGTTGTTTGCTCAGACTGTGACTGAGAACTGTATGGATACAGATAACTGAGACATAGAGACACAGGACATGGGCTGCTGGACACTCTGCCAATACGAGACACGGACCTCCTGTAAAACATGAGCACACAGGTCGTCTCTGGAAGCAGCTTCTTACGACCCATAGTTACTTTTTATCTTCAGTGACCGTCATCATAATGACGGGAGCAAAGGAGGAAGTCAGGTAACGTCATATAAAAAGCCACAGGAGGTTTGGGGGGAGTCTTTTACACAGGACACAGCAAATTGACATGTTAATGTCAAAGTGTTTCTATTCACAGGATGAAAACACAGAGACACATAATGTAGGAACTAATAACTGAGCTCAGTCTTGATATAACTCAAGACCTAATCCCTGAAGAGCCTGCTGCTTGACATGAAGCCTGTGTAATACACTGACAGATGATCAATAACTGATCAGCACATGATCAGCAAGTGCAAGTTAACCCGAGCAGCCTCTGACAATTTCCTGATGACACACACACACACACCTGAGCTGCCCATCGATCCCTGTGTTTCTTTTCTTACGTCTCCATTACCAGCACCTTTTAGATTTGAGCTGCTGACAGTATGAGGAGCATCATCAATGCTGACAGCCAATTACAAACAGACAGTAGAGAGAGAATCAGCAGAACCACATGTTTGTCTTTGCTTTATCATTTGTTTCCCTCTGTTTTCTCTTACTCACTTCATTCTCTACCCAGTGATTAACTAGACAGTAGAACCTGCTGTTTCTGATGTGTTTACGTACGAGTCCTGTCAGTCAGTGCAGACGCCTGTGTTACCAGAGCTTCTCCACACGCTCCTCAAATGATTTGCCTCATTTGTCACAGTCACTCTGACACATTCATTTTTTCTTTACAGAGCAAACGCAAAAGGAAACAGACGGTGTTTTTTCTTAAATTAACACATTAACACTCTCATGTAGCCGGAAACATCAAACCACAAAAGCTGATGAAAACAGTCAGTTACAAATATCACCGCCCACATCCAGATGACCTAATTTCCACCGCAATCTTCAGACAATAAACAAACATTATTATTATTATGACTACAAATATTAAGACTACAAATATTAAGACTACAAATAATACCAACAAAATGTAAATCATTCAATTCCACATCATGACAATAAACTCAATCGTGCTCCTACACAGTACTGGCACTAGCCATTTGGGCATCCAGAGATTATATTTCCTCTGCTGAGCTGACTCTCAAACAGTGACACAACAGGCCTTGTTAGAGGATGACAGAGGAGGCGTGTGATAACAATGACACTCAGCAGCAGCAGCAGCAGCTGATGATGATGATGATGATGATGGTGATGATGATGAAATAAGTCACTGAGTGAATTATCCACATAAAGAGACTCAGGCTGAGCTCATTTCTGTCTCTGATGAAAACACAGGCTCTCGATGACAAGAAGAAAACACTAAATGCACCTTTACCTGTGTATGTAACACATCACAGCTCATTTTAAGTCCTTGGTAGAGCTGTGTTGTTTGCTCAGACTGTGACTGAGAACTGTATGGATACAGATAACTGAGACATAGAGACACAGGACATTGGCTGCTGGACACTCTGCCAATACGAGACACTGACCTCCTGTAAAACATGAGCACACAGGTCGTCTCTGGAAGCAGCTTCTTACGACCCATAGTTACTTTTTATCTTCAGCGACCATCATCATAATGACGGGAGCAAAGGAGGAAGTCAGGGAACGTCATGTCAAAGTGTTTCTATTAACAGGATGAAAACACAGAGACACATAATGTAGGAGCTAATAACTGAGCTCAGTCTTGATATAACTCAAGACTTAATCCCTGAAGAGCCTGCTGCTTGACATGAAGCCTGTGTAATACACTGACAGATGATCAATAACTGATCAACACATGATCAGCCAGTGCAAGTTAACCCGAGCAGCCTCTGACAATTTTCTGATGACACACACACACACCTGAGCTGCCCATCGATCCCTGTGTTTCTTTTCTTACGTCTCCATTACCAGCACCTTTTAGATTTGAGCTGCTGACAGTATGAGGAGCATCATCAATGCTGACAGCCAATTACAAACAGACAGTAGAGAGAGAATCAGCAGAACCACATGTTTGTCTTTGCTTTATCACTTGTTTCCCTCTGTTTTCTCTTACTCACTTCATTTTCTACTCAGTGATTAACTAGACAGTAGAACCTGCTGTTTCTGATGTGTTTACGTACGAGTCCTGTCAGTCAGTGCAGACGCCTGTGTTACCAGAGCTTCTCCACACTCTCCTCAAATGATTTGCCTCATTTGTCACAGTCACTCTGACACATTCACTTTTTCTTTACAGAGCAAACGCAAAAGGAAACAGACGGCGTTTTTTCTTAAATTAACACATTAACACTCTCATGTAGCCAGAAACATCAAACCACAAACGCTGATGAATTTTCTTCACACATCAACAAGAACGACTCCAGGACCAACACACTGTGTCACTTCTCACTGTCTAACACAATGCATTGAAATTCACTGTTAGGTGTCACTGATGACGATTTGCACCAGTCAATTCTTATAAAATACACATTAATACAAGTTATTGATGACAATAGTGACCCAGCATGCAACTGGGCAACCAGAGCAAGTCTGATGATTATTAACTCATTACACTCTGTGTTGTTGTCAGAGCACTGGAATGAAATCATTTGTGAGTGTAAGTGTAGGACACTGGGAAACTTCAGATTTCACATACACAAACCACACAGCTACATGATGTAGCCTTCACAGACACAGAGTTCTATTCATTCAAATGGAAATGTGTGTGATCACTTCTGGCTCAATGTCTGTATCTTATTTTGCTCCAACGTAGAAGTCAAACCATTTCATTATTAAGGGAGATGTGATGAGATTAGGAGCCAAAGTAAACAGAGCTCACTGACACTCCGTCTTCTCCTGGCTGTCTCCCTGTCTCCCTGTCTCTCTGTCTCTCTGTCTCTCTGTCTCACTGTCTCACTGTCTCACTGTCTCTGTGTCTCACTGTGAACCCGAGAAACAAACAAACTTTCGAACTGTTTGTCCTGGTGACCTGAGCTGACCTCAGAGTTTCTCATCAAACTGCTGTTCAGCATTTCATCATGTTGCTTTTTAGAGACGTGGAACAAAGGTGAGCAGACAAAGCTGGAAACGTAGCCAGTAAACATAAAGGGAGAGGACGAGAGTCCAGAGAGACAGAGTTTGTGCAGACTGTGAACTAATGAGGAGAAAACACTTTGAACAAGTCACTGAGTGAGGAGACTGATGGAAACAAGAACTGTCTCACTTCTGTCACCATTTCATATCCAAACATTCACAGATACAAAGCTGATGGACTCTGCCTCTGTGGACAATCATTACTGACTGATGACAAATGTCATTCTAACAGGAGACAGGACAGAGGTTTTGGAAACAGAGTCTCTCTTTCATCTGTCTTCCTGTATCCTGTATCTTCCTGTATGCATGCCCATCATGAAGGACAACTGCAGCAGCAGCAGCAGCAGCTCATTAGCAGAGAAGCTGCTCATGTGAAAAGAAGCAGAAGCCTGAGTGGATGTTTAAAGCATTAATCACTACAACATGTGAAAAAAGAAATCACATGTAGATAAACAGGTCATCACTTCAAGCAGCAGCTTGTGCTGATGATTTATTCTCCATCATATCCTGTGTCACTGATCATTTGTCTTCCTTTCACTTTGCCTGTGTTGGGCCTGAGCTCATGAGGCTGTGTGGCCCAGGCCCACTGTGTGGGGACGTTCATTTACATTCCCCTCTTGTCTCAAACTGTCCATTTGTGTTTCAGACTCAGAGCTGAGGCTGTTGTTCTTATTATCATCTGCCTGCAGCAACACAAAGACACACACAGCACAGAGGTTCAGTGGAGTCATCAAATAAATACAATGAGAAATGTGACTCTGTTGTTTCCCAAAGACAAGTGAGACAGTGGAAATGATGTTTACCCGGACACACACACACACACACACAATGCACCTGTCTATACATCATTCAGGTTTGTGTTTAAGACCATGTGACCCACTTAATCACACTCGTGGTTTGAAACTTGTAAAGACTTGACATTCACCTTCAGCCACAAGTGAAGCACATCCACAACATAAAACCATCTAACTGACTGAGCCTCAGACGCAGCAGTCGACAGAAAGACAAGAACATCACTATAGAGACACAATTATTCAGCCAGTCAGACACACACACACACACGTTTTGTACAAAGCCCCAGTTTAACAGTACTGTCTAAAGCACTTGTGTTACACTGCTTATCATTCTTGTGTGGTTTCAGTCACTATCACATGTGAACAGATTCATTAGTGTTTTTCATGTCTCAGACCTGATGACTCACTCATCTCATCAACCACCTCTGTTTGCAACCATCACCATCAATCACTCATCAAGGAGCTGATAAACAGAGACAGAGAAGAGAAGAGAAGAGAAGAGAAGAGAAGAGAAGAGAAGAGAAGAGAAGAGAAGAGAAGAGAAGAGAAGAGAAGAGAAGAGAAGAGGTCGGATTTTTCGGAATAAACCATGAATATTTTTAGCTGTTGAACATCTTTTCTGCTGAAGGGAACTGAATGAAGCTTTGAGATGTTCACTGCCTCTAATTCTGGCAATTTTTACATGTAAAGCAGTAACACTCTGATGAACACTAAACAACACATCTGTCACATTCCACTCAGAGGAGGAGGAGGAATAAATGAAGAAACAGGTTGTAGAAGAAAATTAAACAGTGAGAAAGGAGATGATGGACAACTTCCTCCATCAGTCTTGGTAAAATAAGTGTTAATTAAATAAGGTCTAAATGATTTATTGCAGAGGAAACATGTGAGTCCAGACTGCAGATATACAACCCCAGAGACACACTGTGAGCTAAACGTCAATCTGGCTGTATTATCAGCTGATCTTCTCCATGATGAGTGGTCATCAGTTCACCATCTGCTGGACCACAGTGTGGATCAGCTCAGCAGACGTGTTGTGATCATACAGGATCAGACAGGTGTGAAGACCTGAGGCTGCTTCACAGACTCCATGATGGAGGAGATGCAGCAGAACAAACAAGTCATTTTCCCCATGAACATCCTGCACAGACAGATGTGAAAGCACAGGCCACTTGTGAAGCTCATCCTGCAATGTCACCATGAACCTGTGGTGTCAGATCTTCAGAGAGTCACATCTCCTTGTCTCCTTCTGCCTCCTGCAGAGTGAAACCTCAGCTGCTGCTCAGCTCTGACGTCGAATGTGAATCTTATTCCTGCTGACGTGGACAAAAACACTGAGTCAGCAGCTCAGAGGGACATATGACCTCAGTTTAAACAACACACAGAGATACACAGTATGTTAGTAAAGTTTCCTCTGAGGAATTTGCTATTAACAGTAAGACGTTCTATTAAACTGAACAAATTCACAAATGAAATGCATAATAAGAATTTATATTATTATAATATTATGAGCATGCAGGGACATCTATGTCATGTTATATTGAACATAAGTAAACAAACATTCATCAGTCCTACGTCTGTACATCTCTGCAGAATCACCCAGCTCAGTAGCTCAGGATCATTATTCACCTGAAAACATCTCTGAGCTCAGTATTCAGGAGCTGCCACTAAACGTCAGTTTATTTATGATTATGTATTTACACACACACACACACACAGAGAGAGAGAGAGAGGGGGAGAGAGAGAGACAGCGAAACCTTGAGCTCTACAGAGCTGTGAAATCAAATTGCCTTAATCTGGTGTCTCACTGGAGCGACGCAGCTTGTTGTTGTTGGACTCACATGTCAACAAACCAGCTTTCAATTGGATTTGTGTGTGTGTGTTTCAGTTTACACAGATGGGGTCAAAGGTCATTAATGCAGAAGATGCCTCACAGCATCAGAGTGGGAGAAACACAAAGTAGTCTGTACTAGATTCTCTGCCCTTGTACTGCAGCTCTATGACTTAACTTCTGCAACAACCACATACTAATCAACTGTGTGTTGTATTGTTACACACCACAAAAAAAGCTTATGAATGCTGTTTCTATTTTTCCAATCCTGATCATTTCCAGCAGTTTGGCCTTCAGACATGACTGTGAAGGTGTCATGGTGGATGTAATGAAACAGGAATGAGGCTTCTGTGTGTGTGGTTCATCTCTGTGACAGAATATGGATCAGGAAGAAACCTGAGACCACACACAGACTGAACCACAGTGAAGCTTCTCAGCCAGTCGAGTCAAGTCGACTGATCTCCATCTTCTGACCAAACCTGTCAGACACCATCACTTCTTCATAAACTCAAAAACAGAAACATGCATTTTTGCATGTTTCCATATTTTCCAATGGGATTTGACCAGGAAAAGTAATGAATGGCCTGATGACAAGCAGAATGAGTCTGAAATGGAAAAGTGACACTTAGAAATAAAACTGTCAAAGTTAAAGCAGCAGAGAAACATCACACAAGAAGCTGATGTGATCTGACTGTTCAGCGTCTCTGCTCCGTCTCTGACAGATAAAGACATAAATCACAGTTACCTTCTTCTCTCTGCTTGTTTTACAGCTACGACAACGTGGCAGCACGTCCCTCCTGCACACAGACACTGACTGATGAGGGATCTGATGCACATGGACTCATTGAGACTGAGCCAGTTCACACAGTTCACACAGTAACTTGCTTTGAGTCAGCGTGTGTGTAGAAGATGATGCTCATTCACCTTCTCTGCTCTGACTGACATTTCACATCTGTTACATTTGTAGAGTGGATTGGAAGTGTTGTTGTAACCCTGTCTGTTGTCCCAGTCCACTTCATAGGTCCTCCTGACACTGAGGTTTACACCAATCACCACACACACACGCGCACACACACACGCGCACACACGCGCACACGCACACGCACACACACACACACACAGACTCACACACAGCCAGTCTCATTTGCATTCGAGTGAATCCTAAGTATGTGTGATGTGTTTCATTGGTGAATTACCATATAAATAAGAGCCTCTGCTTATCAAGCTTCATTTAAGAAGCAGGACAGAGAGAGAGCGAGAGAGAGAGAGAACAACCTGAACATTATAGTTCTAATGAAAAGAAAATATTTTTTTTCTTTTAAATTGGACTCATACTGTGTTTGATGATGAATATATTGGTTTATGTTCATGTCATTGGTTTTTGCTGTGAGGCGACAGTTGTGACCACGGCACCTGATCAGACATGATTCACACTGAGTCTGGTGACTCCCTCTACATCTTAAAGCTTTGACATTTGAAAAGGAAAAAAAGGCTCAATATCATCCAAAGCATAAAAATGCCACCGTTTTTAAAAGACGAACACATGGATGGGTTTTACTTACGAAAAAAAAGAAAATATCAGATGTTGAATAAAACATCATAATCCACCTGACAGACTGAGGCTCTTTTAGTGTGAGGATGAGAGATGATCGCAGGTAGTGGAGTTTTCTCCATGTAGCTGTCTGATCATCTGTTGTGTCATGTACTTCAGAAAAATGATTTAGTGTTTCACAGACTTGGACTCAAGAAAATCAATTGTGATTGTGACCCTCTGAAGAACAGAGATAAATCTCTGTCAAGTGGATTTACCAAAGCCTTCAACTCTTCATCCTCAGGATGCTGATGTCTGTCACTATCTCTGATCTATAACATCCTCATAAAGCTTCATTACATTATTAAGCCCACGAAATCAAAGTCTGGCCACACAAATAAATAATAAATATATCGACACATATGTGTACAAATATAAATAGAGCTCATGTGTACAGACCCACTGCTTACTGCCATTAACAACAATGACGGCAGCTGATACAAATTCATTTCTAAAGATCATTGCTGCTAAAGATGTAAATATATGGCATAACACAACATGTCAGTCTGACATGAATTACAATGAGGCTTATACTGCTATAAATATATACAAGCTTTAAATGGTGTTGCTATATGTGACAAATCGTGTTACTGTGGTGAATATGATATTTACTGAAGTACTATGAGATTTTAAAATCATTAACAAGCATAAAAATAAACAGAGCCGTGTGTAATATGATTCATATTAAGATTCACTGAGATACTTCAGTGTGTGT
>JAFBJQ010001838.1:0-80000 GCA_016785345.1 Trinectes maculatus | reverse complement strand
CCCCCATCAGGACAGAAGAAGAAGAACAACATTCAGAATAAACGATGAAGAACGGCGACCTTTGCTCTGTTTTTAACTCGTGATACAGAAATGAATGTGAGGAGATGTTGGCTCCATCAGCTGTGAAGACCCACCTGACTCTGGAGCTCCATGGCCGCTTTAGCCACCTTCATCTCCTCCGTCTGCGGCAGCAGAGAGAACAAGCTGGTGTTCAGCGTCCTCCTCCCCTCCCTGTACTTCACCTGCAGACGACAGGAAGGACACGTCCACAGGGGACGTCCACAGGGGACGTCCACAGGGGACGTCCACAGGGGACACTGTGAGACTGCGGACGAAAATCTAATGCTAACGTCTACGACTCTGCAACAGAGTCCTGTAAACGAATGCAGAAACACAATATAATACAACCAATAATAATCTTAATAATAATAATAATAATAAGAATAAAACTGATAATAATAATAATCTTAATAATAATAATAATAATAATAATAATAATAATAATAATAATAATAATAACAATAAAACTGATAATAATAAGAATAAAACAAATAATAATAACAATAATAATAATAATAATAATAATAATAATAATAATAATAATAATAATAATAATAATAACAATAATCTTAATAATAATAATAATAATAATAATAATAATAATAATAATAATAATAATAACAATAAAACTGATAATAATAAGAATAAAACAAATAATAATAACAATAATAATAATAATAATAATAATAATAATAATAATAATAATAATAATAATAATAATAATAATAACAATAATCTTAATAATAATAATAATAATCTTAATAATAATAATAATAAAACTGATAATAACAATAAGAATAATAATAATAACAATAATAATAATAATAATAATAACAACAATAATCTTAATAATAATAATAATAATCTTAATAATAATAATAATAAAACTGATAATAATAATAATAATAATAATAATAATAATAATAATAATAATAATAATAATAATAATAATAATAATAATCATAATAATAATCATAATAATGATGTAGGTATTTGAAGCAGATCTGAATGGAGACTGTGAGCAGATGAGTGATGGACAGGAAGTCTGTCGTGGTGATGTTTCCTGTCAGTGTACCTGACTCTGCAGCTCGGCGGCCTCTTTAGCACGTTGTGTCTCCGGCGTCTCGGGCAGCTGGTGGTACAGACAGCTGCTCGCCTGCTTCCTGCTCGCCTCCTTGTATTTGGCCTGAGGAGAAACGCCAGCGGAGTCTCAGTTAGAGTCACGTGACAACACGGCGCGGCGTCTGCAGAGAAGGTCCCGCCCGTTTGCTCACCTCGCTCTGCAGCTCCGTCACTGATCTGGCGAGCTGAGTCTGCGGCGTCTCCGGCAGCTGAGAGTAGAGACTCTGAGAGAGGATCCTGACGCCGTCTTCTCGGTATTTACTCTGCGGGGGACAGACAGGCTGAAGACACTGACAGAGACAGCACGATGACACACACTCTGCGTGTCTCTGTGCGTTTACCTCGCTCAGCAGGTCGGACATCTTGGCGGCGAGCTGCGTCTCCGCCGTCTGAGGCAGCTGAGCGTACACGCTGGACGACATCAGCTTCCTCCCACTCTCCCTGTACTTGTTCTGACGAGGACATGAGATCATCATCAGACTCAGACTCTCTGAGCGTCAGTGAAAGGAAAAAGACTCGGACTCTCTGGACGAGTCAGAGATCACCTCGCCTGACGTGAACAAGTCTAAATCATCCCACTGAGAGCCAACTGCTGACTCAGCTCCGAGTGCGTGTGAGGGACAGATCAGTACCTGACTCTGCAGCTCGGTGACCTCTTTAACGTGCCGGGTCTCCAGGGTCTCGGGCAGATGATGGTACAGCGAGCTGCTGGCTTCTCTCCTCCCGGCTCCTCTATACTTCACCTGCAGCAGAAACACGCTGTGACACGTTTGCTCCAGATACACAGCTGCAGGACGTCACTGCTGTTGACGCTGGTCCAGGACAGAGAGGCGAGAAGATACGAGCAGAGAGGAGCTCTGAACGTGCTTCTGATAGTGAGACCAGAATAGACTGCAGCTTATCTGGAGAGTGGTGTGTGTGTGTGTGTGTGTGTGTGTGTGTGTGTGTGTGCGTGTGTGTGTGTGTGTGTCTCACCTCACTGTGAGTCTCCTTCATCTCTTTGACAAACTGCGTCTCCAGCGTCTCCGGCAGCAGCGAGAACATTGGCTCAGACAGATCTTCTCTGTCCTTCCTGTACGTCGCCTTGGAAACAAAACAACGTTTTGTGTCAAAGAATCATTCAAACTGTTTTTTATGAAAATGTTGTAACGATCAACAAGGACGGCTGACGTTAGATTTTAATTTCTTGAGTCGAGTCCTTGTGAGGACCTGTGAGGCGTTCAGGGTCCTCACCTCGCTCTGTATCTCTGACATCTGCTTGGCGAACTGTGTCTCTGCCGTCTCGGCGAGGAGCGAGTACAGGCTGGTGGCCATTTCCTTCTTCCCCTTCTCCTTGTACTTCACCTGAGACAGGAAACGGGATGAAACGGGGCGGAACTTTACTGGTGAGACAGCAGTGAGACGGGTGTGAGACGGGTGTGAGACGGGTGTGAGACGCTGTGTCTCACCTCGCTGTAGGTGTCCCTCAGCTCTCTGGCCCGCTGTGTCTCAGTGGTTTCAGGCAGACGTTGGTACAGAGAGTCGCTCTGTCCCGTCCTGTCCTGTGTGGACTTCACCTGCACAGGCAGAGAGACCATGTCAGAGCTCCGCCCCCGCCCCGCCCCCGTCCACGCCCCGCCCCCAGCTCAGTACCTGACTGTGCTGCTGCGACAGCTCTTTGGCGTGAGCAGTGTCCAGCGTCTCCGGCAGCTTCGAGTACAGCGAGTTGGACGCGTCCTTCTTAGCCGCTTCTCTGTATTTGACCTGAAACATGGTGGAACACATCATCACCTCGCCACACGTCAACACGCGCGTCGATTAATGACGACTCATCAGAAGCGCTGACAGGGCGACGTCGCCGTACCTCGCTCTGGATCTCAGAAACCGCTTTGGCGAACTGGGTTTGGTTGGTCTCCGGCAGCTGAGAGTAAACACTCACAGCCTGACTCCTCCCACTTTCTTTATACCTGTTCTAAACAACGACAACGACGACAACAACACAATCTCTTCAACACAACAATAACCCGGACGTGGTGTGGCGTGCAGCAGGTGAGTGGCCGTACCTGACTCTGGATCTCTGTCATCTCCCGGGCGAACTGCGTCTGGGCGGTGTCGGGCAGCTGACTGTACAGTGATGATGTCATCGCCTTCCTGCCGCCATCTTTGTACTTTGTCTGTGGGGAACAGCAGCAGCACGGTGAGCGCACAACACGATACAACACATGCATCATAAAGACAATGAATCACAGGGTCAACATGAAAGATTTAACATGATGATGATCAGAGAGAGAGAGAGAGAGAGAGAGAGAGAGAGAGAGAGAGAGAGAGAGAGAGAGAGAGAGAGAGAGAGAGAGAGAGAGAGAGAGAGAGAGAGAGAGAGAGAGAGAGAGAGGGGACGAGGGGCGAGAGACTCTCACTTCACTCTGCAGCTCGGTCACCTCTCTGACGTGTTTAGTTTCCAGAGTCTCCGGCAGTTTGGAGTAAAGAGACGACGCTGCCTGCTGCTTCACGTCCTGCCGGTACTTCACCTGACACACACACACACACACACACACACACACATACACACACAGACACACACACACAACTCATGAACTCACCAGCGTCCGTCCTGAAACTCCTCAACACAAACCACCTCCCTCATCACCACTCATCCCTCTCACATCCCACTGGCTGCAGACACACCCACCACCCAGTGACATCACACCGTTTTAACCAATGAGAGTGACACGTTTCAACACGGAACCACAACAGAGACGATAAACTCTGACCCACTATAAAAAGCCACCAGATAAAGTGTGTGTGTGTGTGTGTGTGTGTGTGTGTGTGTGTGTGTGTGTCTCACCTCACTGTGAGTCTCCTTCATCTCTTTGACAAACTGCGTCTCCAGCGTCTCCGGCAGCAGCGAGAACATGGGCTCAGACAGATCTTCTCTGTCCTTCCTGTACGTCACCTTCAGAGGAGACACAAAGAGACCAGACGGCGTCAGTGGCGAAACACACAAGTCAGACACACACATAGACACACACACACACACAGACGCAGGCTGCACCTCGCTCTGCATCTCCGACGTCTGTTTGGCCAGAAGCGTCTCGGCCGTGTCGGGCAGGAGGCGGTAGAGGGGGGAGGACGTGTCCTCCTTATGGCCGTCTTTATATTTCACCTGCAGGTCAACACACAGACAACACAACAACCCTCAGACAACACAACAACACAAAGACAACACAACAACACACAGAGGCAGAAGACCGGGTTGAGATGGAACCTGAGGTTTGAGTTCAGAGGAATTTCCAGCTTCAGACACTTTGGCCTTCAGCCGTCATCATCACGTCTTATTTTAGGAACAACACCCCCCTCCCCCACCTCTGATAAGGAAGCAATGTCCCAGTGACAACCTCACCCTCACCCTCACCCTCACCCTCACCCTCACAGACACAATTCACCGTCTCTTATTTATTCCATTCATGTCACAACAGTTGGACATCAGCTGTCTTTTATTGTGAAAGGACTTCACAGGCGTCGGTCAGACATGGACGCCGTGTGGTCACCTGGCTCTGGAGCTCCGTCACCTCCTTGGCCAACTCCGTCTGGAGGGTTTGAGGGAGGCTGGAGAACAGCGTGGACGCCAGGTCCCTCCGCGCGTCCTCTCTGTACCTCACCTGCAGAGGCCACAGGTTTAATGGAGAAGAAGTGCATGATGGGAACACGTGTGTGTGTGTGTGTGTGTGTGTGTGTGTGTGTGTGTGTGTGTGTGTGAGATATGCTGTGAGCACCTGACTCTGGATCTGTGAGACCCTCTTGGCGTGTTGTGTGTCCAGCGTTTCGGGCATGGTGGAGAACAAACAGCTTCCAGACTCCTCCCTCCCTGACGTCCTGTACTTTGTCTGAGAAGAGGAGGAAAAAAGAAAAGTGTTGTGTGTGTGTGTGTGTGTGTGTGTGTGTGTGTGTGTGTGTGTGTGTGTGTTTGTGTGTGGTGTTGTGTCACCTCGCTCTGCAGCTCAGAGGCGGCTTTAGCAGACCGGGTCTGGTTGGTCTCAGGCAGACGACTGTAGATGCTCTCAGACAGACTCTTCATCACCTGCTGCTTGTTCTTCTGCAACCACAGAACAGCAGCTGTGTGAGGCTGTGTGAGTCTGTGTGAGTCTGTGTGAGGCTGTGTGAGTCAGTGTGAGTCAGTGTGAGTCAGTGTGAGTCTGTGTGAGTCGGTGTGAGTCTGTGTGAGTCTGTGTGAGTCTGTGAGGCTGTGTGAGTCTGTGTGAGTCTGTGTGAGGCTGTGAGTCTGTGTGAGTCTGTGTGAGTCAGGTTTGTGTGAGTCTGTGTGAGTCTGTGTGAGTCAGGTTTGTGTGAGTCTGTGTGAGTCTGTGTGAGTCTGTGTGAGTTGGTGTGAGTCTGTGTGAGTCTGTGTGAGTCTGTGTGAGTCGGTGTGAGTCAGTGTGAGTCAGTGTGAGTCTGTGTGAGTCTGTGTGAGTCTTCCTGGGTTCTTACGTGACTGTGCAGGTCGGCGAGCTCTCTGGCGTGCTGCGTCTCCATGGTAACGGGCAGCTGGTGGTAAACCGGATGCGGCAGCTCCTTCTTCGCAGCCTCTTTATATGAGGACTATGGGACACAATATGTGGAGACGCAGACGTTGGTTGTGTGTTTGTGATGATGAGTGGCGTTGAGTCAGGCGTGCAGGTGTTTACCTGGCTCTGCAGCCGTGACGCCTCTTTGGCGTGCTGCGTCTCCAGGGTTACGGGCAGCTGATGGTACAGGGCCGTCGCTGCCTGCTGTTTACCAGCCTCTCTGTATTTACTCTGACACAGGTTCACAGTTACACTGCGACCACTCTCCTCACAGCTGCTACACAATCACACACACTGGACATGATGCTCATGGAGTACAGGTCTCCTCTGGTTGGACAATGACAGTCAGGTGGGTTCAGGTGGGTTGAGGTGGATTCAGGTGGATTGAGGTGGGTTGAGGTGGGTTGAGGTGGGTTGAGGTGGATTCAGGTGGGTTGAGGTGGGTTCAGGTGGATTCAGGTGGATTCAGGTGGGTTGAGGTGGATTCAGGTGGGTTGAGGTGGGTTGAGGTGGATTCAGGTGGGTTGAGGTGGGTTCAGGTGGATTCAGGTGGGTTGAGGTGGATTCAGGTGGGTTGAGGTGGGTTGAGGTGGATTCAGGTGGGTTGAGGTGGGTTCAAGTGGATTCAGGTGGGTTGAGGTGGATTCAGGTGGGTTGAGGTGGATTCAGGTGAGTTCAGGTGGGTTGAGGTGGGTTGAGGTGGGTTCAGGTGGGTTCAGGTGAGTTCAGGTGGGTTGAGGTGGGTTCAGGTGAGTTCAGGTGGGTTGAGGTGAGTTCAGGTGGGTTGAGGTGGGTTGAGGTGGGTTCAGGTGAGTTCAGGTGGGTTGAGGTGGGTTGAGGTGGATTCAGGTGGGTTGAGGTGGATTCAGGTGGGTTCAGGTGAGTTCAGGTGGGTTGAGGTGGGTTGAGGTGGGTTCAGGTGGATTCAGGTGGGTTGAGGTGGATTCAGGTGGGTTCAGGTGGGTTGAGGTGGATTCAGGTGGGTTTGGGGGCGTGAGCTCACCTCACTCTGCACATCTCTCAGCTCTGTGACTCGCTGTGTGTCGATGGAGTCGGGCAGCACAGAGTACAGGTTCACCCCCATCTCCTTTTTACCATCTGCTCTGTACCTGACCTGCAGGTGAAAAGGGCAAAGGTCAGTGGAGCCTGACCTTTTGTTCAATGTTACAATTGCAATGAATAAATGAATGAATTTATATAATTTCCTGTCCGATACTGGTTTGATATACAATATAATAAATCAAGAAGCCGAAAGTCAAAGTTTGGACGCGTCATGTGACACGCGTCATGGGACACGCGTCATGTGACACGCGTCATGTGACACGCGTCATGTGACACGCGTCATGTGACACGCGTCATGTGACACGCGTCATGTGACACGCGTCATGTGACACGCGTCATGTGACACGCGTCATGTGACACGCGTCATGTGACACGCGTCATGTGACACGCGTCATGTGACACGCGTCATGTGACACGCGTCATGTGACACGCGTCATGTGACACGCGTCATGTGACACAGGTGGATTCAGGTGGGTTGAGGTGGATTCAGGTGGATTCAGGTGGGTTCAGGTGGGTTCAGATGGGTTGAGGTGGGTTGAGGTGGGTTGAGGTGGGTTGAGGTGGATTCAGGTGGGTTGAGGTGGATTCAGGTGGGTTGAGGTGGGTTCAGGTGGATTCAGGTGGGTTGAGGTGGGTTGAGGTGGGTTCGGGGGCGTGAGCTCACCTCACTCTGGACGTCTCTCAGCTCTGTGACTCGCTGTGTGTCGATGGAGTCGGGCAGCACAGAGTACAGGTTCACCCCCATCTCCTTTTTACCATCTGCTCTGTACCTGACCTGCAGGTGAAAAGGGCAAAGGTCAGTGGAGCCTGACCTTTTGTTCAATGTTACAATTGCAATGAATAAATGAATGAATGTATATAATTTCCTGTCCGATACTGGTTTGATATACAATATAATAAATCAAGAAGCCGAAAGTCAAAGTTTGGACGCGTCATGTGACACGCGTCATGGGACACGCGTCATGTGACACGCGTCATGGGACACGCGTCATGTGACACGCGTCATGTGACACGCGTCATGTGAGGTTGTCGCGGGTGTCGTACCTCACTCAGCATCTCCGTCTGCTCGCGTGCGAACTGAGTCTCGTTGGTTTCTGGCATCAGGTGGTAAAGACTCGCCGCGGCGCTCGTCTGCTTGTACCTCAGCTGCAGAGGACACAGGTAAAGTTGTGTGGACGTCTCTTACAGCATCAACAGGACAAAATGTGTCTCATATGTGTCTAAGACTCGTCATATTGTCTGATATGTAGCTGGAGGACACCCAGAGACACACCTGAGGAGGAGACTACTCTTCACCATCGTCTCTCCTTTGTTTACGAATTTAGAGCAGGAGGAAAAATCTCTTTCTAATCGCTTTGTTGTTGTAATACGTGTTTTAACCACAAGAGGCAGAAGTACGCAAGTAGACCCCAGTCTAATTAGGACTACAGGCTTTCATGTTCATTTCCTGCACTGTGATCACAAAGTATATACACACACACACACACACACACTATATCTTTATGCTTTATTTTTATACTACATCTATGTACTGCTAATGAGCAGGTTATCATCTTTAACTGATCAGTAACCAGATTCTTCTTCTCTCCTGCTGTTCAGAACTCTGTGGATCAGTACCTGACCCGTCCAGCAGGTGACTGTGGATCAGTACCTGACCCGTCCAGCAGGTGACTGTGGATCAGTACCAGTACCTGACCCGTCCAGCAGGTGACTGTGGATCAGTAGTACCTGACCTGTCCAGCAGGTGACTGTGGATCAGTACCTGGCTCTGCAGCTGCGACGCCTCCTTGGCGTGCTGAGTCTCCAGAGTCTCAGGTAAAGTCGAGTACAACGACTTCATCGCTTCTTTCTTCCCTGATTTTTTGTACTTCACCTGAAACAGAAGGAAAAAAAAGCAGGTTTCACACCTTTTCACCTGCAGGTGTGTGTCTCCTTTTATTAAGACAATGAATTCAAACGCGCCCTCATGCCGTGTTTTGTTTGTCCACACGACGGCGCTGTGGGTGCCATGTGTTGATGACGAGCCAGAGAGCAGGACGTCGTCCTCTCACCTGGCTCTGCAGCTCAGAGATGCGTTTAGCAAACTGAGTGTCGGCTGTTTCTGGGAGCTGAGAGTAAAGAGTGTGGGAGAGGCTCCGCCTCCCGGCCTCCTGGTACTTGTTCTGAAACACATGGAGACATGGACGTTTTGCACAAACAGACTGCAGTTCCTCTCCACACCAGTAGCTGGTGCTGATCGGGCCTCAGGTGGAGCGAGCGGTACACAATGCGACGTCCTGATTGTTTATGACCATGAACTCACCACTAGAATCTTTCACACCAAACACAGTCAGGACAACTTCCTGTAAAACAGTCGTGTTGTGTCGCCGCTCGTCTCTCACCTTGCTCAGCACGTCCATCATGTCTCTGGCAAAGCTGGTGTCCATGGTCATGGGCAGGGAGGAGAACAGGGACCTGGACGTGTCCCTCTGTCCACTCTCCTTGTACGTGATCTGTGGAAGCAGAGCGTCAGAGGTTCAACGTTCATCTGGACAAACGGCGTGTGGCGTCTCGGGCGACACAGGGGACAGCGTGTTTACATCACTGAGCAGCTGAGCGGCTTCTTTAGCGCGTTGCGTCTCCATGGTGTGAGGCAGCAGCGAGTACAGGCAGCTCCTCGCCTCCTTCTGACCCGCCTCCCTGTACCTGGTCTGCAGGTGGAGACAAAGGTCACTCATCATCTCACAGCTTCTCTCACTTTTGGCTCATTCATTCACTGTGTGTGTGTGTGTGTGTGTGTGTGTGTGTGTGCGTGTGTGTGTGTGTGTGTGTGTGTGTGTGTGTGTACCTGGCTCTGCAGCTCAGTCAGCTGTCTGACCAGCTGTGTCTCTGTGGTCTCTGGGAGACGATGGTACAAGCTGCTCTCAGTCTTCTGCTTCACGGCGGCTTTATACTTCACCTGCAGCAGCAGACAGGACAAATCTGTCTCTCCTGTCACTGGTCACGTGTGTGTGTGTGTGTGTGTGTGTGTGTGTGCACCTCGCTCTGCAGGTCAGACGCCTCCTTGGCGTGTTGGGTCTGGATGGTCTCAGGCAGCAGAGAGTAAAGGCTG
The DNA here is from genome assembly GCA_016785345.1 of Trinectes maculatus. NCBI lineage: Eukaryota > Metazoa > Chordata > Actinopteri > Pleuronectiformes > Achiridae > Trinectes > Trinectes maculatus. The sequence goes on along the minus strand of JAFBJQ010001838.1, from coordinate 70,124 downwards.
ATGTTCATCTCCTTCCTCCCCTCCTCTTTATACTTCACCTGGAGAATAATAACAATAAAAAAAACGTCAACAAGCAGCAACCTTTGTTTGTTTCTGTTTGTTTGTCTCCAGGTTCCGTTTGTGTTTCTTCACCGTCCTGCTGGTACCTCGCTGAGGAGCTCGGACACGTCTTTGGCGTGAGCTGTCTCCAGGGTCTCAGGCAGCAGGTGGAAGAGGCTGGAGGAAAGAGTTGCCTTCACACACGCCTTGTACCTCAGCTGCACACAAACACACACCCCATGAACCAGCAGAAACACAACACAACACAACACAACACAACACATCTGTACAGGTGTGATCTTACGTCACTCTGCAGCTCCGAGGCGTCCTTGGCGTGAAGCGTCTCCAGCGTCTCCGGCAGAGTCGAGTACAGAGACTTGGACACGTCCTTCTTTCCCTGTTTGTATTTCACCTGGAAGCAGAAGATGAAACCTGCTCATGGTTCATTCCACACCAGCTTCTCTTCTTCTCCTGAGCTGCTCCTCACCTCACTCTGCAGCTCCGAGACGCGTTTGACCAGCTGCGTCTCGGGGGTCTCTGGCAGCTGGCTGAAGACGCTCTGAGACAAGCTCTTCATCCCCGTCTCTCTGTATCTGCTCTGTGGACAGAAGAAGAAGAAGAAGAAGAAGGAAAACATGAGCACGTTCACCTGCTAAGCTGCTGCTGCTTCACCTGTTCTTCTTCTCCTCTCTCTCAGCGAGGGGTCACAGCTCATCACACATCATCTACAGATGTGAGATGTTTTACTGAGCTGCAGAGCTGAGGATGAGTCAGATTGTGTGTGTGTGTGTGTGTCTGTGTGTGTGTGTGTGCGTGAACCTCGCTCAGCATGTCCGTCATCTCTCTGGCGAAGTTGGTCTGTGAGGTGTCGGCCAGTGTGCAGTAGAGGGAGCTGTTCATCTCCTTCCTCCCGCTCTCCCTGTACTTCACCTGACTGAGAAGCTGTGTGGTCTCTTTAGCGTGTTGTGTGTCCATGGTGTCAGGCAGCTGTGAGTACAGACACACACTCGCCTCCTTCTTTCCAGCCTCTTTATACTTTGTCTGCAGCAACAACAACACAATAACCTGATCAGCTGAGTCAGCACTTTCTGTTCCACATTTACTATAAACATGGGTTGGAGGAAAAGTCGACGCTGAAATGAAGGTTCCTTTACAAATATCACAACACAACAGTTCATGGGTCACTGAGGTAGATGCATGACCTTTGACCCTGTGTGTACCTGGCTCTGCAGCTCTGTGAGCCGTCGGACCAGCTGCGTCTCTGGAGTCTCTGGGAGCTGATGGTACAAGCTGCTCTGGATCTTCTGCTTCACGCCGTCTTTATACTTCACCTGCAGGAGACGCGTTAATGGACGTTAATAACGCCGCCGCGGTGGTTTGTCAAAATGAGACGAAGCAGAAGAAGTGGCGTGGAACACCTCGCTCTGCAGGTCAGACGCCTCCTTGGCGTGTTGGGTCTGGATGGTCTCAGGCAGCAGAGAGTAAAGGCTGATGTTCATCTCCTTCCTCCCCTCCTCTTTATACTTCACCTGCAGGAGACACACAGACCAGCAGGGGCAGCGTGTGGAGATAAACAGACCTCTGATATATCATATATGTATATATATGTGTGTGTGTGTGTGTGTGTGTGTGTGTGTATATATATATATATACTGTGTGTGATTGTTTTGCGTACGTCGCTGGCGAGCCGGGTGGCGTCCTTGGCGTGAGCCGTGTCAAACGTCTCCGGGAGGAGAGAGTACAGACACGAGTTCACGCTCTTCTTCCCTGCTTCTTTATATCGTGTCTGAAAGAGGAGGAGCCGTGTCAGCGGGGGGACGGGGGGGACCATCGGCGTGGACACGCCCACACACTCACTCACCTGGCTCTGCAGCTCGGACACAGCTTTGGCAAACTGAGTCTCTGTGGTGTCGGGGAGCTGAGAGTAGAAACTGTGAGCCAGACTCCCCCTGCTGGCCTCCCTGTATTTACTCTGAGAGCAGAGCAGCCAGTCAGACCCACAAACTGTGTGTGTGTGTGTGTGTGTGTGTGTGTGTGTGTGTGTGTGTGTGTGCGTGTGTGTGTGTGTGTGTGCTGTACCTCACTCTGCATCTCAGTCATCTCTCGGGCGAACTGGATGTCGCAGGTGTCGGGGAGCTGAGAGTAGAGGGAGGAGGGGGCTCCTCTCACCAGCATCTGAGGCCGATACTTCACCTGACCACACACACACACACACACAGTCATGTGTCTCTGTGTGTCTCTGTCTGTGTGTGTGTGTGTGTGTGTGCGACGTGCAGCACCTCGCTCTGCAGGTGGGACACCTCCAGGGCGTGCTGGATCTCCGGGGTGTCGGCCAGTTGGGAGTAGAGGGAGATGGAGGCCTTTCTCTTCCCGTCCTCTTTGTACTTGTTCTGCAGCAGAGTGAGCAGAGTGAGGGATGAGGAAACGTGTTGAACGGCGGCGGCGGCGGCGGCAGCAGCGGCGGCGGCGGTGTGTAACGGAGGAGTGAACGTCACCTCGCTCTGAAACTGGTGGACGGTCTTGGCCAGTTGCATCTCGGCCGTTTCAGGAAGCTGCGAGAACAAGCTGCTGCTCAGCTCCTTCTTTCCTTCCTCCTTGTACTTGTTCTGAGGAGCAAAGATCAGCTGCTCGTCAGCGCCCCCTAGACCATCATCCAACTGCTCCATCCATCCATCCATCCATCCATCCATCCATCCATCTATACAACCATCTGCCTGTCCATTTCTCCATCAGTCTCCCATTCTGCATGTTCCATCCATCCATCCATCCATCCATCTATGGTTCTAACAGCTCATCCATCCTGACCTCACTGAGTAGGTCAGTCAGCTCTTTGACAAACCATCCATCCATCCATCCATCCATCCATCCATCCATCCATCCATCCATCCATCCATCCATCCATCCATCCATCCATCCATCCATCCATCCATCCATCCATCCATCCATCCATCCATCCATCCATCCATCCATCCATCCATCCATCCATCCATCCATCCATCCATCCATCCATCCATCCATCCATCCATCTATGGTTCTAACAGCTCATCCATCCTGACCTCACTGAGTATGTCAGTCAGCTCTTTGACAAACTGCGTCTCCGTGGTTTCGGGCAGTAGAGAATAGAGGGAGGAGGAAATCTCTGTCTTCATGTTCCCTTTGTATTTAATCTGAAAAACAAACACTGACTGTCAGTCATGTCCAACATGTCCAACATGTCAGTCACATCCAACATGTCCAACATGTCCGTCATGTCCAACATGTCCGTCACATCCATCATGTCCGTCATGTCCAACATGTCCAACATGTCCGTCACATCCAACATGTCCAACATGTCCGTCACATCCAACATGTCCAACATGTCCGTCATGTCCAACATGTCCAACATGTCCAACATGTCCAACATGTCCGTCACATCCAACATGTCCAACATGTCAGTCATGTCCAACATGTCCAACATGTCCGTCACATCCAACATGTCCAACATGTCCGTCATGTCCAACATGTCCAACATGTCCAACATGTCCATCATGTCCGTCATGTCCATCATGTCTGTCATGTCCATCATGTCCGTCATGTCTGTCATGTCCAACATGTCCATCATGTCCAACATGTCCAACATGTCCATCATGTCCGTCATGTCCATCATGTCTGTCATGTCTGACCGCGTCCAGCTGTGGTGAAGTTCACTGACCTCGCTCTGCAGCTCTGATGCTTCCTTGGCGTGTTGCGTCTGCGGCGTCTGCGGCAGGACGGAGTAGAGACAAACCGACGCCTCCTTCCTCCCGTCCTCTTTATACTTGGACTGAAACAGTCACACGTGTCAGAACAACGATCTGCTCGGTGGACCAGTGACAGAAAGAACAGTGGTGTGTGCCCAGACCTCAGATATCACAGCGCTGATGTTCTTGGAGTGGATGAGTTCAGCTCCAGGGACGAACAGACTCTGACCTCTCATCTTCTCAAAGTCTTCCTTATACTTCACCTGCAGGGAGGACGTCACATGACATGACATGACATGACATGACATGACATGACATGACATGACATGACATGACATGACATGACCTGACCTGACCTGACCTGACCTGACCTGACCTGACCTGACCTGACATGACATGACATGACATGTGGAGAACGTAGTGTTTCTAACATCTTCTCCACAGTCACGGCTGCCATCACTACAACTCTTTATGTCTCCATGGTAACAGCATCATCACCAGAAACAAGAAAGAAAAAAAAACCCCCAAAAGACATGAAAGCACTGATGCAGTAAACTGCCCCCACGCTCACTTCCTGCACATGATGCTAACCGTTAGCCATGGCGAGGGGGCCGGTTATGGAGGCGTGCAGCCAGGGCGCAGGGCGCCTACAGCTGGAGGGATGAGGAACATCACAAAGCGTGAGAGCTGATGAATCACTCCATGTCTCACCTCCCACATCCCACAACAACGTTCACCATCAGTCCCCTCTTCACTCACACAGCTCTGTTTCCATCCACTGTTACCAACGGCAACGCTCACAGCAGATTCTCTCTGTCACTTCAGTGAAGTCACTGATGTTCTCTGGTCGACCTCTGACCTCTGACCTCATCTGCACCAGGTTATTGTTTCTGTTTCTGACCAGCTCACTCCATCATTAGCAACATATTACCCATCAGCCCCGGCTGCACAGCGTGCTGAGCCACACAGAGCGGCGGGCTGACACTGCATGAACTTACATCACTGGCCAGCAGGCTGCACCTCCTGTTGAAGGCTGGGTCAGGCAGAGGAGGCTTCACGTCAGAGGAGCTCTGAAACACATGGACCAGCAGGAACATTTCAGATGATCTGATTTGTGGCTGTGAAGCTGTATGACCTTTGACCTTTACGCTCCACTGCAGCTCAGCCTGGTCAAAGCTGAACTTTTCATCTGGACTTTTAAAAGTTTTACCTCTGATTCCCAACGTCCCAGGAACTTGTTCCCCTGACTCTGCTCCTCCTCTCCTCCTCCTCCTTCCTCCTTTTCTTCATTTTCCTCCCTCTCCTCCTCTGGTGTTTTCTGCTCCTCCTCCACCACCTCCTCCTCCACCACTTCCTTCTCCACCTCCTCCACCTCCTCCACCACAACCTCCTCCTCCACCACCTTCTCCACCACAACCTCCTCCTTTTTCTCCTCCTCCTCCTCCACCACCTCCTTCTCCTCCTCCACCTTCTCCACCACAACCTCCTCCTTTTTCTCCTCCTCCTCCTCCACCACCTCCTTCTCCTCCTCCACCTTCTCCACCACAACCTCCTCCTTTTTCTCCTCCTCCTCCTCCACCACCTCCTCCTCCTTCTCCACCTCCTCCTCCTTTTCCACCACCTCCTGTTCCTTTTCCTTCTCCTCCTTCACCACCTCCTCGTCTTTCTCCTCCACCACCACCACCTCCTCCTTTTTCTCCTCCTCCTCCTCCACCACCTCCTCGTCTTTCTCCTCCACCACCACCTCCTCCTTTTTCTCCTCCTCCTTCTCCACCTCCTCCTCCTCTGCGTCTGCTCCTCCTGGAGTCACGTCAGCAGCTGTGGTCAGAGTCATTACTGTTGTGACCTCCGTCTCCTCTCCCCTCGCTCTCACGACCCTGTCGCTCTCCTCATCAAACACCTCCCCGTCCTCCATGTCTGTCTCCTCTGAGGACGAGGGACAGTCACAAAGTGAGACGGTGAAAACACCAGGCGCTCGTACACAGGACTGTAAAACATAAACATTCAATGTAAAGATACATTTAAAAAGACTTGATTCGTTCTGATGCACGTGAAGGATGACGAGGACGTCTGTATAACACGAGACGTCAAAGCCGTCCACCGACTGGACAGGGTGTGGTGTCCTCTGTGTGTCACCTTCACCTTCACACACACACAGACACACACACATATAGAAATATCGAGCACAGCTCAGCTGGAAACATGACCTAACTTCACGTCGTTCACTTTCTTCAAAGTCAGGGTCACATGTGATCGTCCAGAGGTCAAGGTCACCTCTCAGCTTCAGGTCACCACCTTCACCGTCAGCTGTCTCCTCCTAACCACGTTCCTCAGTCTCCTCCTCACCTGGTGATCGATACGATGTCCCCTCGGCCTCAGCGGCGTCGTCTCCACCTGAGAACTGTGTCCACCTCCAGTCCTCCAGTCCTCGAGTGTCTCCTGCGACGCTCGTCCGTCTTCTGGCCGTCGGTTGGTTGGGAACATCTTATCACATTTTACCTTCCACATTTAGCCCTCTACTCAAAACCTTATCACCCCGTGCCCTGTGCCACTGCAGGGGCGTGTGTGTGTGTGTGTGTGTGTGTGTGTGTGTGACTGCTCTGTGTGTGTGTTGAGGTGAAGGTGACCAGAGTGTTGTACACTGGAAGGAATGTACACTCACACACACACAAATACCACTCCTGCTAACACAACTATACATTAATCCAGTTAATTTGCAGGTGTCATATTAGACGTTGCCACTCGGGGGCAGTAGAATTAAACAATAACCACAGACAACAACACAAAGCCGTTAGTGGGATAAACGTGTTTCTGATGAACGTGTGTGTGTGTGTGTGTGTGTGTGTGTGTGTGTGTGTGTGTGTGTGTGTCACCTGTCAGAGCTCACATAAAGATGACAACAGATCAGTTCCTGACTTTTTTATGGAAACCAACAGTACTGTACATTTGTGCGTGTGGGAGCTGCAGTACCACCAGCAACCACAGGGGTCGCCAAATCCACCAGGACTGACACCAGCCCTCCTCATCAGCAGCTCGGCTGTGAGGAGCACAGGCAGCTCTGGAGTGTCGGACACGATGCTGAACCCTCGACCTTTACTGTCCTCAAAGTCCTTCTTGTACTTCACCTGCACATCATTAAAGGAGCATTCCCACTAAATGCATGACTTATTCAAACTCACTCTGTTGATCTAACAACATAAACACATTCATTTATTCATGATGTTGACCTGCACTGCTGAAGGGGACGATATGATTGATGCTGTTTTACTTTGATCTGCTCCTGGTCGCCCAGTGTAAGTTACCACATGACATTGACTTTACACACTTCCTGTGGCCATTTCAAAGTAAAAGCCTCACTGAACGTCAGTGGACAGAAACACGTTCTGTTTTTTTTGTGTCATTATATTATGGGAACTGGACTCTTTTTTTTTTTGCTGTGGACGACGTCCTCAGTCATCATGTCCACTCCACATAATGACCACATATCCACAGAGTCCACATAATGACAATGATTTTAAATTGATGTATCTTTATATCATCAAATTAAAAACACACTACACTGCTCCTGACCCCAGAGCTGTGAAACTACTGACGCACAATCAGAGGGACACAGGAACACACAAGATAAGACAAAGGTGTAAATCTTTATGAAGAGGACACACACACACACACACACCACATGACAAACAGAATGTCCCCTACTGCAGACTGCTGAGTAGACATCTGTCATCAGTCCCACACACACACACACACACACACACACACACACACACACACACACACACACAGCATGAGGACATATGCTGGTTGATCCTCTCATATAGTGCATGTGTCTGTTCGTCAACAACACAACACAGGAAGTAGAGCTGTGAGAGCAGTGTGTGTGCGTGTGTGTGTGTGTGTGTGTGTGTGTGTGTGTGTGTGTGTACCTGGCTCTGCAGCTCGCTCTGCTGTCTCAGTCTCAGGTTCTCTGGTGTGTCGGCCACGATGGTGAACGACGTCTTGGGATAATGTCTGACGAAAAAACAAGAGTTACACACGTGAAAAACAGCAACAGTCAAACACACAAACGCAGACTGTGGCTCATATACACACAGAGATGCGAGATGAGATCAGTGATCGACAGGATACAGTCTTACTTTGTGTTTTTAAAATACATATATTTTCACAATAAAAGGCTTCAGCCTGTTAAATGTCAGCCTTAACGACATGAGCACAAACAATGGTCCATTCAGAAGAGTCGGTATTAAAAAGCAACACAATCAACATGATCTCACTTGACCTTCATGACCTCACCGTATGACCTTTTACATCAGAATATACACCATCAAACAGCAACCAACAACCAACAACGTCACTGAGACACACAACCAACGTGCAGTCTGTGATCCAAGACCAGATCGGGAACAGTGGGAGACACACACACACATACTGTACTGTGTGTGTGTGTGTGTGTGTGTGTGTGTGTGTGTGTGTGTGTGTGTGTGTGGGTCTGAATCATCAACACTGGCAGCATATTCATCAGCACAGTTTGACCACTGAACCTGTCCTTCACTCTCCTCCTCCCACTTCACTTCTCTCTTCCTCCCACTCTCTCTCTCTCTCTCTCTCCTCTCCCACACACACACACACACACACACACACACACACACACACAGCACGTCTCTCTCTCTCTCGCCCACACCACCTCCTGTACACACTCAGTATTGAAGCTCTGCTCCTGCATCACAGTCTCCACATGTGAAACACAGCAGGCAAATGTGTATCTGTGCGGTTGCCATGGCGATCACTGCACAGGTACATGTACACACTGCGTCCATGTGTGGGAGCGTGTGAGAGGTCAGAGGTGAAGAGGTCAGCATGTCCTGCCGTCAGCAGCCATGATGCACAGCGACAGACACATGAGTGTCACAGCTCTGAATGTCTCAACCACATGTTCATCCCTCCAGCTGTTACCATACCAACAACACACACACACACAGATTCAACACAACACAGATAAACAACAGTTAACAGAATAAACTCATCATTTTCTCCAACTTAACAAAGCTCCTCAGGACGTTACACAACTGCTGTACACACACACACACACACACATTCACAGTCTCCCTTACACTGTTTCCAATAATACCCTTTGACACATCCTGCCTTTCTGTTACTGACACACAACCTACTACACAATACTCCTGTGGGTGTGTTGTGCCATTGTCTATAACTTTTGCCAAATGTCGAGAGTGACGCACACTGAGTATTCACACAGTGTTTGTGATTCAGCAGGAGTTTCTCCTCCTGCTTTCTGCTCCTACACAACACAGACAACACACAACACAGGCAACACACACCACACAGACGACACACAACACAGACGACACACAACACAGACGACGCACAACACAGACGACACACAACACACAGACGACACACAACACAGGCCAGTGTCTTTGTGCGTCTGAGTGTTTGCTGTTCTATCAGCTCTGCATCAATAACAATCTCCATCCACACAGGAAATGCACTTCACATCGCGTCAGCTGCTCACAGGAAGCAGGAAGCAGGAAGCAGGAAGCAGGAAGCAGGAAGCAGGAAGCAGGAAGCAGGAAGCAGGTATGCACTGTGGTCCTCTGGATGGAGCTCCTCCACAGGGCCCGCAGACGCTGACGCGACGAAAAGCAGCGTCTCTGCAGTTCCAGCAAACTGTTCATTAAAGGAGTTAATGGAGGGGAACGTCCTCATTAAGACGGAGGACAGGAGACTGTGGAGTCCTCAAGGGTTCAACCCTATCCTACTGAGGGGAGAGGACACACACACTCCCTGTGTGTGTCTGTGTGTGTGTGTGTGTGTGTTGTGGGGGGCGCAAAGGGAAGAAAAGGGAAGGAGAAAAGAGGTCAAATGAAAAGGAGAGAAAAGAGACAGAGGAAAAGAAGGAGGACGTGGACAGAGGACAGAAGAGCACAGTGAGGACAGGACCACGGAACAGGGCCGTAAACAAAACACCATGACACTGTGTCCAGTGACCTGTCCCTCCTCTGTCCTCCGTCTTTCTCCTCATTCGTTCATGCGTGATGCTCTCGGCCGGCGCTCAATAGAGACACTTCTCACTCCGTCTTCCACCGTCTCCCGTCTCTCCCTCACTCCCATTCTCTCTGTCTCTCCCTCGCTCCGTCTTCCACCGTCTCCCGTCTTCCACCGTCTCCCGTCTCTCCCTCACTCCCATTCCAATTCTTTTCTTTTAACTACATGTCCAACATGTCCAACATGTCCAACATGTCCGACGTCGCCTAAAGCATTAGCACAAGTTCATGTTGGACCTGAGCAGAGAGAACATGGTGAGGAGATGTTTCCTGCTGCTGCTCCTGCCGAGCAGATCTGGGTCATGTGGGCAGCTGCGTTACATAACAACACCGTCTCCATCACAACAAACAGCTAAAGGGCTGTTAGCATGCACACGACAACACGCACGCATCATGTCAACATCCGTTTACGCACACAGTTGTTATTTTCATTTGATCAGCTCCACTGACGACTTTTGTTTTTCGTTCTTCAGTTTCTCCTCTCAAGTGATCAGACGCTTAACGAGCGAGCGGTGACATCACATCCATGTGTCAGCCAATCAGATCCAACTGGTCACTGAACAAATGTTGAGACATAAGATGTGGCACTGGGCCCGAGCTGATCCTCAGTATGTGGTCCACACAGTACACTACACCATGCACCACAACAACGACAACAACGACAACAACGACAACAACGACAACAACGACAACAACATCTCAGGCAACAAGATCTCATATCTCACACACACACACACATATATATGTATATATATATATATATATGTATGTATGTATATGTATATAAACAACAAACAACAAACAATAGCAAGGTCAGAGGTCAGAGTTTTCCCAAAGTTGACAGCACATGCTGTTGTTTACTGCTCATCTGAGATCTGCCTCCCTTTAATCGGAGAGGATTCTCACCACAAACTAAATCTTCATTTATTTAAGGCAATAAGAGGCTGCAGATGATAACAAACAGATGGTGTCAACAGTGTATAGAAATGTGTGTGTGTGTGTGTGTGTGTGTGTGTGTGTGTGTGTGTGTGTGTGTGTGGGACAGAGCAGAGCAGGGCTGAGCTCCAAACCAAAACCAGAGAAACCAAAACCAGCGCTGCTATAAAAACCTGAGATGTTCATCACACACACTGGACCAGATGTCGACAACGACACAGCAGCTACAAGCAGAAGCTTGGAGATGTTGAGACGGTGTTGTGTACAGACGTCACGGGCCGACAACACTCTGTGAACACAATGACAGACACACACTGAGAGAGAGAGGGAGAGGGAGAGAGGGAGAGAGAGAGAGAGAGAGAGAGAGGGAGAGAGGTGGACTCACGCGCTGCAGTACGGTTTCTTCTCATAACCTTTGTAGTTCTTCATGTTCAGGGTCATCTTACACACCTCACAGTGGAAACACCCTTTATGCCAGTTCTGCAGAGAGAGAGAGAGACAGACAGACAGACAGACAGACAGACAGACAGACAGACAGACAGAGAGAGACTGATCAGTATGAGATTATTTTCATGTTTGCGAAAAACTGTCACACACTGTGTGACCTCCTGTGCTCGTGATGCTGCTCGGTTGTCATGGCGACACCATCAAATTCACATGATGCTGCGTTTGGGGAAGTTGGTGCGTGAGTCTCTGTCCCGACACCTGGTCAACGACCTTTGACAGTGCATTTCTCTCTAATCTCAACCAGTGTCACATGATGACGCCGAGCCGTCGCCATGACAACTGAACTGATCCTATAACTGACCTCAGAGAAACGTCTGAGGTCAGTCACCAAAATAAAAGCCGAGAACTTCATTCATCATTTTAACTCTAACGAGGCTGAAGTCCTGATGAAGCAGAGCTTTCAGGAGCAGCAGGGAACTCCAACGTCACCGGACACACACACACACACACACACACACACACACGCACACACGCACACACAGAGCACACACACACACACACACAGAGCACACACACACACACACACAGAGCACATTTTTCCTCCTTTCTCTCGCCTCCACACTCTCTCCCTTTCTACGCCTTTGTTTTCTCGCCAGACGCCTCCCCCTCCACTTCCTCCCCCTCCTCCTCCTCCCCCTCCTCCTCCTCCCCCTCCTCCTCTGACTCTGACTCTGACTCTGACTCTGACTCTGACTCTTTCACACCTGCAGGTTGATAACAAACACGTCCTGTCACTGAAATCATGCAGCGATGTTTGTGTTCATGTAACGACCAGCACACATGATGGCCTACACATGTTACAGGTGTGTGTGTGTGTGTGTGTGTGTGTGTGTGTGTGTGTGTGTGTGTGTGTGTGTGTGTAGGAAATAAGCGCCTCCATGCTGTTGTGTGTCATCTGAAGCCTCACAGGACACACAGCCGACTGCATGAGTCTGCTGAAGAGAAATGAATCATTTATCACCATTATGCAACACAACAGACAACAGACTCATCCTGAGACTCACTCACCAATGCAAACGCACAACAACAACAATAAAAAGTCATGATGTTTTTAATCACACAATATTTCTCACATGGTCACTACATACATCCATAAACCTTCTACACGTCAACACACACTCGTGGGAGAACATCCATCATTTATGGTTACTGTTTGTGTTGTTGTTGTTGTTTGTGTTAAATTGATCATGTGACATGTGTCGTTATTTGATGTGTATTGAAACGAGAGATTCGTCATCAGAGGACGAGTCATTAAGGATCTGACTCGTTGAACTGACTCACTGTGATAAAAACACTCACAGCAGTCTCACAACTGCGGGCTGAAGATCTGACACTTTGTATCGACTCGCGAGCAGAATCAATAAGCATCAATAACATCGTCATCGATAACAAACAGTGCGGATGTGCTCACCTTGTCCAGGCAGCTCACTTTCTCCGTCGGGTAGACGATCTTCCCGCAGCGCGCGCACGCACCGTTCATCCTGCACCGACTCCGTCCGGTCTCTGCGACCCGCGACCGCTGACAGCAGGCTGCCGAGCTGCACGAGGCACCGGGAGCTCGGCTGAGTTCGGCTGCGCTCGGACAGATCGCGTCACCGGCGACAAGTGGACGGGGGTTAACGCGTCAAAAACCGGAAACGACGACTCGTTCCTTTCAAAATCAAAGCACAGTAACGTCGATGAGAATTAGAACTGTGTACACACACACACACACACACACACACAGTATATATTTTCACAGAGACAACATCATCATGATTACAGACAACAACATCATCAGTTAAAGCCAACAGTTTAACATTAACTGGATTAACTGGTGAATGTCCCCCCCTGCAGGTTAGATCAAGGAATATTATCTGTCAACTCGTGATTGTCCTCTGTGTCCCTCTCTGGATAAAAAGGACAGATGATGGATGGATTTATCAAAGCAAACCAGCTTCTCCAGAAGTTTCTCATTTTTCCATAGATCACTGAACATCTAGACTTCACTGTGCCTGACGAGATAAACCTGCTTGACATAAATGTCTCTATCTGTTCAGGGAAGTGATGATAATCTGTTCAATGATCACAGAACATTACACCTCCAGTGGAGATTTAAAGTTTAAATGTCCACTACATTTATTGGCAAAAAGACAACAACAAACATCCACAAACACACAAATATCATTTGGTGGCTGTTTACAACATATTCTCTTAAACAAGTACGTATGTATTTGTGTCTCCAGGAGAATCACAGAGAGTAAACAACACAATCATAATGGATGAAAACTTAGTTTCACTGACTAAAAATGGTTTGAAATGAACTAATCAATGAAAATATCGCTGCAGCTCTTCGCAGAAGGTAAACAGGATGATGGTCTGCTGCAGAATTCTGTTGTCATCAAAAGCCTTCTCTAACTTTTTGTGTACCCCTCTCTCACCATCTGATAGATCACTGAACATCTAGACTTCACTGTGTCTGACGAGATAAACCTGCTTGACATAAATGTCTTTATCTGTTCAGGGAAGTGATGATAATCTGTTGTGCGATGGTGTTTGTTTCAAGCATCAATCAGTCTTGTTGTCACTGAGGCTCGTCACATCTTTCATCTGAAGGTTCATCAGAAGACGTCCAACCCACATTTCATACATGTCTTATGAAAATGCCCGTCATGTTTCTGAGAAACACAGTGCATACACATACTCTTCTGATTGTAACAAATAGAAATGTACACGTTGCCTTTGTCTGTGAGCTTCGCTCTCACAGGTTGAAATAAAACAAGTGGCAGTGCAATACCTGAACCTGAAGGTTGTTGACCCCTGAAGACACAAACATGACACATTTGACAAATAGGACACTCCTAAAGATGTATTACACTTATCAGAAAGTTTGGTTGTCATAGAAACTGAGAACCAGTGTGTCACTGACTTGGAGGAGATGATGGGTTCATGAGTTCTGATCAGTTGTAGAGATTGTAAGATGAAGTTTCTCTTGTATGTTTGTTATAAAATGTGTTTTTTGCGACAGAAAATGAAAAGGTGAATTTTCCTGTTTAATAACAGATGATTTATTTAAATCTTTGAGCAACATGGACAATTTGACTGCAAGACAACAACAAACACACAAATATCATGTGATGTCTGTTTACAACATATTCCCTTAAACAATGAACAACATGGTTATGAAACAAAGATCCACAAATCAACCATCACCCTGTGTGTGTGTGTGTGTGTTTATTCTCTTCCAAGAATGTACAGATAAAGAAGGACACGTTGGAATAGAGCAGCAATGAATGAATACTCATATTCATCCATGTCACCTTTTTCATACACTTCTTTATACATGGCGTCGGTGTAGTGTGCCCCCCCGTTTGCTGCCACCATTCTATCGATCATATTGATCAGCTGCACGACTTGAATTCTGTCTGAACTGGTGTTGTCAAAGCCGTGAAACCTGCCTCCACATTTCTGAATGACACTTCCCAGTGATGGAAGGCCATTTTGTACGTATTCGAGTAGGGTTGTGTCTCCAAGAGAATCACAGCGAGTAAACAACACAATCATGAAGCGATTTGCCTGTGGACCAAACAGCTCTTGCAAGGCCTCCACTGAGTTTTTCTCTTCCGTGGTGAATCGACCAACCGGGATGACCAGCAGGAAGACATGAGGACCAGGACATGAGACCTTCACACAGTTCAGAATTTCTGCCCTGATGTATTCTGCATCTTCATCAGTGTCCATGATCCCCGGTGTGTCGACCACACTGATCACTCTGTTGCCCCAGCGTACCACGGCTTTTTCACACGACCTGGTCACAGACCCTGCACTGGGACGAGACACAAATGTCCTCGCTCCCACAATCTTGTTTCCGACAGCACTCTTTCCCACTCCGGTTTTTCCAATCATCACAATCCTCAGGTCAGGTCCTGCAAGAGAATTCATTGCTTCTGTTAAAGCCGTGTGTAAGAACAGGAAATGAGATAAAGCAGCTTGTTTTGGAAAAAGAATAAAAACTCTGACAGTATATAACTGGCTTGATGTGCACAACGTCACAGCTGTACAGTAAATGTGGTTCAGTCTTACCTTGGGCACACGCAGCCATTTTCCTCAACACCTTTGTCTCTGCACAGTGGACAGTGAATCTGAAGGCGTTTGTTTTTCCATTATTCTCGTCTTCTTTTATACGTCTGAGCGACTGACACACCCCCATCACATTTACATGTCAGTCAGTATAAAACAGGCAGAACAGTCTGCACATTCCTCACAGCTCCTGTGCATTTCCATGACCTGGACCTGAGGAACATGTCTGACAGTAAGTTTCTCATGAGCCACAATACTCTACTTTAAGATGATAAGCGTCTGGAGGTTTGATTGTAAACAGTAGGTGCGTTGTGTTGTCTTTTTTCCAGGAGGGAAGGTTTCAGTTATTCTCCTGGGAGGTGAAGGTTCACTGAAGAGAGAGATAATAACCAAGGTCTTTGGGGAAAATTGTCGACAAACTCAGGATGCTGCTGAGATGCAGCTGTATGAAAGTGAGACGTGTGAAGTCATGTGTCCTCTCAACGATCGTTTGGTGTACGACATCATAAGAAGGTCACTTAGCCAACGAGGCTGTGACATGTGTTTGCTGGTGCTGGAGGACGGAGATTCCACAGACACAGTTTGGTCCCGAATAGAAGATCTGCACGTGAAGACTGGAATACACAGAGCTGTGTTCAGACTGGTGCAGCCACACCACTCCACACAGCGGGCTCCTTCCATACCCCCATTCAGAGTCTACACCACAGAGGAGGTCTGCAGCGAAGTGAGCGAACTCCCCCAGCGTTCACAAACAGCTACACCGACCAACAGGAGGTAACACTTCCAAACATCACAACTGCAAAGAACTGAAAACTGAAAGTCAGTCTTCACCTAACAATGTCAACATCAACCCAACCAGACTTTATATCCAATGGTCACATGTTCTTATTTTCTCTTTACTTGAACTTACTTAACATTTACTTTTCATGGAATCTGCTCTATAAGAATAAACGTTTGCCAGGTCAATTGATGGTTGTTTTCCTGCATTACAGGCAGGTCAAAGATTCAGCTCCACGTTCTGACCCCTCGCTCCAGTGGACAGGTAAGACACAGTCTCTCTCTCTGTGACGAGTGACAGACATAAAATGCCACGTCACTCAGATTCTTTGAATGCAGGTGGCAGAGACTCCAAAGAGCCGGAGATCCGAGGATCCAGAGTCAACCTCGTTCTGCTGGGAATGAGTGGGACTGGGAAAAGCTCGAGTGGAAACACCATCCTTGGAAAACCACACTTCCTATCAAGAGCTAGTTCTAAGCCAGTTACCATTGAGTGCCAGGTGGGAGAGACAGAGATCGATGGTGTTCGTGTCCGTGTCGTTGACACCCCGGACATCTTTGATGATGACCTCAGTCGGTCTCATATCCGCAGTCATG
This sequence comes from Trinectes maculatus, assembly GCA_016785345.1. Taxonomy (NCBI): domain Eukaryota; kingdom Metazoa; phylum Chordata; class Actinopteri; order Pleuronectiformes; family Achiridae; genus Trinectes; species Trinectes maculatus. The sequence continues at coordinate 53,422 of JAFBJQ010001838.1, read as the reverse complement.
TGGAGCGCTGCCTGCAGCTCTGTCACACAGAACCCTGTGTGTATTTACTCGTGATTCAGGTGGGCAGATTCACAGATGGTGAGAGAGGGGTACACAAAAAGTTAGAGGAGGCTTTTCATGACAACAGAATTCTGCAGCAGACCATCATCCTGTTTACCTTCAGCGAAGAGCTGCAGCGAGCAGGAATGAGCCCGCAGGACTTCCTGTACTCCTGCCAACCTCATCTCAGAGAGGTCGTCAAAGCCTGTAATGACAGGTGTGTTTTCTTTGACAACAAAAACCCGAGTTCAGATCAAGTGAGACAGCTGATGTCCTCAGTGAGAAACTTACTTCGTATGACAATGTAGCAGGAAGCCCAGATCAAATCAGGTCATGTGATTTCTTTGAACACAAATTATAAACAGGGTGCAAACGCGAATGAATCAAGAGCTTGTGTTTGATATTTGTTCAATTTTTCCTTTACTTTTTCTCAGACTAAGTTTCTTCACAATCAGCATTTAACCACATATATATATATATTAAAAAACATGAAGTTGGTTTGAAACTGGTGTATGGATTCCGTCAATAAAACCGTACATTGTCTCCTGTATCGTGTTTGCTCTCTGTGATCTCTCATGAACTAATAATATAAATAAATAAAACACAAACATCCGACATAGACGTGTCTCAGGTCTTCACCTGTACATGGTACACAAGATACTAACATGTACATGTCGAACAAGGACCTGACTGTTAAGTGCTACTTCACACACTTCCACAACACCTCAAAGTGTCGTTCAGAAATGTGGAGGCAGGTTTCACGGCTCTGACAACACCAGTCCAGACAGAACTCAAGTCAAGCAGCTGATCAATATGATCGATAGAATGGTGGCAGCAAACAGGGATTGTTTAAGGGAACATCACCAAGACACCAGATCCCAAATGATATTTGCCTGTTTGTGGACGTTTGTTGTTGTCTTGATATCAATAGATGTCGTGGACATGTAACATGTGGCTGCGTTCAACAATAAACGGTCACTCTCCACCTGTGGTGTAGCGTTTGGTGATTTGACCCTGTAGAGAAGATGGAGAGGAGAAATGGCACAGAGCCAAAGTTTGAACTTCAGGACATAGTCTCCTTCCAGGAACTTCAAAACTGATTGACGCTTTAAACAAACACCATCACGCAACAGATTATCATCACTTCCCCGAACAGACAGAGACATTTATGTCAAGCAGGTTTATCTCGTCAGACACAGTGATGTCTGGATGTTCAGTGTCCAACCACCACAGGTCTGTTGGACTGATTCCATCAAGACAACAGTTGACACGGGAATAAAACTGAGATAAAGCTCACTGGAAATATGCAGCTACAAACAGCAGGGCATCACAGACCTGCAGACAAAGACGCCCCCTGCTGACCAAACAGTCTGACTGCAAGGTACACCGACAATAAATCACTCTTTAAACATACAACACTGGAAAACACCTTGACCATCAAGGTAAAATGAATTACGTCATAAGGCTGATATCAACCCTCACAACCTAAACTCTCTCAAACAAGTCTTAACACACACACACACACACACAACACACACACGAGACTCTTGTTACTCATGTTCGTGGGCCGTGAACGCAGCACACAGTCTGTGCGTCGCTTTGAGCCAATGTCTGCGTGGAGTGGGCGTGGTTTAACGGCCTCGCTGACCCCCGGTCAGTGGCCGCAGACTCTCATTCATTTATTTTAACGTTTGTTGTTGTTCATCATCACAAACTGACGCAGTTTCACATCACCCGCAAACAGACGGCAAACCGCGCGAGCTGCGGGGCGGGGGCGGGGTCACGAGGCGGTGTCCTCTGCGTGTCAGAGACATGTCTCACTCAGTGTGTCGTTTTTCACTTACGGACATGAACGTGACACGTGACGCTGCTGACAGACGACACGGACGCAGTACGGACGTGACAGACGTCCGGGTCCGAACCCGCGGTTCCGTGTTTTGGTTTTTGTTCCGCTGACGCGAGAGAACAAAGAGAATCTGTCCACATGTCCCCGTCGCTGGGCCCCCGGCGCAGCTCCGCGTCTCATTGGTCAGCGCCGCGGCACGGGACAGCCTATCGCGCTCCACGACACTGAGGCGACCCAGCGTCCGCGCGTGTGATTGGCCCACGCGTTTGGCGCCGCTGCAGCCGGGGTGGGCGGAGCGAGCGAGCCGCAGCAGTTTGAACAGAAGCAGCGCTGAGGCGGAAATAGTGAAATTGTTTTGAAAATTCAGGGGAAGACGAGTTTAAATGATCTGATTCTTCTCCACACACTCGGCGCGTTTGTTGCTGAGGCCAGGTGTGACGCGGAGGGACGACAGCCGGCGCTCTTTACCGTCTCCGGGTTCACCCAGCCGGTGTCGCGTAAAGTGACTCGCTCACCTCGCCGGAGCTAACTGCTAACTAGCCAGCGAGCTAACGTAACAGCTAGCCGGAACACGGAGCCAGCTAATACCCGACACAAAGGACGACTTTGGCCGTGTTTGATTTGTTAGCTCCGTTGAATGAGTGCTGAAGCTGCGGTGACGGTAAGGGCAGCTGTCAGTGTGTGTGTCCGTGTTTACAGCGGTCAGTGCCGTTCAGGTGGCCCGGGTTGTTGTCGGCGCTTTGTGCTTATTAATCTTTGTTCACGAACCAACTGTTAGCTTTCACGAACCAACTGTTAGCTAGCTACCAGAGCGCGTCTCCGCGTCGGCGCTGACTCTGACGTCCCGTGGCGCAGCTCCTGTGACTTAAAGGTTAATCACACATCAGGACGCGTGAAAGAGACACTTTGTGGTTCAGTTTGAACCATGGTGAACCTGCGAAGAGGCGGTGTTGGGATGATAATACAAAATTGCTAGCTAACGCAGAGGTCGTCCACGATGGTGGTCAATGTGTACCAAGAGTAGTAGTTACTAAGATGGTGAATAGAGTTAATGCAGGCATATGTATATAAGTACATGGGATGAACTCTGATGGCAGCTCTTCTCTTACTGCACGTTTTACTCCACTGTTTCTCTGGCAACTCACAGTTTATTGGCAGATTGATGTATCAGTAAAAATAAAAATAAGTCTACGTCATTGTTGACACTCTCCCAACAGAGTCATCCATCCATTCATTCATATCAGTCACTAGCTTCACTATTTGGATCAAGCAGCATAAACGTGGTTTAATAAGACAGTTAGCTACAACTAGCTGTTTAATCAACATCTAAACAATGTAAATGTAGAATAACAAACCACCTTGAAGGACTGGGGCCAAAACACTTAGAAAAGGCTTCAAGCCCTGAAAGATTTCACTGCAATCATTAGGTAGCAACATGACCAATACCGAGACACCAACACAACCACAGACAAAACAAATCTGTCCACTATTATCCCCCCAAAAAAAAGTCAGACTCACATTTTGGTGTACACCGGTTAAACCTTGTTGGACACAGCCTCCATTGTGCTGCTGCTCAGGGGTCTCTGTTCAGAAAGAGTGAGCCAGGTGATATTGATTGTGTGGGTGGAGCCGCTGGTAGCAGTAGGCCAAGTAAAGGGAGGTGGGGCAGTGGGAGTGGACTTTACTTAATTAGGCAACCCACCTGTAATTAAAATGAGCTCCACATCCATCATCTCGTCATTATTTTTTATCTGTCCACTGACGATGAGTATTCGCGGGCCATAGTGAAACGAACCTTTCTCCTTGTGTTTGGCTGCAGGTTGATCATGGTGCTCACGGGGAAGCGCTCAGAGAAAGGTCCTGCCTGCTGGAAGAGGAGAGTCAAGTCTGAGTACATGCGGCTACGGCAGCTCAAACGCTTTAGACGCGCTGATGAGGTCAAGGTTTGTCCACACACAGACCACCCCACACTGCAGGTATTGTGCTTGAAGTGCTGTTGTGATGGACAAACACTCGTCTTTAGCATTCGACAGTAAATATTCGATAATAGAAGTTATCTCCCATCAGAATACTGATGCCTATGACGTGTTCTGAGTCTCCTTTGAACCGCTGTTAATTCTAACGTATTTTGACTGCACCAGAGCATGTTCAGCACCAATCGCCAGAAAATCATGAAGCGAACTGACATTTTGAACCAGGAGTGGAAGACCAGGCGAATCCAGCCAGTTCACATCATGACGTCGGTCAGTTCTCTAAGAGGCACCCGAGAGGTCAGCAGATTAATACCTACTCCGGTGGAAAAGGGGTCTCTGTAAAGGCGAAAAGGAGAATGTCCTCACTGCTGTTTTTCTCTGTTGTCCTATGCAGTGTACAGTGGACAGCGGTTTCTCTGACTTCCCTCAACAAGTCATCCCACTGAAGACACTCAACGCCGTGGCTTCAGTCCCCGTCATGTACTCCTGGTCACCACTGCAGCAGAACTTCATGGTGTGTATCCAGTAAAAACATTTGTTAGTCTGTTGTAAATATTTACCGATAGTTACGTTTGTGTGCAACCTTTTTGCATTTGTGGACCAGGTGGAGGATGAGACTGTGCTCCATAACATCCCCTATATGGGGGATGAGATCCTGGACCAGGATGGTACTTTTATAGAAGAGCTGATCAAGAACTACGACGGCAAAGTCCACGGAGACAGAGGTGAGGGTCGAAGGACACACGCACACGCACGCATAATAGTTTCTTTGCTAAATTACAGTGAACTTTGTGGTGGTTTGTGTGAAAACGTTTTATCTGAAAAATGTGTGTTTGATGCCTGTTTTGTTGAGCAGAGTGTGGGTTCATCAACGACGAGATCTTTGTGGAGCTGGTCAACGCTCTGTCACAGTACAGTGACAATGAGGATGATGACGAAGAGGAAGAGCAGGACTTCAAGGTTGACAAGATGGAGATGTGTGATGGCAAAGAGCCCCCAGAGGATCCACGGAAGGAAGGAATCCTTACCAGTGAGAGTAAGTCAACGAGGTGTCACTCAACACGATTCTCACTGAACTGTTTTCTTAACATCCCCGTGTCCATTGGTGTGTTTGTCCCTCATCACCAATGAAAATGTTTCAGCTTTACAGATGATCATTATTCTCAAGCCATGTTTTCCCTCAAAAGTCTCTGTTAAATTGAGAAATCAGAAACCCTGGACGACTTCCTGTGACACTGTGTTGTTGTTTTTTTCCTGACATGATGAGATTGTGTGTTGTTCCAGGTCGAACCAGCAGTGATGGCACCAAGAAGTTTCCCTCTGACAAGATTTTTGAAGCCATCTCCTCCATGTTCCCCGACAAGGGATCCACTGAGGAGCTCAAAGAGAAGTCAGTGTTGATTTTCTCAGTTGTACTTTTCTGCAGTTTCTGTTAAGGGTTGGCTGTGAAGCCTCAGAGCTGGAAACTCTACATGTTCAGTATATGCTGTGAAAGGTACACGAATTTCAAGAACTGATGATAATGAGAAACGATGCAATTAGAAAAGATACAAACCAAAGCTGGATGAATATAAAAGTGCTCGAGAGGTCATGAAGCTGAAAGTCTCAGTATCTTAGCGGTGATAACAAAGTGGATAGAAACGAACCAGAGAGGCTTCATGAATAACGTTAGCCCCGGCTTTGACTTGTTTGATTCGTGTGTGTCGCAGGTACAAGGAACTGACGGAACAGCAGCTTCCTGGAGCGCTGCCGCCTGAATGTACACCGAACATCGATGGACCCAACGCTCGCTCCGTGCAGCGCGAACAGAGCCTGCACTCTTTCCACACACTGTTCTGCAGGCGCTGCTTCAAATATGACTGCTTCCTCCACCGTGAGCGCACACACACACACACACACACACACACACACACACACACACAGTCAAGCTCATCCCATGTCCTGCCTTAATCTTACACACCCTCAGAATCAACTGGCTCTTCAAGTATCTTTTCAACAGGCAGCGTGTGATGAGGATTTGATTATTCTTTCTATTATTCTATTAATATTTATCTCAAGGCCATGTCTTGTGTCTTCTCCTGTAGCTTTCCATGCAACTCCAAACACTTATAAGCGTAAGAACCTGGAGAATCTGGTGGAAAGTAAACCCTGTGGCATTGACTGCTACATGTACCTGGTGCAGGTGAGACATTTTCTTAAACGTAACTAAAGGGTTGGCATTACTCATCATTGTAATTTATAATTAACAATCAGTTGCAGACTTAAAGTCTGAGTGGACTGACCCTGTTGTTGATCTGTGATGACTCAGGATGGGATGGTGAGGGAGTACCCGGCAGGTGTGGTAGCAGAGCGAGCCAAAACACCCTCCAAACGCACGGTGGGCCGCCGCCGCGGACGACTGCCCAACAGCAACAGCAACAGCCGGCCCAGCACCCCCACTGTTTCCTCCGAGACTAAAGACACAGACAGCGAGCGTGAGGGCAGCAAAGAGGACGAGCGGGACAACGACAAAGATGACGAGGACAAGAAGGACGAGACCACCAGCAGCTCGGGTACAACCCCTCTCTCACCATTTAGTTATTTTACATCCCTGTAGGTGTTTACAGAGACACACGTATATAAAGTAGAACAATGACCAGGGTCTGAATCTGTTTTCACACGAGGGACATAGCTGCAGTGAAAGATTTCATGCTCTGTGCAGAGGGGAACTCGCGGTGTCAGACTCCAGTGAAGATGAAGCTAACTGGTGAGGCTGAAGCTGTGGAGTGGAGCGGAGCTGAGGCCTCTCTCTTCAGGGTCCTCATCGGGACGTATTACGACAACTACTGCGCCATAGCACGTCTCATAGGCACCAAGACCTGCAGACAGGTGAACTGTCTGGTGTCATTTGACAGGTTTTAAGCTTCTCTAGTTCTCGGAGGCCTCAGTAGAACTTGGTGTCTGGATTTTGTCCCTGCAGGTTTACGAGTTCAGGGTCAAAGAGTCCAGCATCATTGCTCGGGCTCCTGCTGAAGACGAGGACACGCCTCCAAGAAAGAAGAAGAGGAAACACAGACTGTGGGCCACTCACTGCAGGAAGATCCAGCTGAAGAAAGGTCAGGGGTCATTTAATTTCGTACATTCCACAGAATAACACCACAGACGACTGTTTTGAGAACAGCCCGTTTGACTTCTGTGCCTCCTCTGTCTTTTTTCAGATGGTTCATCCAATCACGTGTATAATTACCAGCCGTGTGATCACCCTCGACAACCCTGCGACTCGTCCTGTCCCTGCATCACCGCTCAAAACTTCTGTGAAAAGTTCTGCCAGTGCAGCTCTGAGTGTAAGAAACTGACACTGACACACAACAGAACAACACACAGAGGTCTCCTCCCAGGTTTAACGTGTGCGTATCCTGCTCTGTGGATGCAGGTCAGAACCGATTCCCCGGTTGCAGGTGCAAAGCCCAGTGTAACACCAAGCAGTGTCCCTGCTACCTGGCAGTGAGGGAGTGTGACCCTGACCTCTGCCTGACCTGCGGAGCAGCAGATCACTGGGACAGCAAGAACGTGTCCTGCAAGAACTGCTCCATCCAGAGAGGAGCCAAGAAGGTGAAGCTTCTTAAAGGAGACCCAGCAGAATATCATGTTCCTTTCAGGACAGTTATGTTTGGTTGTTTGCATTTTTAAAAAAAATGTTACCTCTTGTCTCTCAGCACCTTCTGCTGGCCCCATCAGACGTGGCAGGTTGGGGCATCTTCATCAAAGAGCCGGTCCAGAAGAACGAGTTCATCTCAGAGTACTGTGGAGAGGTAGGTCGTTGTCGTTACTGCTGCACACAAACACTCAGCTCCAGTCAGAGGTGATTGAGTTGAAGGTCGACCTCTGTCTTTGCAGATCATCTCTCAGGATGAAGCTGATCGCAGAGGGAAAGTCTACGACAAGTACATGTGCAGCTTCCTGTTCAACCTCAACAACGGTAAAACCTGTGCAAACACACACACACACACACACACACACACAAACAGTCAACGTTGCCAGAGAACAAGCAAATACTGATGTGTGTTTTCTTTTCTCAGACTTTGTTGTTGACGCCACGAGGAAGGGCAACAAGATCCGCTTCGCCAACCACTCAGTCAATCCTAACTGCTATGCAAAAGGTCAGAAGGTCAAAAATCTTGTTGAACAGTGTTTGTTTCTCTGCCTCTGTGCTAACTCCTGTCTGTCTCTCTGTCCTGTCACCGTCTGTCTGCAGTGATGATGGTGAACGGGGATCACAGGATAGGGATCTTTGCCAAAAGAGCCATCCAGACCGGAGAGGAGCTTTTCTTTGACTACAGGTCAGTAACAGAAGGTTTCCAGATACTAAACGCCAAGAGACATCATCTACAGCAAAGTCAGATAAACCAATCATTTGTCCCTCTGTGCTGTATGTGACACTATGACAACATCATTATCAGATCACATTGTTACTCCATAAAGCAAGTTTAACACCACCTGATCACAGGATCTACAGCTTTGATCTGACTCATCCGTCTGCTGCTGTTCCAGGTACAGTCAAGCTGATGCTCTGAAGTACGTTGGGATCGAGCGGGAGATGGAGATCGCCTGACCTTGACCTCTGGTCTCTACCTCCTATGGATCAACAACACAAAGGCCTTACACACAAACACAAACAAACCCTCACTTCAGGAAATCTGGGATTTTTTTTCTTTTTTAACTTTTCAAACCTGTTTCTCATTTTTCCGTGTGTCAGTTTTCTTTCCTGCTGTCACCAAATCTTCCTCTTTTGTTGGGGCAGGATGTTTGGGATTTATTATTCTTCCCTCAGCCGAAGGTGATGATCACCAATGAACAAGTTTTCTTTAATATCTGTACATATAGTTTTTTTAAAGTTAAGAAACTCAACTGTCTGCAAAACTGGTTTTTCAATTCAAAGTTTCAGGGACCAAAATCCTCCACCAGCTGCTTTCACACAGCCGACACCCCCAGTTGGTTCCTGCTGAGTGTGTGTGTGTGTGTATTTTAAATACAACATGAACTGAACCAGCCACATCACTGTCGTGTCTGTGACATTCAGCAAATTTAACAAAGCAGTATCAAATCTAAACCAACTTCAACACCATCAGTTGTCTACGTCGCCATGTCTCGCCCCTGCTGTGCCTTTAGTCCTTCAGATCAGCTGATTAAAGGGCGAACGTTTAACTTTGTGCATGATGACGTTTTCTCTGCTCTGTGTAGAGGAGGTCACGTTACTGTACTGCCGCTTCCTCATCATGTCCAATCAGTGTCATTTAGTCCTGATGGATTCTGGAGAATTCCTCTGGTGACCTCAGCCTCTGACCAGCAGTCACACTTTGACTCCTTCTGTTCTCACGTGACCAACTCGAAGCAATTGCAGCCTTTGTTTTCCTGCTGAGGAGACAGGTGTCGACGTCACGTCCACCTGTAATGCACTGGTTACGTCTCAGAGATGGAAAAAGAGACATCTTGGGAGCTGATGGACAAAATACTTAAGGAGCTCTTGATCCCTCGATCCTGGTGCTTCGCTCGATCCTGGTGCTTCACTGATATGTATTAGAAACACAGCTGTCCACATCTGTTAAATCACATTCAGATGCATGAAAATGTCAAAGATGATCAAAATTGTCATATTTGTCAAAACAAATTAGCAGGAACCTTTTTTTTTTTACTGCTGACTTGTATGAGCCTTCCCATGTGAGTCCGCTGTTTTCAGTTGCAAACCGATTCAATCTGAAATCTGTGAAGAGTGAAAGACCTGAGGTTTGTGCACATCTGCGACAGATCCAGATGTTCCACAATGATTTTTGTTTTTGCCACATGTGAAACAGAAGGTTATGTGACTGGATTGAAATGAGGAGATGTGCAGAGTCTCGTTACTCCCTGGAATCTGAATCGTGTTTAGTTTCTCTTCTTTGGAAACAACCACTTTTTCCTCCAATGACACAGGTGCTGATTTGTAATGTTTACAGGGATATTGTTGTTTAAAGTGATGCAGATTAAAATATTATTAATGACTGAGTTTTGGGTTTTAATTTGTCCAGCAACTCAACCTTGATGTTCATTTCTGTCACTTTTCTTTAAAATAAGTTTCTCACAGACAATTTTTAGGTTACTTCACTAATTCAGGGGGAAATCTGTTTCTTCCTGTTCGTTCAACAACTCTAAAAACATCCACTTTGCCGTCAAACAACCTAAGACCTAAGTATCACATCTGAGAAACGGGGGCAGATAATTAAACAATGGATGGAAAACTCTGAGAGGATTCGTTTAGAGAAACTTTCCTTGTTTTTATTTATCACACATTTAGAAAATGAACCACACTATACAAATGTCCACCGTTCGGCAATGAAACGGGCCTCCTGCATGAATCTGACCGACCTCAAACCAAACATTGACACAACCTGGGCAGATAAAGAAGCGTCATGGCGGCTCTAAACCGGCCACCTGCTCAGGCTTTAATTCGCGGCGTCGTGCGGTGGACTGCATCGGCTGCCCAGTGACTTGACTTATTTTTACTGTTAATCTTTTTCATGGTCACTGAGGCGCAGGAAGGCAGTAGCATGCAGAAACCTTTGGATGCGGCTCTCCTCTGATTGGCTGTAGGCTAATTCATTACGTTTGCGCTATGTAAATAAGGGAGTAGGATTTGTTTTTTCCTCTTAGAGTCTGTGGTTATTTACAATATGACAACAAGGAAGTGTGTTGGTGTCCTACAGATGGCACGGGACAGGCGAGCATGTAGACAGGGGTTCCCAGTCTGAACAGAAGGGGGGTGTGTTCCTTGAAGGCAGAGCAGAAAGTTTACCTTCCTCTCTCCTCACGCCGACAGTTGTCTAACCGGGTCAGCCACGAGGTCGGTGACACACTCACAGTATGTCCGCCGCTCAGAGGGATCCACACTTTATTACTCAGACATAAAAAAACAAAAGATAACAAATTTAAAAAAAAACTGAGGAGAGCCGGAGGGTGGAGAGGAGAGCGGGCACGTGAGCGTTCAGGCCAGGTAGCTGTACGTGTCCTTCTCACCGTCCACTCGCTCCAAATACTCCTTCTCTATCAAGATGTCGATGCATTTCTGTCCACAAGAGGGAGAGAAAACCCCAACATGAATAATTAACATCTCGTGAAGAGAACAAATGATGTGTCTCTGTCAGAGCCCTTTTCTGCAGTGGATTAAACCACACTGATTGCAATAATACATTTGGAGCTGTGTAGCTGTGTGTTACCTTGATGACGGGGACTCGGGGTTTGAATCTGGACGACAGCTGGTTCAGGACTTCAGCCAGGAGCTGCTGGTGCTTCAACACCTTCCTCATCTTCATGATCCTCACTATCGCAGCCTGCAAATACATGTTATTGATGTGTGTGTTATGTCTCACGTCTGAACACATGGCGGCCACGTGTGACCTGTGACACAGGTGAACACTCAGTCACGTCACCTGGATGAGGAGCTTTCGATCCTCCTCGATGTTCTTGTGAGTCGTCTCCTGCTCCTGTTTCTGCTCCGTCTTCATCGGGACATTGATGTTCACCCTCAGCTTCTTACTGCAGAGAAACAAAAATCATCGACTTCAGACGCTGCTGGTAAATAAAACTATCAAGCATCATGTGGTTTTAAGATAAAAAAAACCCTGAAGAATAAACAAATGTATTTTCTGGTTGTGTTTTGTTAACGATGCAGCTTCTCACTTCTTGTATCCAAGAAAAAGTTTAATGATGGTGTCTGGTTTGAAATCCACCTCATCCACGTTGGCAGTCTCGTCCTCCAACACCTGAAAGACATTAGAGAGACAGCTGATGTGGCTTGTGTGACAGTGACCCCATCCGGTGTCGTCTCATCACCGACATCACACTGATTCACTGCGGCATCTGAATTATTCTTCTTACGCTACGACAACAGACTGTCTCTCTATCGTACACCTGACATCTGGCGCCCTCTGTGGTTTAAAATGTGACCAACAGAGGAGGAAGAGAAGGTGACATCTGTTTGACTCACCAGCAGCTTGGATTTTAACAAAATCTGCAGAACCTGAACCAGAATATCCTGGAAAAAAAAAAGAAGTGAAAATTTAACTTGACATATTTTTAGAAAAAGATGAATCACAAACTGTCATGGTGCTGAAACACAGTGCTCACAGTTTTGATGTGTGTGCTGTCGGTGAGCTGCTGCACAGTGTAACTGTCCTCTGTGTTGTACTGCAGCAGAATGGCCATCTGAAAGGTGGAGGCCTGCAGCGTGTACCTGTAAACAACAACAGATTCAGATCCCACCGCTCAGCCTGCTCCTCACAGCTGCAGCACATCAGATATTCAAACTACTTTAAAATCTTTCATTCATGACAACAAACCCTCCACAGCACCACCTGCTGACACCAACCCAGAGTTTCAGCGCCCCACAGCAACTGTACCTGTTCTTAAAGCAGTTGGTGACCAGCTCCCCTTTCGACAGGTGATAGAGCCAAGTCAACTTCCTGCCGCTGTGTCTGCTGGCGTAAAACGCTGTGAAGCGCTGGTAGCTTCGTTCCAGCTGCACAGAGAGAGACAGAGAGAGTCATGACTACAAGTTCAAACATATTCACTGCAGACGGTCAGAACACTGACATTTCAGTGTTGATACTGTGTCAACAGGAGGAGATGAAGAAAGAGTACACCTGGCTGTTCTTACCTCAGACGGCAGAGCGAAGGTACAGGACTGCTGGAAAGGCCAGGACCCGGAGCTCAGAACCTGGATACTGAAGTCCACTGTTACGCACAGAAAAACAGCAGTGTCACTTTAATCACATGTGGGTTTTGTGTGGCCCCACACACCAGATTCCTCTGATTTAACTTTCTGTTTGTGAGGTCTGAGACCAGCTGCTACAGTATCTCTCATTCAGTGACCTGAACCAGTCGTGTTCATGAGGTTATTTCAGGTGATCTGGATTCTTAAAAACACAAAAATAACTCCCATTGAACAGATCAGAGATGGTGGGCTGACTGGTCAAAGGTCAACTCAGATACCTGAGTGTGTGTTTACTCACAGTCCAGAGGCTCCGAGTTGGTCAGGTGTTTCTTAAACTGCTCGTTCAGGTCTTTGCTGACACCGATGTCCTGGAACATTCGCTGCAGTTTGGATGTGTACTCGAACCCACATGCTTGCTGCAGGGAGACAAATACAAATCCAGTTTCCTGTCACTGTGGATAAAACTCCAAGAGAGATTCATCAGTTCTCTCTCTGTCCAGAGGAAGTTTGTATTAGAGGTCATTTCTGTCCATAGTAACACATCTCAAATGTACATCACACATACAACATGTCTGAAAATGAAAACATAGTAGTGTGGGTGAAGCATCAGTCAGCGACAGGTTGGGGTAAACTGGACCTTTAGTTTGGAGATCATGCTGGCCTCTGCGTCATCACTCGCACTGTTCTGGTGGACCAGACGTTTGGCCAACATCTTAGCATAAAACTTCTGGAAAACATCTTTGTCCTCAATGTACTTGAACACAACCATCTGAAGGTGGGAACACAGGCGCCAACATTCATGTGATACGAATACACCAAACATGATCTATGGATGTATCAGCACAAAGACACAGCTTCCTCATCCGACACATATCATCAATGACTGCAGTAAATCACATGTAAATGTAACCATTACATGCATATCATGTTTCATGTAAGTTAATGCTGACATTCACTTCCATTCTCATTTGTTGATCAGCTGATACCCAGCACATTTTTCATTTTCAATCTACTGTACGTCTGTGTTGGAGGGAATGATACAGCTGTGTTAAATCAGACACATCTTCATTGAAATAAGAATCTGAAGTCTCTTTTGGGCAGACATGAATGTATGTGTTCATGCGTACGACCAAGTCGAAAAGCCACCCACCACTTGGTTGAGTGTGTCCTCCAGTTCTGCCTCCTCTGGGTTTTTGGAGCTACACACAAACACACACACACAGAGTAAAAGTCATATCAGAACCACTTCTACACAAACATCAACAAAACACAGGAATCAGATATGAAACAGCATGTCTGTCAGTGTTTGGCAGATGACCCACCTCTTCTTGAGTAAAGAGTCGCAGTATCTGGCCAGCAGCTCAGGAGATTTGCTGGAGGACTGAGCCATTCTGGTGACAGCGTTGTTGTTGATGAATCGACCACACGCCTGTAGAAAGACAGTGAAGTTGTCAGATTGTTCGTTTTGTCGCGTATCTTTGTGGACTTTTTGCCTCCTGTCCCATCTGGCTCCGGAGGATTACGGACCTTGTCGAGTGCTGCCACGAAGCCAGCGTCATTGTTGAAGGCAGACATAACCAAGGCGTTGTACTTCTTGTGGACATCCAGGGTGGTCTGTACATACACTTTGGGATCCTGGAAAATTCACACACATTTTTGGCTCCGTCACAACATGTATGTTTTATTTAGTATCACTGCTTTAGCTTCATAAAATGAATGTGTACATTGTTACACATTATTTGACCATGGTTTGTCACTTAATGATTGTTTGAATCACAATTCTCCTCCTCGTTAACAAACAGTCGACATCCAGCAGGTATGGAGCTGTAAGTTTGAGTCAGTAGACTAAAAGTCAACAAGACAAGAAACCTTCGTACATTGAGCGCTGCCTCGCCACACTTCTCGATGGCAGCCAGGCCCTGGTTGTGGATGTGAGTCTCCAGAAGTTTCTTCAGTTCACCGAGACCATCTGTGATCCTCGACACCAGGTTGTACATCCGACCCAGGTCTTAAAGAAGATGAAGGAAGTGAAGTAATAAAACAGTGTTATCAGCGGGGATGATAATTTATAATCTATGGATCATTTAAAGAACTAATTGAGAAGAAAAACAAAACACAATATAAACTGGAGCCCAGGTTGCACGAGGATAAAAATGTGAATTTAGCACAGTTTAATATTAAAAGATTCCTTTATATTTAAAAATGTACTAATTCTGAATTAGTATCACCTGTACGAGAATCATCAGCAGGAGGAAACATCTGGATCATCTTATTTTCATGTCATTATCATTACGAGCCACTTTGGACTGCTTTAATAACACTGACTTGACAAACCAAACCCCCTCCCCTGAAGTGAGCAGCTTAATTTCCTCCCAACACACAATATTAAACATCACAATGAGAAGGTTGTGAACGACTGGTTTAAATGTGGAAATAACTGGAACCTGAAGATTCAGTGAAATCAACCTGACCATTCGCTGAGTAAAAATGTAAGAAAACACACACTGAGAAAAAGTTGCAGGTTTACCTTCATTCTTGTCAGCATCCAGAAGGTTCTGAAACTCTGTGTGGAAGATCTCCAGGTGTTTCTCGATGAGGACCTGCTCACACTTCCTGGCCAGCTCATCCTGGGTGGACTCGTGGAGATAAACCTGCACACGCCTCTGCTCCTCCAGCAGCCGGGCCTCCGCCTGAGGGAAGAGTTTAGCAAGCACACAGAGAATCAACATGAAACACAAACGTCTCGTCTCATCAGTCCTAACAGAGTGACGTGGCACTGGAGTAACTTCCTACCTTCTTCATGTACTCAGTGACAGGGTTCTGCTGCAGGAACTCTGTGCTCTCACGTGTGTAAAAACGTTCCGTGTCAGTGAGGAACTGACATTCAAAGTACTCTTTGTAGACGGACAGCGTGGGGCCTTTGGCAAAGGCGTCCTCTTCGTTCAGGCCCAGCTCAACTGGAGGAGGAGAGACGGGCTGTGTTCAGAAGACTCGACCGCATGACCATACCGGTGAGGATGTTACATTTTACACAAGATGACTACCGTTATATTTAAGCCTGGTTTACATTTAGGCCTCAAATGGTACATTATGTTCCCATCACGGACCAGAGTTACTACAGACAACTTTTTCCTGTCACCGGTTTGGCCTCATGTTCGTGGACGTACCATAAGACTGGACCACACCGCTGATCAGTCTGGTGTTGATGGTCTCACCGTTCCTCTCTCTCTCTATCAGCTTCAGCACTGCGTTTGTTACCTACAAAGACAGACCAGTTGAGGCCATGTTCATTATCTTTTCAATGACAAAAATACAGCTGATGTGATAATGTGACACCAGGTTACAGATGTGTGATTAGAGCACATACACACCACATTATTTTCCTCACATCACTGTATTGCACCACTTCCCTATCTCTCACTTCACTGCTATAAAGAGAAGAAACTAAACACACCTGTTTGTTAAGGGGTCGGAATAAACACTCCCTCCAGGTCACAAGTGCCAGCTGGGAGGAGGCAGCAGCCGGGGTCGGGTGAGGTGGGGTGAAGAGGGGGGAGGAGAACGAGAGAATGAACAAAATGTCAAGACTTTAGGCTGCGTTGTTCTTCTTTATTCCCTGATCAGTACGGTCCAATTCACCATGATTGTTAAGAACTCGTAGACAAGACAGTGACATGCTGCACTTCATCTTTGGTATATCAGTGAACAAACAGAGAAAACATCGACCTGCACATTTTATCCCCCATGTTAACTGTAAAGTGTCTACACTTTTCTTATACTTACAGAGTATATCTCGTAGATGCCCTTGCGTCCCTCGTCACACTCTCGTCTGACCCAGTGGCGGTTGAGGTAGGCGCAGATCCCGTTGAGGACCTTGCTAGAGAAGCGATAATCCTCCCACTGCTGGGTGTAAAACTTCAGGACACACTCATCCATTAAATCCTCGCCATCCTGAAGGGACAAAAAATAGAGGATGAGAGATGAAGAGGAGATGAAGAAGGAAGAGAATAACAGCAAAGTAGAGAGGGTGCATCAGGGAGCCAGGTGTTTTTGAGGTTTTCAAAATGATAAAAACAAAGCCGTGCAATGTGGACTCACCTTCAGTAGGCTGGTCAAATAGTTTTTCAGGAACTCTTTGAGCCGCTTGTAGAGCTCCAGTCCCACAAACTGAGCCCCGCCTGGTGTGGTGGACTTTTTGGAGGGCTTGGCTGGAGGCACTGAGCCCCTGCCCTGGCTGGACTGATGGACACTGGTACAATAGTTATATACATGTCTGAGGAAAAGGTTAAGGTGTAAACTATACTCTTAACAGCAGAGATCAGAGATTACATAAGGATTGAATTCATAGTGTTGCTTTGTTCACATCGGGTTCTCTCGTAATGCAATGAGGAGGATTTCACAAATTCAACCCGTTCGTAGTTTGTGTTGTTATTCCGGACAGACAGGACAGAATGACAGTTTTGAGCTGATTTGTCTTTGTGCATTCAGTAGGGAGTTGACATACTTTACATCACACACTGCAGATGTTTCGAGGTTGATGAAGTCAGTTCGATTAACAGGTCAAAGATTTTCAAACTTTCATTTTTTTCCTCTCTTTGGGTTTCTGTCCTGCTGGATGTTCAAATCACTACCTGGGCACACAGCTATAATGTGAGAAAGGTACAAGCCAGTTCCACTGTGTAAAGTACCAAACACACACACAGGCACGCACACACATAAAACACAGGAAGAGCAAGGGTGGCTTCAGATCAGCATCTGGTCAGATACTGGTTGATATGGTCTAGGTGCCACTGTAAAATGATGTGAGGGGAGATTATGACTGTCTATGACGCATTAGCTATTTTGGCAACAGATTGAGGAGATCTGGTAAAGAATTCAACTTATGGCTGTTTACATTTTGTTCTTAAGGTTTTGACTTACGCATGGTTGAGGTATTTTCTCAATTAATCATCTGCCTTGTAAAATGTCCGAAAATAAAAGGGAAATGTCAATCAGAAACTCAAAGCTAATATATTCTCACTGGTTGTTGCGTCTGATGTCACTGCCATTATGATGAAACACCACGAATCAGAGAACTGCTCACTGATTGACCAAGATATCTGCCAGTTGAGCTTCTGTTGTCGCACAGACTGGAGACAAACTCCACACAACATCCAAAAGTACAACCACAACCACAGCATCAACCTCCCCTGACCTCACAGGATACGTGTAGAGTTCCATGTAGCGTGACTTGGCCATGCTTTGCCGTGTGTACACCTGCTGGATGCCAGCCCGCAGGTCGTCCCATATCTGGTCCAGCCCTATCTGTTTCAGTCCGTGGGGGTTCTGGCTCCTGTTTGATGACATTGTGGAGCCCCTTATCCTCTGCTCTCCCAACCAGTGCCCTCCCTTTCCTGCTCCGGTGACCGTTCTCCCCACGGCTCCTCCTCTCCTCAGTTGATTTCAGTCCTGACTCTCTCTGCTCTCAGAGATTGCAGTCCATTTGGTAGCAGCACTTCTGGAAGCTGGTTGTCGCGTTGTGAGATGGGATGCAGTCCCACTCTGCACACCGGGGTGGCGCTGTCTGCCACTCCTCCACCTAAAAGCTTCGGCACTCCTCAACAGAAGACCTGATATGGAGAGAAGAGGAACACGTTTTGATGAACGATCTGATTTAACGGCATTAAAGTCACGACAGAAGATGATGATCAACAGGTTTGTGTTAACAGTGAGCCACGTAGATGACATTGATTTTTCTGCTGACACCTGGCCCTGATCCCTGTCGACACACTGCTAACCACACCTTGACGTCACCTAGCTAATGACAGATTAGTCCATTTCAGCGCCGCAATGACTTTCTTTACTGGTCCAGTCAAGACAGTGTCCTGTCTCACGGGTCAACAAGAAGACGATGAGCCAATTTTTTTTTTTTGTTTTTACTTTAAAGCATTTGTCTAAGAGCCTCACACAAACATTTAAGCTGAGCTTTGTTTTACTGTGGAGCTAGAAGCAACTGTAACCTTGGAGAATGAGACCCAGATTTTAAAAAAAGACGCCAAACGACAAACATTTCACACAGGACTGATTTGTACCTGCAAAAACCCTCATGTATTATATTATTTCACTCAACTGAAGCAGTGAGATCAAATTCTTTGTGATAACAAACAGAAAACAGTGAGATATTTTCTATTTATTCCACAATAGACTCCAACACAAAAAATTTAAAATCTCAAAGTCTCCATGTGGAAATTCAATAACGCAAACGTACTGATTCTGATCTTTTTCATATGACATATGCATTCAGTCATTATTTAATTTCCAAATCACTTCACATTACACGACAAATCCAGATGATGACACATGACATGAGACTTGTATCGGATCCAAATGAGACATGAAACAATGAGTCAACTGACAGACTGATTTTAATCACGCAAAAAAGAACGTTTTTCCTTCATCTAAAACTGAGGCGTCGCTGAGTTGTTGACTGTAAACAACGACAGCCTGTGTGAAGTCATCACCTTGAACTGATGCTTTCAACATTTTAAGACACTTTATAAACTAAATCAGTCAGACTATATTTGATAAAACTATTATTAACCACAGAACTAAAGCTGCCACAACAGGATGACGTCTCTCACCAGAGGGCAAATTGCACAAAAAAAAATCCATTATTAGCAACCAGGTATTAAACCAAGATATGACACTGCTATTATTACACAGGACAGCAAGTAACCTGAAGAGCAATAATGAAGAGGACAGACCAGAATATGAAGCCTTTGCTGTGTGAATACGGCCGAACAGAGCCAGAGGGACTATGGGGGGTGTTTGGGTAGAAGCTGCGTACATGTCGGCAGCACTGCTATAATTAGAAGGAGCAGGCGTGCAGTCTGCCGTCTGTGGACATCCACGGCTTGTAGGACCAGAGACTCAGGACGGGACCCAAGAGCAGTGGTCTGTCAGTGGGCAGGGAGGAAGCTGTGTGCTGTTTACTTCCCGTCATTGCTGACGACTCCTGGTAGCTGCTGCCCAGCAATGAATGAAGGCTTTACAGTGCATCTGAACAGCTCTGCACATCACATCACTGCATTTCCAGCAACACGTCACTATATTGACATATTCAAACGACATGTTCAGAGAAAATAACAAACTCCCAGGTTGCTTTAATTCAGAAATACATAAAATGATTTCTATCAAGGTGGCTTCTAATATATTAGAATTTTAATCAAGCACTTTCAGTTTATAAAATATCAGATATCATGACATCTGTTAGCCTCACACCTGAGACATCAAAACTTAATGGCTTATATGGATTCTGTGCAAAATAGCTGTTTCACTAGTAAAAGTTCCTGTTGCAACAAGTAATAAAAACAAAGTGTTTTCTGCCAAACTGTTTCCCCAAAACAAAAGATTTTTGTGAAACTTTGCTCTGTTTCACAACATGAAACACAGCATTTTGTCAGATTCTCTTCTCCAAGCAACACAGAGGAGACGCGGAGGAGACACAAAGGAGACACTTGGCACAGGACTAAACTCCCATCAGGAGGTGGATAAGACCATCATCCGTCTACAAACCATCCTCTTCACACCAAACTTCCGTCTCCACCATCCCTCACCCTGCTCCCAACTTGGACTTCTGTAAAACATCCCCCCGACAACACTGCTGAGACACGACCTTGTTGCCAGTGATCTGCACAGGTAGCAGGTGTTGACACGAGCTCAGAGCACATGGTCGGAGAGCGGTCTGTGTTTACTGGTGATACAGAGCGACTCAGGACCCAGCCTCCTCTCCTCTTCAGCACATCCTCACTCAGCTCAGACAGGAGCCCTACCTACCTGAGGCGCTCTGACAGTTGCCATGGCAACTGAGGCAGACAATACCTTTGAGTGGCCATTGGACTACAGAAGGCACAGTGTTCCATCTCTCTGTCTCCTGCACCTCTATTCAGCAGTGGTAAGAAAAGGTGCCCTTCACAGCTCCACTGGGATCAGATTTCAGATTCCCACACTAGCAGACATCAGATGCGTTTCCCAACAGTATCTGACCTCTAATCAGAGCCAAAGCAACGTGACCGCGGGATAGCGGGATGTTTCTTACCATCAACAGTTTCTATAAAGTTTGTTGCGAAGCAAGAATGCAGTGCTTGTCATCAACAGTGGTGGCACGCAGCACACTGGCCCTTCACAAGCAGGAGGAAGGCAGCAGGTTCAAAGGTCATGACTTGTTTCAGGGAACATGGGCTTTCCAGGGAGCATGTGGGCTGTATGTTTCTCAAAAAGGGCACTGGCAAGTACTACAGTCGTCCTGTTTATACCTATAACGAGGTTCCTTTTTTCCACTGACCTGTGTAACTAAGGGAGCTGTATTGGATTTGCACTCGGCATCAGCTAATGTAAAGTTTGATTGAGAATTATCTGTGCAAGTGTTATTTACATTTTAAAATATTCAAACATTTGATTGATCATTAGATTCACTACAGAACGAGGAGGCGAGACGTTAAACTTTTACATCAACGATTACACAGCCCAAAGTACGATAAAGACTCTCAATAAAAGGGATGGAAAAGACTCATGTGGAACAGAGAGAAGAAACTATCACACCATCCTGTTGTTTAAAAGCATCTGTCAGCTGACAGAAGCTGAAAACAAATTCAAACTAAACTCATTCTAACAAAGTGTTTGGATGCAGACGTGCAAACCAAAGTTCCTACCCTGCTCCAAGCTCACGTCAGACCCAACAGTGACAAAGTGAGTGGTACACAATACAAACGTCCTCTACCACCAGAATAAGTCTATACTACAGTTACTACCACACTGAGGTCAAGTGTCTTAGTGATCTGCTGAATGGTAGGTGTGTGTGGGTCGATTAGAGAGGCTGAGGGGAAGATGAGTATCCATGAGAAGAATGGCCCAGCCTGGTAAATCAGATTACCCTGGTCACCGTGTGTCCTGGTCAGACACAACAACCTAGTACCCTACATTTAAGGACACAGGGAACGGAAACGACAGCACACAGGCGCACACGCACAGACACACACAAACCTACTATTTTCACAAGAGGTAAATTTAGTGGTAAAATCGTCAATATAAGTTTAATTTTCTTTGTTTTTATGACAGACTTGAAAACATCAAACTTCTATGTTGAGTCTATAGTTTCAGCTGAATGTGAACATGAGTGAGGCGCACCTCTCGCACACTGACATGCTAATGAGGTCCCTGTTCTTGTGCAGGTGCACACAATATGATCATATGCTGGGTGAGGCAGCGAGGTTTCTGTTGCTCAGCTCAGCATTCAGAGGAGCAGCCTAGCAGGGACTCACCGCCCCACTGGTTTGACTTTACAATCAGGACCGTCACTACAAAAGCACCGCGTACATATTAAACGGACAGTACTGGACGGGTCAGATCAGGTAAAGGGGGTCGAACTGACTTTGAATTTTCTGCAGAAGCAAAATGACTTTAGTGCAAGTTATCTACGAAACACCAAACAAATATAAACGAGCAGACTGTTTGTAATGATAATTGCTGTGGCTACGATTAACAATCACAGACATGTTGAATTTATCTGGTGATTGTTCCACTTAAGTTGATTAACACACAATAGAATGCAGCCAAGTATTATGATTATAATCATTCTAATAATAATAACATACTAGAGACAGAAACCATTGAACTTCATGTGTTCTATTGGTCATTAAGTTATCAAGATGAATAAAAGACCAAAAGTGCTGCAAATAAAATTTGCATTGATCTGTTGATTACTTTAGCTGTAACAACACTGTGTTTACATACGGCTGGTTAATTAATAAAGATGAGTATTTAAGTATTTTATTTCATGAAAACCCGGATATTGAAATGGCATTAAATGGGGAAAAGATCTATTATATCGACTTCAACATTCCTCTTGTCTATATAAATCCTATCTATAAATTTGAAACAGTAAGTGTTTCACAACATGACTAAACCAAAACAGTTGGTATTTTATGTTATGTAAGACTATAAATGTTATCTGCAAATAGACCTGCCCCTCAAACTAACTAATTCTTCAAGATTCAGACAAACAGATCTGAGTGAACTTTTTCTTTGTCGCCACTCAAAACAACCACAGTTTAATCACAGTTAGCATACAAAACCATCATCCTACACCAGCAGTGAATACAGCACCATACAGTTTCCTGTAACTTGGTGTAATGACGCATTTGGCTTTAGTACAGGTCATGATAACAGGTTCAGGTCAGTACAGGCCATGATGGCCTGGCTTTTAATCTCCTACACTAACATCAACCTATGGTCTGTACACACATCAATGTCAATCACACAGGTTGATTCCTGGAAGCTACAGTGTGTCTGCATTCAACATCAACACCGAAGGAAACTGGAGCCTCCTCTGAATGAGGAAAACTCTAAACCCTGATGACATCAACACTCAAAAACAAGATGATTAATTACACTGACGGTTTTAAAATGATTTAATGTGCAAAGTAAATTCACTTTCAACCACATTTTCTTTAATAAAAAAACAGACAAACAACCAAATCATGGATGATGAAGTTTAGAAGCTACAATGTTCATGCGTGGATTACAGGATTTAATGATTTAAAAAACATAAGTTAAACGTGAACTTTGTTTTGGACACTAAAAACACAACTAATCAAAGGAAACAAAAACACACACCTGGTAATCTACAGGAGAACCAGACAGACATATAAACTCTGTACTATTAGTGTGTATATCTGAGCAAGTGGAAACGTTTCTAACACACACACACACACACAGACTGTAAAAAAACGCCAACAGAGAGGAAACATGTGATGTGTGTGCTGGGCTCTTGCTACTGCACAACATGTGTATGACTGCCACAGGCATGTGAACCGTTTACACACTTCCATAGAAGAGGTAACCGGTAATAAATACTCATTTATAATTAACAGAGCTGGTCAGCAAGCAGCAAAACCCTGCTCCAGCTGATGAGTCCTGAATCAAACGGAATCAAACCACAGCGAAACGCAACTAACTGCTTACATCTTAAAGCCTAAAGCCTGAATCTGGACCATCTCCACCCACGGTCTTCTCCAGGTATCTATCCCAGAAGAGCGAGCCCTGAGTCAGCCTCAAATCACCATCCCTCACTCCGGAGGGAGGCGATCAGTGTGAACCCGAGCTGTGGCGGCGTCCGCTGCATTAACATCTTCCAGAACACCTCGGTGAAATCAAATACAGCTTAACATTGTCACTGTGTGCTGAGGCTTCACCACGCTGCGCTGCTTTTTCAGCCAGAGGCTGCTACGCAATACTGCTAGCTACGTTAGCTTCTCAGGCTCCATTAGCCAGTTAGCACGTATGTAGGCGCTGGGAGGACTTGCTCCAAATCGAACTACATTGCGTATCTGCGTCATGATGTTATTCAATTTGACATAAACGTGCTCTGTGGGATATATTTAACACGAATGCGGTATGCGCCGCGCTAACCGGGCCGGACAAGAGGAGCAAAGTGCCCGTGTTGCTGGTGTAAAATGGCAGCCTAGCTACTCGGGCTGTTCAATAATGAGTCAGGAAAACAGTTCGCTAATCGTTTAGCATTAGCCAGCTAGCTCTAAGCGCCACCAGCCAGCGTTCGCCACAGTGTAAATGTCGTCTTACCATGGTAGGGCCGTCGCTGTCACTGCAGATTCGCCGTCCGTGTGGGTTTTGTGGCCAAACGCTGTGAGCTCCGCCGCCGTTCGCGTCTTTCCGTGTGTGTTTGCTGTCTGTTGCTAACTGCGACCGCTGCGCCTCGTCCGCACAAAGATCAGCTCAGCAGCCACCGAATCATGCCGCCTTCAGGCACCGTCGGAAATGTGGACATTAAAAACACAAAGCCCACACAAACACGCAGGTGAAGTGAAAAAAACGTACGACGAGGGATTAGTGGTCACGTTGAGAGGAAAACAAATTTCACAGACTTAGAGATTAAAGTCGTACATTTATGAGAAAAAAAATCGTAATGGTACGTGATTAAAGTCATGATATTACGAGAATAAAGTCGTAAATGTACGAGATAAAGTCGTAAATGCAGGAGAAGAGGGCTCGTGATGTTTTAAACTGTTATGTTGTTTTTGTTGAGGATTGCAGGGTTATCGATTGCATGGGTGACTGGTTCATCTTACAGTACATTCAGAACAAATCAATCAAACTGACTGTTTCCTCTGAGACACCGCTACCTTTCAAGAAAGTTTCAATATCTGACAGTTTCTCTGGCATCATGGATCAGCACAATGAAAAACTGTGTGTGTGTGTGTGTGCAGCGAGTCAGAGCTCTTCAGAGAGCAGCGATCATAAACAGCAACAGAACAAGCATCGTGGTGTATATAGACGATCTTTGACCAATCACGTGACCACAGTGGGGTCTTCTATTGTTATTGTTGTTACTTCCGTTTTAAGTGGAACAGACTACTGTATCCACGTACTGGTACACTTACGACTTTTTTCTCCTAATATTATGACTTTACTCTTGTAAAACTATAACTTTATTCTCGAAATCTGTCAAAATGTTTCTATTTTCCCTCAATGTGGCCCCAGTACTCCGTGGTAAAATTGAGCACACTGAAGAGTATAAATGTTTTATTTTAAAAACTTGATTTAAATTAGGCGATCGAATTTCATTTTTATAGCTATTTTGAACAACTCGACATTTTAAGGCCATAATGAGGCAGTTCAAACGTAAATTTAAAAACAAACATGAAAGGTATGCACACAAACAAATAACATTATAATAATTACAAAAAAAAACAAGGCCAAACTGAATCCAGATGCTGACAACAATATAATTTAACAATAAAACATTACCACACTAATTACTACACTTCACTAAAACAGTCTTACTGTCAGCAGGCTTCAGCGGTCATCGTATATTACAGTGGCTCCGCCCGCCCCCACCTATAGCTGCGCCACTGTCAACAACACATCAGTTTATCTCTGGAGTACTCGGCATTTAAACGTCGGAGCTTACAATTCTTCCGTGAATGCAGCATGAGCGTCACCGAATGGCGTCTCCGAGGACTACAACGATGGTGGAGCAAAACAAGTGCAGCTCACACGCATGCGCACTGTGTTTTTTCAGTCACCTAATATATTATATTAATATATTAATATTAATAATATTTAATGATACAGGACCAACAGACTGTCGCGGTTAATGATGGGGGGCGGAGGGGGGGGGGTCACAGTATATTCATCCCGACGTGAAACAAGAGAGAACATGTTACATGTTCATGACTTCTTTTTCATCCTTATTTAAACAACGTGCACCGCCTCTGATTGAAGCGGACCACGACGCCTGCTGGTGGAAGAGGAAATGACAAGAAGCAGACGCCTGACAACACGTTGTCCATCTATTTTGACATTTTGACTCATGTGATGAGTTGTATTTTCTTTACTGGCCACAGATGCCATGGAAACATCATGAATGTGTGAGTTTCAAAGCTCTGCACACACTCATCCAGGTTAATGAACAGACGGAGTCCAGGTTACAGGTTTTTCTTTTCACTCATCTGAAGTGGTTTGAGTTCCACACAGAACCACACACACACTCACTGTGGCTTTGTTCACGTTCAGTGTCCGCGATCTGCACAAATAAAAATCCCATTCACATCCACAGAACCACAGTTTGTCTTGTGTGAACATCAGTGATACAAGCACACAACAACAGCAACAAAGTCAACGTCCCCGTGACCTTGACCTCTGACGCAGATCTTTTTCGGTTTGATCAAATGGTTTTGCAGGTAAATAAATCAATTAATAAACTTCACCAAATTAAAAGTGCAACAGAACATAAATGGTGAGATGTTGTGTGTCTGCAGGGCGCCGCACAGGGGGGAAGTTAGGACGGTTCCAGGGGCCCCTGACTGACAGAGGCGGGGGGGAGCGGGGGAGGGGGGGCGGGGGGTGACGCGCAGTTCGCAGCAGCCGCTGTCAGACGAGGAAGTGAGGTTCATACACGCCCATCCGAGGCTGTCGACCCCGCTGCTGCCGCACGAGCCCCCGGAGAACCCGAACCCGGAGCCCGAACCGGGAGCCCGAACCCGGAGCCCGGACCCGGAGCCGCCGATCTGACAGCCGCCTCATCAGCAACATGCGCCCGGTGTCGGATGGACGCCGTCGGGAGTGATCATCAGGACGACGCCGATCAGAGAGGTAGGAGCGGAGCGTGGACCTGACATGTTATGACCGTGAGACTCGTGCACAGCGGAGGCCTGACAGTCACGTGCACGAGCCGCGGCTCGTCACGTCCGTCGTCGCGTGTCTCAGCGTCTGCAGACTCGGGCCAGATGTCAGCATCTGTCCGCCGCGCGCGCACTGGCGCCTGCAGCTCGCGCGCTGATGTTGCGTGAATTTAACCGAGTTACAGACGCCCCCCCCCGCCCCCCATCACCCACACACACACACACACACACACACACACACATCACAACCCCTCTGCGTGAGACACTTCATTCATATCCTACATGTCAACACACAGAACCTGGAGTCACGTGACCTGATCACCACTGAACGAGTCGATTAGCAGATGACTGATCGATCAGTCGACAACATGAATCCATACAGACTCAGGAAACTTTTACCACAGGTGCTACAGGACTCATTCACCACGGCCCATTGGGCCCAGGCGGTCACGTGACAGGGGCAGCAGTATTTCATTGTAATAACGATACGCTGTGTCGTCGCGTGAACCAGTCAGTGACGTCACCACAGGCCTCAGTTCTGAACGTGATATGAATCTGTCGTTACAACAACACACAGCAGGAAACAGTGTAAACAGGTGCATGATCATTGTTGTGTACACTGACAGTCTGCTTCACGCTGACCTTATTAATGTGAATATATTCATTCTAAATGAATCTGAATGAATGATTAATGAATGATTAATGATCTTAATGACGATGACGATGTTTTCAATCTGCACCAATCTCACATGACCTGACGCGTCATCCAGGAAGTGACCTTCCAGCCGCCGTTCACTTCCTGTTGTTCCACGTTTGCATGAGACAGAGATAAGAGAAACCACAGTCATGAGCGGGTGTCATGTGACCAGGTGATTGTCCAGGTGAGGGTCACCTGGTCTGTGTGTAGACAACAGGAGACTAATGGAAACATCTGGATGTGTCTCTCTCAGTGAGCTACAGTGTTGCAGGATGGACAGGGAACCGCCTCCACACTCGGACCACGCAGAGACCACCAATGGACCCGGGCCTCAGGCCTCCACCACCATGGCCGACGCCACCCCATCCACCCCCACCCCCCCTCGCCTCACCCCCAATCCCATGCTCCTGGACTCCCCAGTGCCCACCCTGACACCCACAACCTCCTCCCCCCCTCCCCCTCTGACCCCGGCTCCCTCTGTCTCTGCCACTCACGGCCCCAAGGTGGCGGCGACAGCTTCACCCCACATCCTGGTCCCAGCACCCCCCAAACTCACCTCCACCGTGACCCCTGCCCTCCGCACGTACTCTCGCCCGATCCTTCCCTCCCCCGCCACTGGTGTCTCCAAGCCGTGTCCTACCACCTCCTCTCTCCTCCCTCCATCCACCCCGTCCTCCTCCTCCTCTTCTCCTGCTGCTCCAACAACGGCCTCCCCCCTCCTCTCCTCCTCCTCCTCCTCCTCCTCCTCAGCATCACACAGCAGCACCGCCACCACGTCAACAAAGACCTCCACCAGTCTGACCAATGGGAACACAAGGCCCACGTCCACGTCCACGCCAATCACGCCCTTCCACACACCGGCCAGTCCACCTGGAAGACAGGTAACACACACGCAGACACACACAGACACACACAGACGTACATATTTTATTTCCTCTGAGTAAGTGTTTCACCATCACTGTTACTAAGCAACCAGATGCTTCCTGTCTCCCAAAGTCTCCCAAAATTCCTTTGGGAGACTTAGGCTGTGTCCGAAATCGCCCCCTACTCCCTACTCCCTACTCCCTACACAGGGAAATAAATGTAGTGGACTATATAGTGAGCTCAACAGAAAAATCTTTCGGACACTACTCTCGGCGCCGGTAATTACGTCATCGCTGTCGCACAATTAAAACGTACCACATTATTGTCGTCTCACAAAATACTTGTTTGTTTACCACTGCATTTTTATTAAATTAGAGGCTTTTGATTACTTTCCTGTACTTTTTATTTTCGTATTTTGTTATATTTTATAATATTTATGAATATTTCCCTCCCGTCCGTCCGCCATTTTCACTTCCGCGCAGCCCAGAGAATTTCTGGCAATGCATGATGGGATATCTTGGTCTGGTTAGTGACCATCGGATGTTCACTACATTTTGCGGTGAATTGTGGGATACATTGAGTGCACCATATAGTGGACATGCTATGATCCCTAAGCATTCGGACACCACTACAAAATGGCATGGTCACTATATAGTGCACTATATAGGGGTTAGGGGGCGATTTCGGACACAGCCTTAGTAATTCAGTAGTAGATCGGCTGTATGTGCAGGTGATGTCAGAGGTGAGGGTGGGGTCAGGCTTCTCCCAGCCAATCAGAACACTGGATCACTGTTGTTGCTGGACTGTTAATATGCTCTGTAGTGTGGTGGTGAAAGAAAAAAGTTAAGGAATGTTACTTAGTCATGAAGTGGATGAACAGGTTTGTCATGACACACACACACACACACACACACGCACACACACACACACACACACACACACACACACACAGCACTCCACCATTTTGCTTTTAAACGAAATGTGAGATGAGGTCCTGGCTCTAAGGCTTTTTCTTAATTGCTCCCCCCTCCCCCCGCCTCCCTGTGCTCCAGGTGTCACAGGTTCATCCTGTGGGCTCACCTGCACTGGTACGAGCCAATCAGAGCCCCTCCCCTGTCAGGCAGAGGGTCTCCCAGCAGACCCTGCTCCTGGGGAAAGGTCTCAAAGGGTCTGGACAGGACCAGGTGCTGCTCAGAGCTCAGATGGTAAACACACACACACACACACACACGCGCACACACACGCACGCACACACACACACACACACACACGCACGCACGCACACACGTGATTGGACGCCTCTGCTTACATCCCTCTGCCTTTATCTTCTTCTTTCCTTTCTTGTCTTTTCTTTCTGCAGCTGATTCTTACGTCTGCTATGCGACCTGCCCCCTCCCCCTCCCCCTCCCACCTGTCCCCTCACCCTGCTTCAGCTCAGGTGAGACACAGAACACACGACCTCATGACAACAGGGACAGTCACTGCTTGTGGGAGGGGTTAGTGTTCACCTTGACTTAACGAGAGTCCAGGTGTGTTTGACTGACTGATCTCTCTCTCTCTCTCTCTCTCTCTCTCTCTCTCTCTCTCTCTCTCTCTCTCTCTCTCTCTCTCTCTCTCTCTCTCTCTCTCAGCTCCAGAGTCTCACCCTGAGGCCTCCTCCCCCCGGGGCGCCCACCATCCCCCCAGCCCTCCGTCACAAGCCGCCATCCTCAGCTCCGCCCCCGCTCTCCCGCCCTCACACCCCACTCTTCCCCCCTCTCAGGCCGCGACCGCTGCCCAGCACCATGGCAACGGAGAGCCCGACCACACCCACTCGCCACCTCTCCGTCCCGCCTCCGAGTAGGTCCCAGAGTGTGTGATGATGCAACAGCGTGGTCCTCAGAGTGTCCATCACCGCTTAGCACCAGTTTCACTTTCAGCATGAGGAGATGTAGCCGTCCGCTGGAGGACATCAGTCAGAGGACACACTGACCATACTGGTCTGTCAAACTGGAGGGGACAGCGTGTCCCTCTGTCCCCAGTGATAACTACTGATTCATAGACCAGAGAAACGCTGATGATGTCATCACACGTCACACAGTCACTGAGTGTTTCAATATGTATAAATGTAAATATAACAGTTTTTATTGTCTGTGTTTTCCCGTGTGTCTCCCTCAGCGCTGTACTCTCCACTCCGAGCCGTCCCCCTGAGGCCCAGACTTCACTCTGCAGCCAATCACAGAGCCTCGTCACCGCGACAAACCTCCACCCTTCAGCCAATCGCCACTACTCCCTCCAGCCAGGCCTCTCCGCTCAGCAGGCCGCCGGCCGGACCCAGGAGCTGTCCGTTAGCTCGCAGCGTGCTCGGCCCCGGCCAATCACAGCACCCCGCTGTGTCTGTGACCAAACCCTCTTCCCGCTTTGAGCACTCTCCGTCTGCGGCGAGGCAGCTGCAGATCATCGCCCTCTCGTCGGGCCGACAGCCCGGAGCGTACGGCCACGCCGCCCTGCAGCCGCCGGCTGCTGTTGCTCAACCACCCGAGCTTCCCAACCAATCAAAACGGACTTTGAGCAGTGAAGAGGGTCTTCCTCTTCCTCAAAACCCCTCACTGCCAAAAACATCCTCTCCTCTTCCCTCACCGCCATCTCTCCTGAGTCCCGCCTCTCCTCCGAGCCAGGCTGGACCGCCAGCGCCAAACCAGAGAGGAGGAGGCGCCAAGGACGGCGAGGAGCAGAGAGGACGAGGGGGAGGGGGAGGGGGCCGAGAGGAGGGGAGTGTTGGTAAAGACCTGAGGCCGGAGGCAGAAAACCAAAGAGAAGCTAAGGAGGAGAAACATCAGCTGATGCCTGAGAAGGAAGTCAGTGAGGAGGAGCAGGAAGCTGAGCGGGAGAGAGAGGAGGAGCTGATGGAGGTGACAGAGGAGGGCCAGGGGGATGGAGAGAGGAGAGAGGAGGAGAAGAAGATGGACGAGGAGAAGAAGATGGAGGAGGAGGAGGAGGAGGAGGCAGAGATCTCCATGGACCAGTCTGAGAAGCTGAGCACCAGTCAGCTTCTCCATCAGCACCACAACACAGATCCTGTCCCAACACCAGATTCTCCTCAGGACTCCAGCACGGAACTCAAACCAGGCCTGGGTCTGGTTTCAGCCTCGGCCCCAGTCCCGCCCCCTGCACAGGCCCCGCCCCCTGCACAGGCCCCGCCCCCTGACCCAGAGGCCCGTGACCAGACTCCTGAGCCTGTGAGTCAGGAGGACTTCTGTGAAAACATGTCGACCCAGTCTGACAACCAGTCAGGTACACACACACACACACACACACACACACACACACACACACACACACACACACACACACACACACACACACACACACACACACACACCGCTTCACTCCATTTCAGCCTCATCAACAGGTTCTGTACTCTGTCTGTCCTCACTGTCTCTGCTCTCTCCAGCCGTGTCCAGCCTGTCCTCTCAGTCCCCCCCCTCCCCTGCACAGGCCCCGCCCCCTGCACAGGCCCCGCCCCCTGACCCAGAGGCCCGTGACCAGACTCCTGAGCCTGTGAGTCAGGAGGACTTCTGTGAAAACATGTCGACCCAGTCTGACAACCAGTCAGGTACACACACACACGCACACACACACACACACACACACACACACACACAGTCCACCGCTTCACTCCATTTCAGCCTCATCAACAGGTTCTGTACTCTGTCTGTCCTCACTGTCTCTGCTCTCTCCAGCCGTGTCCAGCCTGTCCTCTCAGTCCCCCCCCCCCCCCCCCCCCCCCTCCCCCTTCATCACCCCGCCTGCAGAAAACCCTCCCCCCCTCCCCCCCGCTCAGCTCCCCCGCCCCACCAACCTCAGCCTGTCACAGCTCTCGCACGACAAAGACGACAAATCAGCCGGCGAGTCGCAGCGTCTGCACGAGACTGAGGCCGAGCCCCTCGTCCAATCAGAGGACGAGTCTGAAAGCTTCAGCCAATCGCTGAGCAGCCCATGGGAGCCAAAGGTGTGGCCTGAGGGACGACAGGTTCTGACTCACCTGGTGGAGGGGTTTGTCATCCAGGAGGGACTCCAGCCATTTCCTGTACGCACACACACACACACACACACACACACACACAGTAGTAAAAAAATAATTATTAAAAAAACAAAATACACTTTCCAAACACAAACATGTGTCGTAGCCACAGATCAGCTGAGTGGGTTTAATACTCTGTCGTTGGGCAGGTGAACCGCTCGTCCCTGCTGGTTCCTGAGCAGGTGACCGAACCACAGGAAGTCAACGGGACCAACGGCAGCGCGGCGTTGCCTGTGTCGGACACGATGAAACAGGCCGAGCCGTCGACGGATTCGGACGAGGAAGACGGAGGAGACACAGACGACCCCGGGAACAGTAAGACAGTTTCACGACAAAAACAAAAGATCATTCTTGTTGTTGTCAGTGAGAAGATGAGCAGACGCAGGCGCTGACCTGGAACCTGTCCGTCTCACACAGGGTCGGGTCACAGGGACCGGGCGGTGCTGCACTGCCAGTTCTGTGGGAAAAGAGGCCACGCTCACAACTTCATGCGATCCAAGCGCTTCTGCTCCACTTCCTGTGCACGAGGGTGAGACGCAATTCCATTGGCTTCAAAGCACAATGAAAAGAGGAAGTGGAGGGCAGACGCAGTGTCATGTGACCTGTCAGGTGGCCTTCGTGAGAGGAGCAGTGTGTGTGTGTGTGTGCGTGCGTGCGTGTGTGTGTGTGTGTGTGCGTGTGTGTGTGCGTGCAGCAGTATGTGGTGTTAGAGGCCTTCAGGTGTTCTGCCACAGACATTAATGTGTATCACAGCAGCAGAATGAGGAAGCATGACCACAGCACTTCTGTCTCTGTGCCTGCCTGTCTGTCTGCCTGTCTGTCTGTCTGTCTGTCTGTGTGTGTGTGTGTGTGTGTGTCCTTCAGGTTCAACGTTCGCCTGACGAAGCGTCTGCGGGCTCTGAGCGCAGGCAGTCGGTCGGAGCGGCCGCGGACGGTTCTGAACAGGGCGGAGTCGGTGCCTGGAAAACCTCTGTTACTGCGGCTGGTACGGACCCTGAACTCAGCACCTGTTAGAAACACACCACACAACACAGCACTGCACAGCACTGCACTGCACAACACAACACAACACAACACAACACAACACAACACAACACTGCACAACACAACACAACACAACACAACACTGCACAACACAGCACTGCACAACACAACACAACACAGCACTGCACAACACAACACAACACAACACAACACAACACAACACAACACAACACAACACAACACAGCACCCCTGACTGATCCTGTAACTTACTGAGGTGTAAAATAAAATGCCTGTTACAGGTGTTTATGATGTGAAAATAACTAACATCATACATAGTATGAAAAAAACCCTGTCTCACCTGGCTCAGGTCAAAGGTCAGATCCCTGGACACACCTCACAGTGAAGTCTTTAGATAAGATGATCAGTTTACAGTGACATGGAAAAATTAAAATTAAAATAAATAATTGGACAAAAATCTGGTTCTTTCTCAAAATACTGTCGACCTCTAGTGGCCATTATGGAAACTGCCTCTATAGAGTTCTCGTTGAGCTCAGAAGTGATGGAAAGTAACTAAACACATTACGTTGTGTATCCGAGTACTTTTACTTGAGTATTTACTTCACTACATACGCGCAGAACCTATTCTTATGCCATCAGTCATCTGAGGCTCTCTCAGTCTGACCTGAGGAACCGGTGGACTGGACATGAAGCAGCTCCAGCAGATCCACCTGCAGCAGCTGGAACATTCAGATGTTTATGTCGTTTAAATTTAGCTGATAATACTACAAAAACTATTGGACCAAAGTACAGCAGGTGAACTCACCTTTTCTGACCTTTGACCTCTGACTCCCTCCAGCCTCGTGATCTGTGGAGTGCCGGTCGGCGGGAGAAGGAGGTAAAGGAGAAGGCGGTGGTCCCTGAAGAGGAAGAGGATGAGGAAGAGGAGGAGGAGGAGGACGAGGAGGAAGAGCAGGTCATGGAGGGCGGGGGGGAGGAAGAAGATGACGATGATGAGGAAGAGGACCATGCTGTCGCCATGGCGGCAAGGATGGAGCGACGGGCAGCTCGCAGAGCGAGGAGGGCGTCCGCACCCGCCATGACCACGCCCACAACAACGTTCAGACCCGCCCCCTCACAGTGGAGCGTAGAGGAAGTAACCGCCTTCATACACACGCTGCCAGGTAAATATTTCTCCAACACACACACATGCGCTGCTCTGCTGAGTCATCGATCTGCCAAAGCCGTCAGTGTGATTTATACAAACAGTCAGGAGTCTTAATCGCCAGCAGATGGCGGAGCGCTCACCCACCACCTCTCTGCATCCCATCATCCAATCACAAAACCACTGGGTGAAGTAACACACATACCAGCTGTCAGTCTGAGATCACTCTGACACACACATCAGTGTGTTTACTACACATACACACAGTGTGTAGTGAAGCGCTGAGCAGATCCCAGATCAGGAGACGAGCTGCGGCCATGTGGACACGATACTGTAACAAGATGTCTCCAGTCCGTTTCAAAAGAACATCAGCTGATCTAGTCATCATTATTATTATTATTAGCATTATTGCTAATTAAACTATTAGTTTCCTTTCACTGAAGCTAATAAGCCCAGACCAAACCTCCGCCCTCTAACCCATTGCATGCTGGGAAAAATGAGTTTGAGTGCTAAGCTGGGTTTTACCTTTGCGTGCCCCTGTGTTTGTGCGATGCGTTCAGGCTGCAGCGACGTGGCCGAGGCGTTCCGGCTGCAGGAGATCGACGGCCAGGCCCTGCTGCTGCTGACCGAGGACCATCTGATGACCAGCATGAACATCAAACTGGGACCAGCTCTGAAGATCTGCGCTCACATCAACGCGCTGAAGAACCAGTGAGAGCACAAAGCCCGACAGAGAGAAAGAAGTTAACAAAATGACACAAAGTCACAAACAGAGACTCGTGGAGATTGGTGATTGGTTCATAAATGGAGGTGTGGCCTTAACAGACGACAACAAGCGTGACGATCCCAGAGTCCAGAAGAAACGTCATGGGCCTTGGGGCCTCTGACTGTAGCAGGAGAGCGTCGGGGAGCGGGTGGGGGTGGGGGTGGGGGTTTTGTAGCTTTCTGTATATTTTACATGCCGCTGAGTGAGAGAGTGTAAATATGAAGCTATTTCTCGAAGGATTTTGAACATTTAATATATAAAATTTGTCTATTTAGTTTTTTTAGAACTGTGACGTCGATGACAAATCTATCCCGTAGCTAACATAACCGGTGTGTGTGTGTGTGTGTGTGTGTGTGTGTGTACAAGGAAAAAAATACTGACAACGCGTAGACTTTGTTAGTGATTGATGAACTGTAATGTTTTCTATCAGCGTCTTCTGGACAGAAACACGTCTGTGGATTCAGAAAAGAAAAGTCACTGTCAGGGTGGAGACTGGCGTCTTAATCGTCACATTTTTATGGTATCCTGCTCGAAATTATTTAATAAACCAATAATGAATCACACAGCTTGTTTTCTCCTGTTTGAGCTGCAGCGTGTGTGTGTGTGTGTGTTGGGGGGGTGTTTTGTGACCAGCAGGGGGCCACAGTGAGGCAGGGTTTTATCTATAGATTGGAATTCATGGAGTCTCGGGGCCTTCCTGCTGCCTGATCCTCCAGCTCTGGTTCTGCTCTGGTGTTTTCCATCTCCTCACGTCTGGTTCGGGTTAGAGTCTCTCACTGGCTCTGATTGGCTGAAGCTCTGGACTCCAGCGCGCGCGCCTCGCCACACCCTATAATAAATGTGATGGGCGCCCTGACGGCGCACAGCAGACACATTCTAACACCAGTCTGTCTTCTCTGTCAGTGAGACAGCAGAGGAACACCTCTGTTGTTGTTGTTGTTGTTGTTGTTGTTGTCACAGCAGAGTTTGTGTGGCAGAGTCTAATTAACCAATCAGAGGAGGAGACGCCGCAGGTTCGGTGAGTTTGGACTTTTTGCTGCTCTCGTCACTTGGTGCAGCGGCGCGTGGGATCGCTCGTCTTCCTGCACACACACAGCTTTTATCCACCTGACCCGGGAAACCGAGCGCGTTTCCTCTGTGCGTAAAGACGCACAGCGGCTCCATATGGCGCACATGTGCAGGCAGCTCGCCGCCAGCGCGGCCAGCTGTGCGGGCTGGGTCGGAGTCATCGTCGCCACCGTCACCAACGACTGGGTCCGCACCTGCGACTACACGGTGACCGCCTGCGTCCGGATGGACGAGCTGGGCTCCCGGGGCCTCTGGGCGGAGTGCGTCGTCTCCCCCTCCCTCTACCACTGCGTGGCGCTCAACCAGATCCTCACACTGCCCGGTGAGACCAGAGGGCCGGACGGATGGATGGATGATGGATGGATGGATGGACGGATGATGGATGATGGATGGATGATGGATGGATGGATGGATGATGGGTGGACGATGGATGGATGATGGATGCATGATGGATGGATGATGGATGGATGATGGATGCATGATGGATGGATGATGGATGGATGATGAGTGGATGAGGGACGGAGGGATGGATGATGGGTGGACAATGGATGGATGATGGATGGATGATGGATGCATGATGGATGGATGATGGATGGATGATGAGTGGACGATGGATGGATGATGGGTGGACGATGGATGGATGATGGATGGATGATGGGTGGATGATGGATGGATGATGGGTGGATGATGGGTGGATGATGGGTGGATGATGGTCGGATGATGGACGGTCTTCCTGAGAAATTAATACAAATTAATGCGCCTGACAAAAAATAACTTGTTGAAGTTAGTTCAGTAGTTTGTGTGTGTGTGTGTGTGTGTGTGAGAGAGAGAGAGAGAGAGGCTGCGTTATAATTTAAACCAAACAGATGCTTCAGTTTCACTCCCCCCCCGCCCCCAGCTTACATCCAGACCGCTCGTGCGCTGATGATCTGCGCGTGCCTGCTCGGTCTGCCCGCCATGCTGCTCGTGCTCATGTCCACGCCCTGCATCCGACTGCAGAACGACACCTCTGCCGTGAAGCTGCGACGCGCCCGCGTGGGCGGAGTCCTCTTCATCCTCATGGGTGAGACACACACACACACACACACACACACACACACACACACACACACAGGTGTGGTTCTGTAGACTGAACCAGGAAAAAAAGACAAAAATTAACATGAGATTTCAAAATACAATAAACAGAACTGAGTCACACTGTCTTCATAGAGGACAGTAGTTTGAGGACATCCAGTCCTCGGGTCTGTCCTGGCTGCTCCTGGGTGGAGGATGGAGGATGGAGGATGGAGGGATGATGGAGGATGGAGGGATGATGGAGGATGGAGGGATGATGGATGAGGGATGAGGATCTGTCAGCTCAGGCCTCATCCTGCCCTGCTTCCTGTCTTAGAGATGGGAACTTCCTGTGTCAGGGAGTCTCAGGGACAGTGAGACAGAAACTCACAGCTGTGTAAAGAGACAGTAAAGTCTTCTCTCTCTCTCTCTCTCTCTCTCTCTCCTCTGTCTTCGCTGCAGCTGTGTGTGGCATCATTTCGACCGTCTGGTTCCCCATTGGCTCGTATCAGACCGAGGGCCTGATGTCCTTTGGCCTCTCGCTGTACGCCGGCTGGGTGGGATCCGGGCTGTGTCTGGTTGGCGGGGTCATGGTCCTGTGCTGCCACGACACTGAGCTGATGATCCCGAGCAGAGAGAACAGCTTCTACTACTCCAGACAACGCGGCACGGCCACGCCCACACCGCTGGATCGCCCCGCCAACCACGCCAAGAGCGCTATGGTGTAACATGACCACACATTATGCTACAAGTGCACACGATTATAATCAACTTGTGCCTTTTGATTTTCACATCCTACAACTTTTACAGTCATTCACCCTGACGGGACGTGTCCACGTCCTCCCGCTGTCCTAAACTGAAGCCAGAACATCCAGCATGTCCATGATGTCGTCTCCACGTGACGAACTAACATCACAACAACATTTGTGGAAACGTTCATTTGACATATACTAACACGAGAGGGTGGGGCTTGTGAGCCATACTGCAGCCAGTCACCAGGGGGCGATACAGATGTTTTGGCTTCAGTGTCAGAGCAGTCACGTCTCCACGTGTTTATAAACAGCATGAATCTGATTCAGCGTTTCATCCCAGCGGCTTCTATTTTAAAATGACGCTCGGAGCCCAAAGATAAACTCTTTCTGTTCTTGTATTTTATCAGACGTGAAAAACTGTAGCTTCACATTACTCAGGACACATAATGTAACCGTGTCCTGTCTGGAGACGTAGACGAGGTCGGCAATATGTACGTGTGTAGCAGTCAGTCGGCTAACACACTGTACTGCTCTTCATACGTCTCCTTCTGTTTTCATCTCCTTCGTGCAGGAAACTCTTTCTTTTATGAAGCTATGAGCTTTGGTCATTTGACTTTTTTCTTGTCATAAATTCCATGAGAATTTGTTGGAATGTTTTATAGAGAAATCCTCAGTATATTCACAGTGTAATCAACGTGTGCTAACTGTGTAGCTGCATTGTGCTGATGTGTCTGATGGTCAAATGAATAAACGAGTGAAGAAGCTCAGGGTCAATCATTTCACTCCAAAAGTCACATTTATTCCCACAACATGAACAAACACAACTCACCTCTGGTAAGGTCACCTGCTGGTGACTGCCGACACTACACACAGCAAACTAGAAATATTATCTATGTCAATAGTATCTATAAATAACCAATCATAATGTTTGGTGTTTTCTGATTGACTGGGTAAAGCACACAAAGGAGAAATGAAGGATATGATAAGCTGTGATGCGTTCAGGGTCTCAGAGTGAGATCAGTTTCAGCAAACGTTGAACAAAAAAGTAAAAACGGTTTGTTTGTTTTTTAAAGTCTCTTTAAAGTTTTTGTCCTGGTACAAACCTCACTGTCTCACATACCCATGTGACCTGAGGCGGCGCCGCAGCCAAGACGTGGTCGTGGGTTCATGGCCACTGTCGGGGTGGGGGTGTGCTGAGGGCGCATGAGGGGAGGTGGAGCCTCGGGGATGGGAGGTGCTGGTGGTCTCCGCCCCCTGATGGGGAGACGAGACCCGGAGTCGCCTCCTGTGTTCAGTCCTCCGCTTCGCTCCCGTCAAAGCCATGATTGGTCCGTCCTCTGGACCTGCCGCCTCTGCTCAGGTACTGGGCTCCGCCTCCAGACTGGTATCCATGCTGGTCTCCACCATCCTCATACTGCTCCCCCTCCCTCTCCTCATACTGGTTCTCCTGGTGGTACAGGTCACGCTGCTGCTGGTAATGGTGCCCCCTCTCCTCTGGGGCCGACCAGCCCTGGTACGGCCTCTCGTCTTGCTCCTGGGGGCAAAGGTCATCGTCAGGGGAGAAGGTGTCATCCAGGTGGTCGTCATAGCGCTGGTAGGAGCTGGCGTGCGCCTGCTGCTCGCGGGCGTTCAGCTCCAGCGTGCTGTGCCACACGCCATAACAAGCGTAGATGAGCAGACCTGAGGGGGAAGAGGCAGAATGTGTTAACATCTGCCAGGTAAACCAGCCACGTGGGGACAGGAGATGTGACCTCAGTACACACGGAGCAAAGGTCACATCTACACCTGAACGAGTCAAACATCCCATATGTTCAACACTAACAAGAAGACCTGGAATCAGGCGGCAACTGGAAACTGAGACCACATGTTTGATGATGCAAATGAAACCAATAATAATTTTATATCATTATATATAATAATTATATATAATAATAATTTTGTGATTATTTCATCATGTCAGTTCAAACTGAAATAACTCGAAATAACTCAGCCACCAGTGTTTGCACTCACCGATGAGGCACCAGATACTGAACCTGGCCCAGGTGAGAGGCGACAGTTTGAGCATGAGGTAACTGTTGACCACTATGGCAGCTGCAGGGACAAAGGGGACGCAGGGGGCCATGTAGGGCAGGCGCCGCGGGCTCTCCGGCTGTTGGAGGATCATAACTAGCAGCTTCGCCATGGAAACGGCCATCGCTGTGGCCATCAGCCCTGAAAACACCGCCCCGGCGCCTGTTCCCTGCTCAACGCCAAATATCACAGTGGACCACAGGAGGAAGGAGGTGAGGAAGAGGAGGAGGGTGCATCGGGTCACGATGCGGCCAGTGGCAGGGGTGGGTCGGGCCGTGGCGTCGGGCATTCCAAGCCGCAGCCGGAGGGTGTAGTAATGACCTCCCAGAAGCCTTTTCAGCAATGAGGCGTGGCCTGTGTGGAAATCAGAGTTGTCGCTGTCCCCTTCAGTCCCGCCCACGTGGTAGGACGAAGATCCATCACCGTCGATGAGCGTCTGGTCGTCTTTTGTGGGCGGAGCTGCTTCGTCCCGGTGCTCGAGGTCGCCGACGTCGTCGCCGGAGTGAAAGTGGTGTGTGTCGGTGTGTGCGTCAGGCTGGTAGCGCAGTAAGAGCACACACACACTGACCAGAGTGTAGGCCAGCAGCGTGCCGATGGACATCATCTCTATCAGGTCCCGGAGGCTCACCAGCAGAGCGAGGACGGCCGCCAGGCTCCCCGACACCACGCAAGCCACCGCGGGCGTATGTGTGAGCGCAGACACGTGTGACAGGAACCTGACAGGAACACATTCAACACAAGTCAACCTCACTGTCGCCTCCATAAACACACTCCCACAGGCGCGTGTCAGGTGGCGTCCCACCTGAACAGCAGTCCGTCCCGGGACATGGCGTAGATGACCCTGGGCATGGGGAACAAGGAGCCCAGCAGAGACACGGTGAGTCCGGCTATGGAGCCCACGGCCACGATGTACTTCCCCCACAGGAAGCCGTGCACTGCAAACATCTCCATGAGAGGAGCCGAGCCATCGATCAGGCTGTAGGGAACCATGAGGGTTAGGATCACGCTCACCTGCACAGAGGGCAGCGCAGCGCCATAAAACAAACACGCCTTCACGTGTGGCGACTACACCGCGCGAGAGAAGCGAGCACTAACCGACAGGTAGGCGGTGAGGCAGGTGACCAGCGAGGCGGTGATGGCGTACGGGATGGAGGTGTTGGGGTTCTTCGCCTCCTCGCCTGTCGTTGCGATGATGTCGAAGCCGATGAAGGCGTAGAAGCAAGTCGCTGCGCCTCGCATCACCTGTTTCAACAGACAACAAACTCATCTTCATGTTCAGATCTTCACGCGTGACTTCAGACTCCAACGCGTCCAACCACACCTCACCCCGGACCAGCCGTACGGCAGGAAGTTGCCGCCCTCCCAGTTGCTGGCAGACAGGAAGAAGAGCCCGGCAATAATCATGAAGACCCACACCACCAGGTTGATCACGTTGAGGACGTTGTTGAAGCCCACTGAGTTGCGCACGCCGAGAGCGATGACCGCCGTCACCAGCAGGGCGATGAACAGGGCCAGCAGGTCTGGGTACGTGTCCTCACCTTTACCTGAGACAGAGACAGGTGTGTTAGAGGGAACCGGCGGTCTCATGAGGAGGCGGCGACTGACGCCTTCATGAGAACAGTCGGACAGTGGCGGTGCTGACCGAGTCCTCTGAGCGTGCCCACGTGTGTTATCATGTAGCTGCTGATGCTGTGATTGGCCAGAGAGTCAAACATGCTGCTGAGGGCCGAGGCCCCCGCCGCCGTGCCGATCAGGTACTCCAGGATCAGGTTCCAGCCGATGAAGAAGGCCACAAACTCTCCCACCGTCACATAGCTGTAGGTGTAGGCGGAGCCGGTGGTTTTAGGGACACGGACGCCAAACTCTGCGTAGCACACACCTGAAACACAAGTGCACACACACACACACACACACACACACACACACACACACACACACATTCAACAGAACAATCCATGTGCAGCTTTAATATTCCTCATCATAATGAACAACATTTCAGACAGTTACTCAGAGACGTTCAGTTAGGGGCCAGTCACAGCGTTTGAGTTTGTCACCTGACAGTATGGACGCCACCGCTGCAATGACAAATGACAGGATGACCCCCGGCCCCGCCATGGCCTTGGCAACCAGCCCGGCAACCACATACATCCCTGTGCCGACGCAGCTGCCCACCCCGAGCGAGACCAAGTCGAAGGTGGTCAGCACCTTGGCCAGCCCCACCGCCGACCCCTCCGCCACCTCAGTGAGGTCGTCGCAGCTGTGAGCCATCGAGCCCACGGGTTTGGTTCTCAGGAGGCGAGTGTACATGTTATACCAGGCGTCGCCCAGAGACAGGCGGCCCAGAGACAGGCGGCCCAGCCACGCCGCCATCAGGTCAGTGTTCCCTCTGATCAGTGTTTCTCTCTCTCTATCGTTCTCTCCTGCTCGTCAGCAGCCTGCTCATCAGTCGTCCTCTGAAAGAACAGGTCACAGGTCAGTTAGCATCACCTGCTTCCCTGAAGTGACTTTAAACGTCACACAGCAAAGAGATAAAATGAAAGGAAACACATGTTACCATTATAAAAGTAAAATTATCACGGAAATAACTGTCAGTGACCAGGCAGTGTGTTCACTGCGTTACTGTGTTTACTGCGTTACTGCGTTTACTGCGTTTACTGCGTTACTGCGTTTACTGTGTTTACTGCGTTACTGCGTTTACTGCGTTACTGCGTTTACTGCGTTACTGTGTTTACTGTGTTTACTGTGTTTAATGTTATACCAGGCGTCGCCCAGAGACAGGCGGCCCAGAGACAGGCGGCCCAGCCACGCCGCCATCAGGTCAGTGTTCCCTCTGATCAGTGTTTCTCTCTCTCTATCGTTCTCTCCTGCTCGTCAGCAGCCTGCTCATCAGTCGTCCTCTGAAAGAACAGGTCACAGGTCAGTTAGCATCACCTGCTTCCCTGAAGTGACTTTCATATTAAACGTCACACAGCAAAGAGATAAAAGAAAGAAAACACATGTTACCATTATAAAAGTAAAATTATCACGGAAATAACTGTCAGTGACCAGGCAGTGTGTTTACTGCGTTACTGCGTTACTGCGTTTACTGCGTTACTGTGTTTACTGCGTTCACTGCTTTACTGTGTTTACTGCGTTTACTGTGTTTACTGCGTTACTGCGTTTACTGTGTTTACTGCGTTACTGTGTTTACTGTGTTACTGTGTTTACTGCGTTACTGCGTTACTGTGTTTACTGCGTTACTGCGTTTCTGTGTTTACTGCGTTACTGCGTTTACTGCGTTACTGTGTTTACTGTGTTACTGTGTTCACTGCGTTACTGTGTTTACTGCGTTTACTGTGTTTACTGCGTTACTGCGTTTACTGTGTTTACTGCGTTACTGCGTTTACTGCGTTTACTGCGTTCACTGCGTTACTGTGTTCACTGCGTTACTGCGTTACTGCGTTACTGCGTTTACTGTGTTCACTGCGTTACTGTGTTACTGCGTTTACTGCGTTACTGTGTTTACTGCGTTTACTGCGTTACTGTGTTTACTGCGTTTACTGCGTTACTGTGTTTACTGCGTTACTGTGTTCACTGCGTTACTGCGTTCACTGCGTTACTGCGTTTACTGCGTTACTGTGTTTACTGTGTTACTGCGTTCACTGCGTTACTGTGTTTACTGTGTTACTGCATTACTGCGTTACTGTATTTACTGTGTTACTGCGTTCACTGCGTTACTGTTTACTGCGTTCACTGCGTTACTGCGTTTACTGCATTACTGCGTTACTGTGTTCACTGCATTACTGTGTTTACTGCATTACTGTGTTTACTGCATTACTGTGTTTACTATGTTACTGAGTTACTGTGTTTACTGCATTGGCAGCCACTGGTTCATTTGTATTTTCAGAGGAAAAAGGTGAAGTGACCTGGGTCAAACCTGAAAGGTCAACGTATGACTATGACATGAACCCAAAGCCTGCCTAACC
This sequence comes from Trinectes maculatus, assembly GCA_016785345.1. Taxonomy (NCBI): domain Eukaryota; kingdom Metazoa; phylum Chordata; class Actinopteri; order Pleuronectiformes; family Achiridae; genus Trinectes; species Trinectes maculatus. The sequence continues at coordinate 9,214 of JAFBJQ010001838.1, read as the reverse complement.
CCGGTGATGTAGGAAACCCATCAGCTGATCGCTGCAGCCACTAGAGCGAGACTCCCTCTCTGAAACATTCATGAAGACCAAGGATCCACTTTCACAACGGAAAACTACAACTTCCAACAGCGCAGGTTCAACATGAGCCATAAGCAGCTCCTGCAAACCTGACCCCCACCCCCACCCCCACCCCCCCGCCTCAGGCTGGAAAACATACAAATGACATCAACACCTGAAGGTTAGAAAATAAAACCAGCTTCAGATAAACATGCAACACGTTGCAGTGAAGCCAGTGAAGAGCACAGAGGGTCTGAGGCCTGTGGACCAGACAAGATGGAGGGTCAGGGTGAAGACCTGAGCAGGTGGATAAACTCACTCACTGTGTGCGTCCTGAGTCTCAGTGCGAGTCCGACGTCCTCTGCAGACCTGCAGGAAGTGGCGATGAGAGGAGACGGCGGCGTTTATCATTCCGAGCCGACACCATGTGACCGAGCTCATCAAATATTCAGCAGCTGAGACGAGTGCAGGGACGAGAGGTGGGTGTGGCATCCTGTCAAGAAGCTGTCATCATGCATCCACTGAAGACCACTGGATGCATGTGGAGGGGTAGGGGTGTGTGTGTGTGTGTGTGTGTGTGGGGGGGGGTCACTTTGTGTTGCAGCTGCTGCAGGTGACCTTTGCGTCTGTGTGAAGGGGTGGGAACTGGCCAGGTGTGTGTGTGTGTGTGTGTGTGTGTGTGTGTGTGTGTGATGTTTCAAAGATGGCTTCCTCCAGTAGTTTAGAGCTCATAAATGTCCACATGATTTAAACAACAACAAACAACATCTTAAGAAGTGACTGAATTCAATGCCGACTCACATGTTCTCCTGCCAGGGCCTCGTCAGTGGCTGGTGTTTGCTCAGTCGCCATGGAGACGGAGCTGCTGACAGACGAGCTCAGAAACACAGAACTTAAATTGACAGGAGTTAATGAACAGCTGTTTGCAATTACACAGAGATTTTATTTTGTTGATGAGTTCATTTATAATCATCAATCATTATACAAGTATTGGATCCTTGACTTCCCATAATGCAACTCTCACACCTCTCAAAGTCTAAACTATATCGTCACAGTAACGCGAACGTTGCCTTCACTGACACGTAGATAAAATCTGTTCAGGCCGTTGACATCAGGTGCAGAGGTTGTTATTTCCTGTGGTTCTAGTCTGACACCAGGAGTCGGGTCTCGTTTGGGACTTTCTGATTGGTTAATTATCCACCAGTCTCTGACATCATCAGCTAACACAGCCGCTGCTGTGAATATAACATCCACCTCCACGCTCTGCTGCAGGGACCACATCAGACCAAGAGAAACCTCTACCCACAATGTCCTGCACTGAGACTGTCCCCGTCTCACCCACTTTAACACCGGGGACGTCTCAGGACTCTGAGGACATGTGACATCAAAGCCTGGCTGTTTTTTTGTGACGCCACATTCCGTTGTTTCCACATCGTGCGTTTTGTCTAAAGCTTTTTGTTTTTCGCGTGTTCACGTATCCAGACTGCTGGTTGTGTCTGTATCATATTGTGATGGAGGAGGAGGGGGAGGAGGAGGGGGAGGCATTCCTGAGACTACATGCCTTATACACAACAGATGAGCGGATGGGAAGGGGTCCAAACACACACACATACACACACACACACACAGAGGGCCAAACCAACACAAAATAAAAAGTGAAGCATCGTCTCTGGACACTGACACAACACAGAGGGACTCAGATGTTATCTGGGTTTTCCATACAAACTGTCCTGTTGTGGACAGCAGTGTCTTCTCTAAGACATTAGCACTGTTAAACAGAGGAGAGGAACCTTCCTCTGGCGCCAACAGGCCAGTTGTTACACATCTGGGTCGGTTTGATCTGATCGTAAACTCAACATCAAAGCGTCGGTTTGGCAGGTGTGCAACACTGCCTAGTGGACATTTTGTGTACTGCTGCACAACAGGACACGGTCAGGAAAGCGAGCCTTTACCTGGCGACACGTGTCGAACAGATGGAACAGAGACGGTTGTGTTTGTCCAACGTGCAGCAGGAACTCAAATAAAACACAAGGACAAAATAGGTCTTTTTTTCCCTCCATGTTTATTCTCATCTGTCTGCAGCTGCTGACACACAGATATGATGATGTGCCGGCGGCGTTCACTCGTCTGCCTCCGACTCCTCGTCGTCCTGACTGATCTGGAAATAACGCAGCTCGTACGTCTCCTTGTCTGAGGCCACCACTCTCAGCCAGTCACGCAGGTTGTTCTTCTTCAGGTACTTCTTTGTCAGGTACTTCAGATACCTGGGCAGCAGGTGGGATGGGGGTGGGGTTATGATAAGTTTTTCCGACTTGTTTTGACAAAGTGTTAAATAACAAACATTCATCTGAGAAGAACATCCGCTCTCACCTTTTGGAGAACTGCTTCTCAGACGAGACATTGATCTTGTTCTTCAAGCGACCCACTTGGACCACATTACCCAGATTCCCCGTCTTCCCATTGACCTTTATCCGCTCTTTGAGGAAGGTTTCCTATTGGACACAGCATAGTGACACACTAGGGAAGAGAACCCTAGTCACATTGGCGCTAGGGAAGGAAGCCCTAGTCCGGACTCACGGTTACAAACTTTACCTGCTGCTCATTTCTCATTAGGACTTTTGTTAATTCCTAATTAATTCCAGGGCTGGAGAACTTACAAAGTTTGCAGAGTCCAGGATCCCGTCCTCCACAGGGTGGGTCAGGTCCAGGGTGAACTTCCAGGCAGCTCCCTTTTTGGCCTTTTTACCAGCAGCCGGTCTCTTCTGTTTGAGCTGTGATGTAAACGGGGTCAGAGGTCATGTTCATTACCTCTTCTAAACAACTCTCTCTCTCTCGATTTCTAATCTACTCTTTACAGAGAAGTGGTGAATGACGTAAACAGACAAATCAGCTGATTCTCTCTAAAACACACTCAACTGTCAATTCAATGTTTATGAGAAATGTACACACGACCTTTAGTTATTAGACAGCGGTTACTAAAGTATCGCTCACTGTTCGACCATTAAAAACCAGCCGGAGTGACTAATGGACCTTAGAGTACACACAGAATAAGCGACGACAATACATTTTACAAACATCTGTGAGAAAAACCGTCCGTTTCATTTAAAACGCCATTTTTTCTAACGCAGTCTCGTCTGCCGTCAAACGGATGAATGAACACGTGCGAGTTAAAACCGGTTAAAACAAACTCGGGTGTCGAAAACTCGGGCTCAGAAAGCGGTGGGCTGTTTCCCACAGAGGCTGAAGACAACAGAATGAAGTCCCAGGCGATCACTGTCCGTTAAACTGAAGCTAACGCAGGAGCAACGAGCTCGACTCACCGGCGCCATGATGAAGGATCGAACAGGAAAGAAGGAAGCGGATGTGACGCAGTCTGACGTAGTCCGCGCAGCACGGCCTGTCGCTTACCATACGTGGTAAAACCGGAACAGGAATCTACCCCAGCTCCGAGGCTCCTCCTCCGGCTCCACACACAGCAGCGGCTGGTCTGAGGTCAGCTCTGGGTTCATCAGTGTCCCAGGCTTCACTTCATCCAACATCTCCACTTCCTGGAGAACGCCCAGGAAGTTCTGGACTGTTGTTACTGTTTCCACTTTGTTTACAACAGTTTGGAGTCATTTTAATGACGAGAAACGATATAATTATTACAGTACCCTGCCCCCCCCCCCCCACACACACAGTGAAACAGATGTAAAAGTCAGCATCAGGCACTGACAGTTTACAACGTCTCAGATCTGTCCGTGTTTTATCAGACTGATCAACTCAATTGACAGATACACACTTGTTAAACAGTATGTTACCCTGCTTTTATTAAAACATACTTCATGTCTTTGAACCACGTGTATTGAACTGTATCTTTACCTCGGCTGAAGAGATGTATTTGAGAAACAAAACCAGACAGACAGACTTTACAGTCTTTGTCCATTTGTTTCATCTTTTTATTTTTGCCATCTCCAGTCAGTTGACAAAGGCCTCGAGTGAACACAAACTTTGCAATTCTCCCACCCTCCCCACACCCGATCAAATCCCTCAAAAGAAACGCACACCCTCTCTGCAAACCGCCGTCATTTTAATGACGAGAAACGATATAATTATTACAGTACCCTGCCCCCCCCCCCCCCACACACACACACACAGTGAAACAGATGTAAAAGTCAGCATCAGGCACTAACAGTTTACAACGTCTCAGATCTGTCCGTGTTTTATCAGACTGATCAACTCAATTGACAGATACACACTTGTTAAACAGTATGTTACCCTGCTTTTATTAAAACATACTTCATGTCTTTGAACCACGTGTATTGAACTGTATCTTTACCTCGGCTGAGGAGATGTATTTGAGAAACAAAACCAGACAGACAGACTTTACAGTCTTTGTCCATTTGTTTCATCTTTTTATTTTTGCCATCTCCAGTCAGTTGACAAAGGCCTCGAGTGAACACAAACTTTGCAATTCTCCCACCCTCCCCACACCCGATCAAATCCCTCAAAAGAAACGCACACCCTCTCTGCAAACCGCCTCCCGTGTGTCGGAGACCCACATCGCTACACGCTCACACCTCGCTAAAGCAAAATATAACAGTCTGGGGGACGGCTGGGTCGTCAGGGCGAGGCCTTGACTGCCCCGCAGAGCGAGGAGCCTGAGAGCACCGCCCCTCAGGCGTCTACCGAGGAGAGAGACTGGCATCGCAAGGGAGAATCATCGAAGTTTGTTTCTTTTCATCTTGGGGGGGAAAACAAATCATGGATTAACAGGTTTGACATGCTGTAGTGGACCTCAAGTTCTTCTAAGTGCTTGCCACCTCCAAACTCAGGGATGAGGAGAACAGACCGGGCTACACACAGTCCACTGTGGAACCAGGGCAAAGGTCAGGCTGAAAAGCAATATGGCTGCTCGCGGGACAACCTAATCCAGAGCTAACTATCTACAGGGGTACCCCTCCCTCCCAACGTCCTCCACCCCCCTCCCCTCCGAAAAGTTGTAGACCTGCTATATTTAGTCTAAAGAATATAAAAAATAATCATACAAAAGCTGAATCCCATTTTTTTAAACATTCAGGAATGTGAGTGGCAAAACCGACACTTTGAAGGCAAAAGTAAGCAGGAATGAGCAACTGATCTTAATCTTTGAAGTTGTTTTATATAAAGTAGATTTTCTTTTTGCCAAACATAAACTTCAGTGATCAGTCAGAGGCCCACGCAGCGAGCTGCAGCGGCACATCCCAACAGCAATGGAAAAAACAAAATGGCAGAAAATAAGATCGATGATGAGAAATCACAACAGAATGATTGAGGTCGTCTGAAGGCCCGACGCTTTGGTGACAGAACCAATAAGTATGCAAGAGACTGGTTGTGGGTGGTGCTTGTTGCCTGGGCAGCAAAGTCCTTTTCCCTATTTGGTGGCTGGCTTGGTAGCGACAGCACACTCCTCCCCCATGGCAGCAATCACGGTAACCTGCGGACAGCACAGGACGTGTTCGAGTCAGTTACCTGGAACTTTCCACAAGCAGCTTTCCGCTGATTGAGGGCCAAACATCATGTCCTCTACAGGACATGTTAAAATTTAAACGATAAAACCACATCATGATGCCACTGCCGCTCTCACATCTGAAGAATTTACACTGTTAATTATTTATACACTGTTTCATGTTTTAATAAAGGAATATCTTATCTTATCTTATCTTAAGCAAAAACAATCACAAAAACAAAAGACAAGCATCTTGTAATTCTCTAATTTGTATGCATCAGTGGCTGAGATCTCTTGACACTCACCATAAATTCATCATCAGCTTCAAACTTGCTCTCAATTTCCTTGCCGATATCGTTGTCAGGGACACGCAGGTCCTCCCTGATATCACCGTTCTCTCCCATCAAGGTCATGTACTTTTCAGAGAGGTTGACCAGCTGAAGAGGTGAAGACAAGAGAAATCAGTGACCACATCTACACAGATTGATAGCAGCACTATGCTGGTCTACCTCTAAACTGCTTCTAAAAACAGCAGAAACATGTGAAGGACTCCATCCTGTCCACTTCAGTGTCCCTTGTTCCCAGAACGCAGCAGGTCATCTGTTATAACCCTCATTAGAACAATGAAAACTTTAACACTGAGACTGCAAAGCTTGTGTGAACACGCCAGTCAGTTTGTCCTAAAGGTTAGAAACCAGGATGGTTACTTTATGTCACTATGTAGTCTGCTGGACATCTCGTTACCCTCATGTCAACATGCATGACAGAGTATGACATTAACACATATGGTGCTGTGGGCGGAATCAATGAAATATCTGACACAGTATAAAAAAGACAATGCAACACAGCCATGATATGATGTGGCCTATTTTCCGCTTTGAGTAAATTCTGACCAGAAATCATTTGAGTAAAATCATTAAAAAAAAAACAAAACACATCCCTGTCATATCAGTCCCTGTCTGGTGGAGGTGAACTCTAAATGCATGGAGGGGGGGGGGGGGGCTCTGGCACAGATGGACGTGTCACATGTCTGCTCTAATTAAGATTTGCTGTTAACTACTGTGACACGTGCATGATACAAAGTTCCAGAGATGCTTTGGACAGCATGTGTACCTGGTAGTCCGTTCTCTTGATGGAGGGAACCTCCATGTTGTGGGTGGAGGGGCACATATCTTCATATTTCTTGTTGGTGAAGATGTCGATACCAACCAAATTAACCTGCAGGACAAAGTTGAGTTGATGTTTGAGACACTGGTCTTAGGAGTATTGTGCAGCTGAGGAAAATTAAGTCTCTATTCAAGTAGGTGTTCATAAACCACAAATTTACATTAAAAAGCTACCAACAAATTTCCAACACAAACACTGAACATTACTGATGACAACTTTAAAAATTAACAGCCATAGTCTTTATGTGGTTTTGTGCTCAAGCCAGAAAGGGGGGGGGGTCAAAGTACACATGGGAGCACCCAGGTGTTTAAAGAAAAAGATAAGGAGACTGAAAAGATAAGGAGACACGTCAGAACACATGGCTCAGACGGTCAAATCGAAGAACTTTAACGTCCAAGCTCAGGGTCAGGTCTGACAATAAGTCTGACAATACCGAGTTTCATCTTTTCAGAACGATTTAAAACTGAACACCGCCTACTTACTTTAACTCATGAAATGAAAAGGTGACAGGACATTCAATGCGGTTACCTGCCTCGCTCTGTGTATTAAAAGCTTTATGGACAACTTTACCTTAGCATGTCCGTGTTTTCCGGTCTTGGAAGTGGACATCTCTACAATTTTGCAGGGACGTCCTTTCAGTACCACAAAGCCGTTCTTGCGCAGAGCAGAGCACTGCATGGGGTAGGTGGTGGAGGCACCAGACTCGGCCGTCTGAAAGTCATGTTCGATATCTGCCATGGTGTGATGGGTCAGGGACGCTGTGGGGAACAGACAATAATCACCATTTAACACCATTTAATGCTACAGTCCACACACACACACGGTTTTTAGAGCAGAATATAATGAGACACATCTCTGTTATGATCAACTCAGTTCGTTGTTTAACGGCGAACAGCGTTTCGATGCATCACCGCCAAGTCAACCCTGTGTGGTGTTGACATGATGACCTCAGTGTCACCTGATCCACAGATCCACAACTACTCCAGTCAAATCGAATCAAACCAGCCCAGACCCAATCATCAGCCGCTAACTGACGCTCACACATCTGTCTGCTTCTGTTCATGGGGGACACTGTGTCCAGTTTTAGTATTAATGAGCCAGATCGGTCTTTAGTCCGGTTGATAATGAGAGTCTGTGCCGGGACACCGCAGCCTCCTCCGGTCCCCACTCTGCGCTGCATCGTCACTGATATCGCGAGATCTTCGATGTCGGTGAAAAGCCAACGTCCCGTCTCCACCAGGTTTCCTCCAACCAGATATTTTTAAAAAAACAACTGCTTTAAAACCCTTAAGTCCTCCGGAGGCGTCGATAAATGCCCGATTCAACACGAGGCAGCGCGGCCAATCACCGGCGAACTGTGACGTCACAACCCCTTATACCTCACCGACTGTTAGCTGAGAAAACAGACGCTAAACAGCTAATAGTTATCAGGCAGTGAGTGAGGAACAGGGGTTAACAGCTACTCTGTGTGTGTCTATGTGTGTTGATGTGTGTGTCTATGTGTGTTGATGTGTGTGTCTATGTGTGTTGATGTGTGTGTCGATGTGTGTGTTGATGTTAGCTCCCGTCGGGCCGTGTCACGTTAGCCGGCCTGTACGTTACCGCTAGCCAACACAGCGCGTGCACACGGTGTCCGTTAGCGTCTTTTCTGGTGCATACCGTCAGTTCGCGTTAATGGACGCGGCGTGTTGGCGCGTGTGTGGTGTGTGTGGGCTTACCCGGGGGTTAAACACGCTGCTGCTGCTTCACGCCCCGTGGACACACTACCGTTAGTAATCAGGCCGTCGGAGCTAGCCAACCGTGCTAACACGTCCATTCACTTCAGTCCAAATAAAAGCTGCAGGCTGACGCTCGCGCCACCACGGCGTCACTTTATGCCGGTAATGGCGTTTAAGGCTGAGTACAGCAGCGTCCGAGGGGACGTCGACCGCGGACATGTTGCGTATTAAAGGCGAACGTTAGCGCGGAGGATGACGAGCGGCTCCCGGCGACCGCGCCGCTGAAGGCCGCGTGTCCCTTTGATTCAGCCTGACTGCGTTCCACCGAGCACGGGCCTCCACACCCAGCCTGTCTCCCGGCCACCGACGACATCTGCCCGGACAACACGGACCTCCCTCCGACGCCCCGCGGCCGGGAAAGACGCCGCGTACCCGCCGAGGGCTCACTAAAACACCATTAACCGTCCCGTTTCTCCCCCCCAGAGGCAGAAACACGCGCCATGCCACACTTACCTTCCGAGAGAAAGAGGACCGACACTGCGCATGCGTGATCAACTTCACTGCAGCATCCGGAGAGGAAGAAGCGGGCAGGAGCGAATGAGGAGGGGGTCGAGGGGGGCGTCCGTGTGTTCCGGTGGCAGCCTGCCACGAAGGGTTGCCAGGTCCGAGGCAGACATGGCAACCCCGCAGCCAGCTTAGGCTGGTTTCACTAGATATTGTTGATATAAAACCAGACTCAGGCTGTGTTCGAAATCACCCCCTAACCCCTAACCCCTACTCCCTACTCCCTACATAGGGGATATAAATGTAGTGC
>JAFBJQ010001836.1:0-52901 GCA_016785345.1 Trinectes maculatus | reverse complement strand
TGAGAGGCAGCTTATTAACGAGCCGCCGTTCTGGTGAAATGCTTTGCAGCACAGCGGGGGGATCTGGTCGGAGTGTAGTTAAAATCTTTCAGTTCCCTCTTTTACAAGCTGGGATTCACAGAATGCTAAACAAGGCAAAAGGCGAAACGAGCTGTGACTTTATAAAGGGGAGCGGATGCTTTAATGCAATAATGTCTTTTCAAACGTTACCATTTACTATACGCAATTCACACAAGACGGTAATGTATGGAATATGTCGTATAAAATCTTTCTTTGAGACATCCTCACAACTAATTTGCAGAGGATAAGGATAAATTTATATTACACCTAAGATGCAAAAACTAATAGGTGCAATGTTTCGTGATGATCTGATTTGTACAGTGCAGAGTATTTTCGACAGCACCGCAATGCTGTCCATACGCTAATGTCATCAAGTGAAATGTCTCATTTAAATTTGTAATGTTGATATTTCCAACAGGCACATGAAGGCAGCATAGATTTAACTTTGGTTTCTGTTGTGAATTAATTGCAGTGGAGCCAGTCAGTCAGCCATTGTGGGTCAGTGAGATATAGCAGTTTAAAGTTGGATAAGGAGAAGAGTTGGACTTATATGATGCAGTATGTTTATGTAATTATGATATATTGGATGCATATACTCTATAACAATATATAATATACATAACATGTGTATAATTCAAATCAAATGACACTAGAATAGACAGAAATAATTTGTTTTCAATGCCAGATCAATGCAATTAAGTCTTCCATTGACAACTGAGATAATGTTAGGCAAGGGTGAACAATTACATAACAATTACTAAGAAATGATAGGAAAGAGGAGATAAAATTATTCATATTCATTTTCCCCCAAATCATTATTATATATTGTGCTTTGACTGTCTGCACTGCACATTTCCCCTCCTGTGCGCTCAAGTCATCTCTCAGGTGGTTCTGCACAAACACACACACACACACACAAGCAGCACAACCATAAACACACTGAGAAACAGTGCTCGACAGGACTTGGATGCCACGACCGTAGGAGTCTGGATAACATACAGTGAAGAGAAAAAGAACATGACGGCAACAAAACAGGTTGACATTTGGACCCGCTTCAAATATAATGCCGCAGAGAGAAAAAGTGTGTGTGTGTGTGTGTGTGTGTGTGTGTGTGTGTGTGTGTGTGTGTGCATGTGTGTGTATGTTTTGTCAGAGAAGCCCTGCGGCTCCAAAATCACTGGAAAGAAAACTACAAAGTTTTCCGAACAGACACCTTAAGGTGCAGCACACTGCACAGAAGCTGAGGTAATGTAACATTAAGATGTTAGTATACAGTGTATATTTACACTACACTACACACTATCTGTGTGTTTCTGGAGGTCGTCCATAGGTGGAGCTGGGTATGGTCTCAGTTAGCTGGTTGTGATCTGCTGATTCTGCACTTTTCTTGAGCCATGGGTCTTAAACGGTGTGTGGCTCTGATTGAATTCTCGTTGATTTGTGGCACAGCCACCATCCTGAAGCGTTTATTAAAAACGCCTGAGTGACCTACAGAAAATCTTGGTCTAAAGTTTCTGATGCAGTAAATGATGTCATATTAAGGAGCCATTAGTTAGACTGTAATGTGTCTTCATAGCTGGGAGCAGGGGCGGGAAAAGTTAGGACGATTCCAAGGGCCCGTGACTGACAGGGCCCCCAAAAATAGAAGAGTATATGTACTCTCTGTGCAACAGGGGCCTCAATTTGATTTCTAGTCATGGGGCCCAGAATTCCTGGCGGTGCCCCTGGCTGGATGTACATGTTCTTATTGCAATATGTGTGATGCTCTACACATACGTTCTTACGTTGTGCACAAGCAGTGTTAAATTAACAGCGAGTTTTTGTTGTTTTGTTTTTTGGCAAATGTCAATTTGGTTGACATGGTTTCAATTTTCTTTTTATGTGAGTAAAATCATTTCCATTTGTGCCTGTGTGTGTGTATGTGTGTGTGTGTGTATGAGACAGGCCAACAACATACAATACCACCCTCGGTGTGTGCATAGTAGCCTTGCATCCTCATGTTGACTCTCTCTGACCTGGGGTGAGGACAGTAAATTGGCACAGTGCAGCGCTCGGAGAAGTTTGAATTGAGGTGATGCCCTGACGAGAGACTCTCGACATTCAACAAAAAACTTTCAAAGCTACATGGAATAAACTAAAATCTGAGATCAAGTGATTTTCAGTCTGATATTTATGTCAGACTTTTTTTTTTTAAAAAAATTAAAGTAAAGCTCTTTACTCCATGTTGCTCTTGTCATTTTAACTCCAGGTTCTCCGGTTTACTCAGACGCATCCACACACTCCTGACAAATTAGTCTCCAGTTACCCCTGACATGCATGGTGTACGCTAGGACCACTCATGTCTGACTATCACTGTGGTGAGCTAACAACCTATTAATGTTGTTTTTCTCTCTGCCATGTACCATCTCCAGTACCCGCAACAGGAATATCACAACAGAGCCTGGACTCCCACCTGGAAAAAAAAACAAACAAAAAAAAAACTACAAGTTGTAACTTGTGGAAGCCAAACATCACAGTAAACAATACCATAACAGAGACGACAACAATATTGAAAATATTATTTTGTGCATACTAGCAGTGATACCACGGCAATGGACGTTTTATCACCGGAATAAATTGAAGCCAATGAAAATTGAAATCACTTCATCCTGCATTGGGTTTAGATGAGAAGCAGGGGATATGTGAAGGATTTGCCGGCCGTGCAATCGGGCATGGACGGTGTAGCTCTGAATATCAATTCAAAGTTTTTTGTTATTATCGTCCATATATCTCTCAGACAGAGAACAGATACAGACAGACAGAGGCAGAGGCAGAAAAGAAGTGCAGGCTGCATCAGTCTTTTGGGCTGACTAGAAGATTCCCAATGCTCCTTTATAAAGACTGCAGCATTTCAACACACACACACACACACACACACACATACACATACACACCAAGGTAATCTATTTCTGATGGATTGTAATAATGAGGTCAGGTCATGTCTGTGCCTCCTCATCAGCTTGGTAAATCTGGCTCTGAAACACATTCAGCATTTAAAGGCTTTATGACGCTTCCCTTTGCAAAAAGCCAGTCCTGCCTGATGTTAACCTCCAGATGTGTTCTAAATAAAATAAAAATGATTCCAGCACAAAATCTAAACGCACATATTATTTTTTAATTGTCATTTTAAGGATAATAGATAATAATAATTGTTTTATTATTATGATCTATTATTCTTCAGTGTTCCCCATCTTGGTTTGTTGTGCTAATATTTGCTTATTGGCACTGCTGAGACTGAGGTTAATGGGAGATTTATGGTATTTGGCCCAGAATCAAAGCAGTGTACATAATTTCGACCTGAGGCAGGAGCTAAAAGTGATCATCAGGATTATTACAATTTCAATTAATTCCGAGGGTAACGTGTTTCTTCACCACGTCTAATGAAAATCTACTAATAAATGTGCATCTATTTGCTATTTTACTGTGGAAATGAGGACACTGCACCGCCGTCCCTAGTGCAATCCTCATTTTAACCTTTACCCAACAATAACTGTAATTAAAGCCGGAAATGTAATTACCGTGGGGTGACTTTGTCTCAAGGTGGTGGTGAGTCCCCATAATGTCACGATATGAAAAACGTGCCCCTATAACATCAGCACCCAATGCAGCAAACAAACCTGTTACTCATACTGAACACTTCCTTTACGCTATATATCTGCAGGATCAGTATTAAACATATTAAACATGGTAATTGTGTATGGGAGCGTATACGTATGTGCTTTGTTTGGTCATATGTTGTTGTATCTAAAGTTGTGTTATAGGACAGTGAATGCCAGTGTGTGTGTGCTTTACATGTTACAGAAATGTTGTGTACACAATTAAAAGTAAATATCAAGCTTGTCCCCACAGTCCATAGAAAATTTCAAATTTTCATCCACCCTGATTCCTGCATTGTGCGTTTGCCAAGTTTGCGGTGATTTTGTTGTGACGTTTCTGTTTACATAGATGGTCGGGAGCGATCATCCCCCTCACTCCACAACATGATGGTGTTTTAACGATTCGGGCAGATGTTGTTTTTGTTGGAGAATGAACTCACTTAACTGTGAGATGGGTGATCTGGTGAGATTACCTGCCGTTCCCCCCCTCAAGGGTGCGTTTTAATGGTGCCTGTAAATCAGGCAACCGCTCATTTTGCAAGAATTATGCTGCCATCTCTCTGCTGATGGAGAGAGAGCTGACGGGTTTCCAGAGGAATTTATATGTATTGTGAAGGGGTTATAATTCATCTTATTCAGTATTTATGTGTATATATAGCATATACATATAGGTACATGCACATCTTTGCATCATGGACAAAACCCCCACAGGTTTAAACATAGTGGATAATGTAAGATGGAGGAAAAGGATTTTTTTTTCTTTAAACGTTGCTGAAGAAATCAGCAAAACTGACGTTTGACAGTCAATATTTCAGTAACTAGCCGTTGGGTCTTAGTGAATATTTAATAACTACAGAACGGTGGCATTTAATTTGATGTAAATTACTCCTTACTGCAGTATTGTGACACGAGCGCCTCTGCCTGCACTGCTGACTCAGCAGCTGAGCAGTACAGAACAGAAACCTAAAGTCTGTCTCACATTAGGAAAATACCACCAAGATAATATTTCTTGTTAAAAAGTCGTTACATTCACCTACTAGCTTTGTTTATGATCTATGGTTTGGACCAAGGTGTAATTATGCATCAGGAAGAACATCTGATCTACTGAGACTCTTTCTGCTGCAGGGCCTGCACATCAAACATCTGTCACTTTCCTGACGAGTCTTTAAATACCATTCTTTTACATGCCCCGATTCTTCTACTGATCCAGACTGCCTATAAAGTATCTGTGCTAAATGGCATATTGAGTCATATCGGTCGGATCAGTCCCCCTCACCCATATAAACCATACCAAGGAAACATTTTGAATAAGGGGTGACCAAATAATAACTTCAGCACATTTCTAGTCAATTAATGTTCGTTCTGCTTGGCGATTAGCTAAATTATAGCCACAAATTCCATGGTTGTATTGAGTTTAGGTCAGCGAAAGGGTGAAGCCAGGCAAAGTCATCCTTTTTTTTTGCAAACATCGTTTGCAAGAAGCTCTTGGTAGTTTCTCATCAAGGACGATCTCCCATTTCTTTCCTACAACCAGCTCATTTTCTTAATTTGCAAAGGCCTGACCCTCGGCGTCTTGCCCATCGTCAGCCTAAATGATAGATCACAGGTGGAATGACAACAGACGTCAAGCCTGACCTCTATGTGGTGAAAACTGTTGAGTCGTGTTTTTAAAGTTGAGAGTTGATAAAGTACTTTCAAAGGCTTTTTCACTCAAGGTAGAAAAAAAAAAGAAAAAAGGTCGAACTCCCAGAACAATGCTGTTGTTTCATCCTTATCAAATGGGGATTAAGGGGCTGGTGCCTGCCAAGATTTTCAATGAGAGATTATCATGAATGTACTGTAGCTCACTAACTCCACACAGTCTCCACCACATAGTCTCCATCGCTAACATGGTACACTCCGATCACCCAATTTGGCACAGCACACACATCTACAGTACGTCCACGCACATACTGCCGATCTGTTTGGCATAATAGATGTTTGTGCTTTATTTGAGCTCATTTCGAGGCAGCAAGCTCTTACTTGGCTGACTAGAGGCAGTGTGGAGATAGACGTGGTTGGACGGTGGAATGAATTCATTTAGCATGTTGGTATTCACATGGGAAATCAGGGATTAGATAAAGCTACTTGCTCATTCTTCCAAGAGGAAAGACACATTACAGACAGTTTACTGGCTGGATGTAAGACCAGGATGCCGAGAAGGCAATTAGCGAATGGAATGGGATGGAACTTAAACATTATAAAAACAAACAAACAAACGTATAGATAAAAGCATGTCTAAAGATAACCGGCAATTAATTGGAGGAAGTGAAAAAAGTGTGCATATGTCGAGCAGTGACAAGCTCTGTGACAGAGTCATAGTTTGTCAAGAAGGAAGAAAAGATTGGAAATGTGGATTTTAATCAAGCTGATAAACAACACTGCTGAGAGGACAAAGGGGAAGTTTAACAAAAAGAGATGTTTATAGTCGATTTGTTGTGTGATATTGAAGGTGTAAGAAAGACAGCTGATGTAGTCAGACATGTGATCAGAGCAACTCTGCATGTTAAGAGGGAAATGTTGTCGTACAAATCCGTGTTTTCTGAAACAATACTGTTTCAAAGTTCCCAACATGCTGTCACAGGTATGTGGTTAGGACCACTGGTCGAGGCTGGAGAGGAAATTCCGTCCAGGTAAACAGCGATGTGGCTTCGCAGGTCATTTGTCACGGCCCTTGAGCACGATGAGGTCCAGGCTTGTTGATTCTTCTCGCAGCGGGGCAGCGATGTTTGCAGATGGATGCGGGATGCAGATGGTTTTCACAGGCAGGTGGGATGATGATGAAAGGATCAGACTCCAGATGGCAGGCATCAACCACAGACAGCCAGGTGGGGGCAGGCAGTGGACGCCGCTGATAACGCCGGCGGCTGTATCAGAGAGAAATGGCAAGCGATGGCCCAGACATGGTCTGTGATCTCCTAACTATGCAACACGAGAGACCAGATGATGAGGCTAAAAGGGAAAAAAGCCAAAGTTAGGTGAAGAGTTTATCCTTCTTTAACCCGGGATAAAAGATACATCGGATCCATGCAGTCTCAAAAGTCTTCATGCACTTTGCCTTGTTTAAACATGGAATAATGGCAGATTAGTTCAGACTGTTTATAAAGCTAGTGCCTACAGTGGGATTATAGATGTTTGGTGTCACTGGTGGTGGTGTCCAGAGAACGTACTGTATCTCAGAGGAACAGTGGGTTTACACGGGTACACACACATTTTGCATTTTTGTCTTCTCAGCAAAACAAGACATATTCACTTATAGAAAATTCCCCCTATACTGTGTGTCTGTGTGTCTGTGTGTGTGTCTGTGTGTGTGTGTGTGTGTTGAGTGCTCCACATTAAATTTAAACTCATATCACAAACAGGCACTGACTCTCACAGATTGAATATTCTGATGGTTTTCCTGCCGCCTGACAGCGATGGGGCCGACACCGTTCTCTGAAATCGCTGACAATCAAAACGCAGAAACTGCAATATGTTTATCCCACCCGTCCCAAAGTGCATCGCTGATCACTGTGAAGTGAAATGATTATATCTGAAGTGCGTTTGTGATAGTTCGCGGCAGTGAGGGTTGACCGACGTTCCACGTTGGTATTTGATATGCGGCAGCTTCTCCTGGCAGCTATTTTGTGGCTAAATTGGCCTAATTGGACATCGACCAAACAAATACCTGAACCTGTCTCACAAGTACATTTGCTAAGTCTGTTGGCAGGCAAACAACAGTTCAGCTCCTTTAATGCTTCCTCTCTGTGTCGATCTGTCCTGTGTCCAGTGAGTCTGATTTGGATTTTTGCAATATGTGTGCGAAACAACTGAAAGAACTAAGAAGTAAATAACCAACTTTTCCTATGATTAGGGGCCTAACCACACAATAACGGACTTACCAGAAAGACTATGTTCCCAAACCTGAATAAAACAGCAATGAAATTCCTGTGCTGTGGATATTATGACATTTCCGGTTGTGAATCCAAACTCACGAGTCTCAGCTACTCAAACTCTGTCAGCCCAAAGCAGCTCGAGACCCTGAATTGGATTTAAGCTGCATGATGATAAATGTCCAGTGCTTTGTGATCGTCCCTGTAGTTGTCTGTGCTAATGCGTTTATTTTTGTGCTGCAGGTTGCGTGTCATTTCTTTTTTAAATTTGAAAAAAAAAAAATCCATGCCTCACCTGAGACTGACCATCTGAACTAATTGTGTAATTTTATAAAATACCAAATACTAAATTGCATTTATGCCTACTTTTGTCGACAATGATTCACATTCACAGTGTCTTCATGTCCTTCTGTTAATTGCCTGAGGCTCCACAGCACAGTTTTCTGCATATAAATACCTTTTCTGCAGACAGGGTGTAATGTACTTTGAGTGAAAGGAGAAAAAAATTAATGTTCATTTATACGTTTATTATGTTCTTTTTTTTTCTTTTTTTTAACAAAATTAGACATTAATTGCCCATTAGCTCTGATAGTACTTTGTCACTGACTCCAGATCTTCATACTGTGCTGGATGGGTCCTGTGCCTGACTCATCCAATCTCTGACTACAGCCAGGGCTGAGCTTCTTCTCCCACCTGCTCATACACAGCATGTACAGTATGTTCATACACAAACACACACACACAGAGGCAACAGGAGTTTGACCAAACAATTATTGTTCAGGGATTTTAGATTATGTTCATGGAGTTGTGTGTTTAAGCATCAACATTTAATCTTGAAATTATAGCTATTAACATAAGAACACAGTTTGTACCTCATTGATACCTGTAGCCTCAGACTATATCCCTCTGAGGGTTGGGTTATTATTGCTATTAGTTATTATCAAGCACTCCCACTTGTGCTTAGCTCGGCATTTCCTTGAGGTTGGAGTTTGCAGGTGGATGTTGCAGAGGAGGGAACATTATAGATATACATCCCAGGGTGCGTTGTGTATACCGTTTTTTGCAGTTTCAAGAAATTTGCTACCAATCAAACTTTGTGAGTTTGTTCACCACTTTGCTTAATGTTTGGAATTTCTTTCATTCAGCTTGGTGGGTGTGGCAGAATTAGATATTTTATTTTTTTATACCAGCAGAATAACGACCCCAAAGTCGGACAATGTGAATTATCGAAATGAATTTGCAGTAACGAAACAGATGGAGCGAGGCTGTACGGCGGTAAAGAAAGGGACAGAGGGGGACAGAGAGGAAGGAGAAATGGGAGGCGTAAGGATAAAAGACGGACTGGCGGGGCGGAGGAGAGGAGGAAAAGCGGGACTGTGCAGATCAAGCTGGAGCCATGCATATGTAATAACCTAATGATGGATGGGCCACCCCACATCCACATCAACTGAGTGTTACTTATGCATGTCATTAACTTACTGCATAGTGAGAAGTCAAGCCGCGGAGCCGAGCATCAACACTTATGATGAATGATAGATGGGCGGTCTGGCAGGTAAATAGGCAGGCAGGGAGACAGACATAAATATGCTGGCAGACGGAGAGCTGGTCAAACAGTAGATGAAGTCCGTCTAATAGATGCAGCGTTGCAGAGATAAACAATTTAGAAAAAGGTAGAAAGCGGACAGACTCTTAATATTATGCACTGAAGCACTCAGAGAAAAAAAAGTTGGTTTGAAGCCAGAGAGAAAAACATTGTTTACATGCACATTTGTAGCCCAATTATAATAGGCGGATGAGGGTCTTCAAAGTCGGCTGGATTAGAGCTGAATTATTGCTCATCTTTCCAACGCGGTGACTTACTTCAACCTCAAACTACTTCCAGATCTCGCAAGCATCTTTTTCCCCCGTAAATACTAAAACAAAGGAAAACACATAAGACAAGATAAAGAAAACCCAAAGAAAAGTTTAACTCTGGTGATCTTCCATAGGAATATGCTGCTTAACTGACAGCTAAACAGACATCACGCAAACGTTCTAAACACGAAGCCCAAACCGAGATGCAAATCATCTACCACCTGACGCTGGACCAAATCAGTGGTCACAAAGACCGGCATTGTCATCACCTCATTGGTGGATGGATCAGTGGTCATTCCCGGTCACAGGAACTTAAGCCGATGTTGGAATGCAGCACGCAGAGTCAAAGTCAGACATATTGTTAGTCCGACCATCAAGCCTGGCATTTCGTGATCTTTTAATAACGTGACACCTCGGCCCCCTTTCCGACTTTGGGAGCATTCCTAATTACTGAGGAGAAAAGAAACGCAGACAGACAGGCAGACCTGGAGCTGACCCCTGCAGACAGAATGAATAAAGAAAAGCCGCAGTGTTTTTTTTTTTTTTTTTTTTTAAAGTTATCACAAAGCTGATAACAGCGATTTCAGGATTTTGAGTGGCTCCGGGTACGAGCGAGAGATTATACCACGGTTACAGATCTGGGTTATCATGCTTCACAGGACAATACACATTCCCTCCTACGCTGCGTCACACAAACACGTGCACGCACATTGTCTTGCAGCCTGACGTCCTCTTCTCGCAGTCGCTGAACTGAATCTAGATGTCCCACCCTTTTCACTTTCAGACTTTTAATCCGATCATCACCTGGAAGCAAATACGGGTCACTAACTCGGGGTGGGGGGTGAGGGGGGGCAACACATTTTATCAAGGTGGAAAAGTGAAAACTTTTCCTCCCTCTGTAAAACAAGGGTCGTTTTCTGACTGTGATTTGTGCTATTTTACCGACAGCCTTGTTAATATTTATGATTTGCGTGTAGCAAGCAGTGAAGCACAAGCCGTTTTCCTTGTTTGTGTTTTGCTCGGATATTTTGTCCCACTGCTGTAAAAATCTCTACAATCCACGATGGCTGAAATTGCCACCACAGAAGAAGAATTGGGCGACTGGGTGACAAAACGCTACCCAGACCGAAAGTTTATAAAACTGGATCGCCTGGTGTTTTTAGCCAGGAACATGACTGAATGAAATCTGACGTTTGCATATCCAAACCGCGAGAGAGTATTTCATGCTCAACTACAAAATTTTCCACCAATGCAGCAAGAGGAAAGAAAGAAGTGTCGTTTCATTATTTTTTTACTCACACGCCTGCTCTTTTAGTTCACAAACACGAGCCATCAAGACACAAACCACTATGCTAATGAGTGTGTCTGCATGCATAGAAAGTAACCGACAACCCAGTGTGGAGGGCGCATCATTAGCGAGGCAACTGTGTGTGTCACCGCCGCTGTTTGTTCACCAAAATGCTCATTTTTAGCACCGCAATGCAACCAACACAGCAAAATCAATGTGTTGGGCGCTGGCAGAAAAACAGGCTTTAATGATGTTGCTTTTATGTGGAAAGAAACGTGGGGCTGGTTGCATGTATGTGTATGTGTCTGTGTGTGTGTGTGTGTAGCTTTGTCGTAACTTATTTTCCCGGGATTCTTTTTCCTGTGACTCTCACATAACCGTCACTGTCTGTTGAAGGCTCGTAGCAGCAGCCTCATCTCATCCTCATCGTTTTCATTCCTGATGTCCCCGCGAATCATCTCGTCAGATGCTTCGTACTCCGGTTCCCAGTTGTGATTCAACAACTTTCAACAAAAAAAATCGGAAAATCAAAAGTGGATTTCAGATAACGCGTGACAGGTGGTGAGTGAAGACAATGTGAAAGGAAGCAGGAAGCCAAAAGACCTACAGACTATGACATCATCAACCCGCCACAAGTCTCAGTGTGTTGTCCCAGATGAATCACGGAGCACAAACAATTAAAGATGCCCGACTGGGCCGCGGGCTTGATCGGTAACTATTAGGTAAACGTCATTACTTGTTAACGTTGTTTTGGGTTTAATTACTTGGGATTGGGGCAGTTCATTTACTGCGAAATTACCCCTCGTTTGGGTCCATGCAGATTGACCACTATTAGGATCCATTCATCCTCCAGGCGACTTCAGACCAGGTCTGACGGTTACCGGTTCGGTTCTTTGTCTGAGCGTGTTTCTCTTTAATGAAAGTGGGTGGGGGGTGGAGGGGTGGTGGTGTGTGGTCCTGTCCCATAAACATCTTTATTGACCACTACTGACCTGAGCCACGATAACTGTCGCTGGCAGGTTTTATTGCCCACTCCTAACTCCCTTATTTACATTCTCTCCAGACCACCGCACAATGCGTTGCCGTGTTGTTGATATTTAAATTAGTTAGTTACTTTATTTCAAACAAATGTGTCTGACATAAAAAAAACAACAACAACTACATATAGCTTCTAATTCTAATTTATGTACATAAGGAAAACAAAAATAATGCATAGTAACATGATCATCATCAAATCATAATACGTGCATGAAATAAATAAATAAATAGTAACAGTTAGTAACAAAGAAATGATTGCGTTGTCAACAAAGGCCGTTAAGTTGTGTAAAAGTACCTTTGAGGAGCAATGTGTGTGTGTGTGTGTCAACTCCTCATCTTCCATTAAACGAGCCCCTTATTGGCAACCTCAGCAGGGACGTATTGATCATCCAAATCTATAGAGCTTACTGATTAACACACAGCGAAAACAACAACAGCAACACTCTCACTGTGCTGGAGCCTGAGTTAAAATGTGCTTAGCGCTGCTGGAGACGTGAGAACAGGGCAGCATACGTCTTATTATTACATCATATTACATATAGATTCATTTTTATACGTCTGCAGCGGAGGGCAGCCAGTTTCATTCAGTGACATCATATCACACAACCAGGAGGCAATGCAGCAGTGATGTTCTGTAAAGTCTTGTTGTTTCTGATCCAGGTCACCGAGGTCAAACGTTCGGTTTGGGACTGTATTAAACGCTGGGGCTTTAATTTCGCAGCATTGACCTGTTGGTGTAGCAGCTATTCATCACCGGCGGAGCGCATTGACACGAGCAGCTAATGAGGGCTCGTGCTAACACTGAGCGATGGAGACTTTTAATAAGGATAACCGATGGATGCGGTTGGAGGGATGCAGTGGATGAGTGATGTGCTGAGGGAGCAGAGGATCGCCCGGTTATCCATTTCATCTAGAAAATACAAGACTTTAGGGAAACATGCAGTTTTTTTCCCCTCACATTCCCTTAATTAGTCTTTGTTCCAATCTGACATTGTTCACCAACACTTTGGTGAGCAGATAAAATATGGTCCATGCACATATAGAAGTGACATATTTTAGTTTTGATGGTTTCTATGTTATGTTTGTTGTGATGTTAAGAAAAACAAATGAGGTGAGAAAGGAAACTGATTTCTTTTGTTTCAATATGGACTTTGCATTGCATTTTTTAATGATAATAACCAATGTTATTCACATATTATTCAGCGCCGGTCTTCTTCTTCGCCACCTTTCAGAGGAAAAACAAAGGCGTGGGAAGATCCCTCCAAATTAACGTCATTACCAGGCTGTACCTCTGTCACCTCGACTTCAGCACACTAAGTTCAGTTTGTGTTTTATTAGTTTGAGTTTTTATTGTCAAGCTTATTTACATCCACATCTACACACTAAAATGAGTTAGGAATTTATTTTTTTAAATTGTCAGTCAGGAAATACAACCTTTGACAAGCAAAAGCATCTCAGTAAATCTGATTTCTCACTTCATGTATTGCTGGTTTATAAACTGCTGACTGAGCCGAGAGAAGAACCGAGACAATTAACCTCCTACTGATCACTTTTCCCGTGTCACGCCGGGAATGAAATCCCTGAGACATTAATATAAAACGCAGATGAAAGCAGCTGCCTGTACCTGTGAATTTATACAGAGCGAAACTGGGAATTAACAGGAGGAAAAGTGCTGAGCTTTCAGCCACCGTTAACGACTTCTGAGCTGTTTATGACTTGATGAATGACACGTTTTTGTGTGATATTTTTCTGTGTGTGTGTGTGTGTGTGATTCATGTGGAGATCACGCCGGTGCTTTTAATTAAGTTTGTAAAAATGCGCACGCACACGAAGGTCAGAACAAATGCAACCACAACCCTTGTTGTCGCTGTGTGCTCAACTTCTTGCATTTGTATCCTGATACTGAAACATTCAGCTGTTTTTAGTTCTTTTATTATTTATCAGTATTCTAATACAAATTAATTATATTTGTAAAAAGTGTGTTTTGCGACATCAATGATATATATAATCTATACAACCAAACTTTTCAGTTACATATTTTCATGTATGTTATTTTGTATGTTAAATATGATTAATTTGTGCCATCAAACACACACGTCACAAATACATTTGTGTTGTGGAGACGTACACCAGTTTCTCTCTGTCGCTCGTGTGCAAACAGCGAGGTTATCGGAGGTTAGACAGCCTGCGAAGACAAACACACTGTGCTGTGTTATAGAGAAGAGGCTTGCACAGGGCTTCACAGCTGAAAAGACCTCACGTGTAGAGAGTGGAGGGACAGCGAAGAAAAATCATCAGAGTGGTGGAGGAGGATGACAAACATAGCCTCGGCTTCACAGGAGCACACGACCTCCCTGGGGAAAATAAAGAAAGGGAGAGGGAATGGAACGGAAAAAGAGAGGTAGGGAAAGATTAGAGGAGGACAAACACACAGCTTCATAGCTTACAAGACCTCCTGCTGAGGGCCACAGGGGAGAGGAGATGTTTGGGGAATAGAAGCAAACAGAAGAGAGGAGAGAAACTATGACGGATGTGCACCTACTGCTCAGGCCTGGAGACGGAAAAGAACAGGAAGACATAAAGGGACACAGAGAAAACACAAGTGTAGCCACCACTCCGTATATTTATTATTCTTTTAACTGGCTTTTCAAATGTTGTTTTCTGGTACAGAAATAACCACATACTGCTACCTGGGTTCGAAACATATCATCGTCAGGCCCACGCTTGTGTCACTGAGCTTTATTTATATTGCAACTGCTGAGATACAAAGTGAAACCGGATTAGAAAGGCAAAACAAAAGATAATTAAAGAGTTTGATTTAAAGGCGGTTTCGTCTTTGCGCTGTTGACTCCTCATCGCCCCCCTCTGACAGAGAATGTATCACAGTTGAGATTTGGCTTTGGGCACTAAATCGCGGCGATGTTCAAACAATGACGGAGCTCGGCGTCCTCGTCCGTATGCTAATGACGAGCGTTTGATATTTTTAAGCGTCCCTCCTTGCTGCCAGCTGTGCTATGCTGATGCCAGCGGAAGCTATAACGCTGTGATCAGGACAAGCACAGCAGCAATGGAAGTCGAAAATCTTTTTGTGGAGAAGATCGGAATATATGTTGCATTAAAGTCTGCTGAATAAAAACTTAGTTTCATCCCTGAGGGCTTTTTATATAAATAATAGGAGCATTTTGTTGGAATTGGTTTCCAGACAATGGAGGCTGATGAGACTCGGAGACGGGAGGAGATGATGGGAGGACGGAATAATGGGAGCCGATGAATGGGAAGAGAGAAGCGCAGGAACAAAGCGGAAGCTATAACGCTGTGATCAGGACAAGCACAGCAGCAATGGAAGTCGAAAATCTTTTTGTGGAGAAGATCGGAATATATGTTGCATTAAAGTCTGCTGAATAAAAACTTAGTTTCATCCCTGAGGGCTTTTTATATAAATAATAGGAGCATTTCGTTGGAATTGGTTTCCAGACAATGGAGGCTGATGAGACTCGGAGACGGGAGGAGATGATGGGAGGACGGAATAATTGGAGCCGATGAATGGGAAGAGAGAAGCGCAGGAACAATTGAGACTTTATTTTATAAATAGCTATACCCCCATTAGCAGACTATTACCCACATATCCATTATATATATATATATGTATGTATGTTTGTTATTACGGCATTTATTTGCATATCTTTAAAATTAAAAAGGAAGCAAAAAGTGCATATTTGCATGAAACCTGGCTACATTCTACAGGAACACAAACTTTCTAGATGCAAATGCTTTTGTGCGCTACGGAGATTTGTGAATGAGTTTATCCATTAGTCCTTTTCAAAATAACATTATGCAGAAAACAGGGGGTGTCCTTTACACACAGTGTCACCAGCCGAGCGTTTTAGTGACTACTTTTTCTCTTTTGTGGTGAAAGAAGCGGCAAAACATTGTAAATAAGAACAGCGTTATGTGAAATTTGGCTGAATTAAACTGGTGTGTATGTGAGACTGGCCCTTGAAGGCCATTTTGAGACTGACAGAGGAGGAGTTTGGTTGGAATTCAATCCAGCCTGGTCCTGAGTCTCCACATTCCAACAACAACAAAAAAAACAAAACATGGAAGAATATATTCAATGCAAGTCAAAGCAGAATTTGGATTGCGTACCATTTGGGTTCGTAGACTTCCAGCTCACCCCAACTGTACCGTCTAGATCTGATGCTATCACACCTCTAGACAAACCTAGACAAATCAAAAAAAACCCCGCAATTTTAGAAGTGTAACATAACAGATAGGTGGGACAGAGATCAGTCCTTAGCCGTGGCTGTGATTTCATTGCAGAGTAAGAATGGAGAACTCCATGTTCCATCCAGAAAGTGCAGGGATGAGTTTTCTGCCCTTGTGACTTGAATTTCTTTTTTTTTTAAAAAAAGTTCAGCATAATGGATCTAATGAGGTCAAAGGATTGTGAGTGATAATAAAGTCGGATCTCCAGGTCGGTGCTGCAGTCGATAAACTGTCGAAAAGTGTGACGTTTCTTTGCACCACTGTTTTTCCCATTTCATGACGAGACTGAACTTCAGATCAGTTTTCATTCAAGTCACTGTTTGTTTTGCTGTGTGTGCAGCATGATTCCACCGAGGAGTCGCTCTCCGCCGGTGTATCTGTGAGCCACAGTGGTCCCAGTTTGAGCAGAGATGAATTCATCTTTGAAGTCCGTCCTGCGAGTGGAAGTCCCGCGGCTGGCTCCGTGCGCAGACGTCGGTCTAATTGCCGGTTTGTCTCAGCCGGAGCCACTGCGGCCTCTCAGCAGGAGGAGGGGGACGAGGCGAGGTCTCTCCGCGGAGAGGCTGCACGTGTCGTCGGCCAGAGACAAAGCAACAATTAGCAGCGGTTCATGTCGGAGTCAGTCTCGGCTCACACTAACAGCTCGGGCTACATAGCCGCAGGGATCAAGAGCATTGTTTAATTCCTCTCCACAGGCGGCCATGTCGATGTGGGCACTGCTGAGGCGTCAAATCATGTCTCTGTTTTACAAGTTAATAAAATTAGAAGTCACTTAAAATCTTTTTTTTGTGACCAAATAGATTCGTCAGGCATCCAATTGTGATTTTACACTGTCTAATGACTTGTTGGATAATGAATAATGACCAACACGTCCTTGGCTGCACAGGGCGGGTGCATCTGCATTTGTTATTTAAACACTGTGGGAACTAGATGGAAAAATACACCTCCCCACTTCTTCTCCCTGTCGGACCCCATCGGCCGCCCTCTCTACTCACTGTGTACCCCCCTCTCTCTGTTGCACTGTTGTGTTCAGAGCTCATTTTATCATCTGTGGATGACAAGTCCTCAGAGTGGGAGCGTTATAATTGGATAGGGAAAGACGTTTGCTCTGCGAGAGTCCCGGAAAACCTTTAGCTGAAAGAGCTGAAAGTCACAATCGATAGAGAATCTCCTTTTTTGTTTCCTCCCGTCTCAGTAGTTGCATTTTACTTCATCTTTCCCATTTCACTCCCTCGCTTTCCTTTCACGACTTCTAATTAGGCCGCTGTTGACACATTTGTGTTGTGTGCATGTTTGTAGCGTATTCACAAGCCTGTTTGCTCCCACTGTGTGCATGTGTGCACAGCCACTAATGTATGTGTTTAGTTCAAAGGGAGCACAGACAGTAGCGTTGACAGGCCGGCCAATTAGCTAACGAACGTTGCGCTACCAAGACTCGACATGAGGTGGCACCGTGTTTTGAACAACACAACTAGGACTATCATTCAGATTATTGGCAGAGATGAAAAAAAGATTGATGGCGTAATACAGTCAAACGTTTTCGTAATAACGACCCAGAGAAGGGGTGGATTTCATCATAAATCTGACAAATACAAGATTTATGTGAGAAATAATTGTATGTATTATGGTTGGTTGTGTGGTGAAAAACAATTAATGGCGTAATAATTACATACATAATAATTTAAGGTTCATATACAACATAGTTCCCATGAACTGAGCATGTGTGATGTTCGACATTTGAAGTGAAATGATACTGATTCATTTCAAAATGATCCTTTTCATCCATCACCAGAGCCACGGCATAAAGTCTCACAGACGCTAATAATGTGAAAATGACATTGCCTCGTGTTGAAAGGCGCGTGTAATAGGTGCGCGAATTGGACAAGCCATTTTCATTTTCCCTTTTGTGATGTGTAAAGTTGAGCTAACGACTTAATTATAGGCCACACTGTCACGCTGCATGGTGATGAATCGGCATCACCAGTCATGCGGAAGTCTGGGAAAAAATCAAGTGGAAAAGATGATTCGGAATGAAGAGAGAGGATCAGTTAATAAAATACTACTTTTTTTCCTTTTCCTCACCATATTACCCTCATCCCTGACACCAGCTCAGTTTGACCTGTCCTCGATCCTGTCAGTTTTCCACTGCCAACTCTATTTCTATTCCTGACTCACCAGAGACCGAGACCCAGGAACTTTGATTGCAAGCCTTTCTTGCTCCACTTTGTTGCCCCATTTACTTTGTCCTCCATCCCACTATTCCATGCTTTACTGCTGTAATGACTCAATTTCCCCTCTGGCCTGCCTGACCCTGAGGGATCAATAAAGTTAATATTATGTTATTTGCCCTATTTCACCTTGGATCCCAGCCTCATTAAGATAAGTTGGAACTTTTGCCATATAGGCGCCTGAATAAAAGTGGCCCAGGAACACGTCTGAGCAAGGCTGATGTTTTAATACATCTTCATTTCACACTCAATGGAAGAGCATTTCTTACCAGTGTCTCTGACATAGGGAGCTTTAATATTCCTGAGATAATGGTAGTGTGGATGTCTGGTGGCTTCCCGTCCATCTGTCAGACAGATGACGATTCATATAAGAAATGTAACTCTTGCTTGGTTAAATAGTCAGTAGTCGCAAAAAAAAAACCCCAAAAAACCATCTGAAGACCAGGAGATCCACCTGGGTTTGTCAGAGAATGGTCTGTCGTGTTTATCTCATTAGCGCTGTGACAGGTAGCAGCAACTTCCCACACTCCTTTTGGTGCATGAGTCGAGTCGAGTTCGGAATTGAATTTTATACTGCGTCAGCGTTTTTATCTTTACACAGTGGACTAAGAGCTAAGATATTTAGGTGAAGTTATGGATCTTCAATAGACGAGTTAGACATTTTGCATTTTACATCATTTCTTGTAATGTTTTTTTCTTTAATACCCAAAAGTAACAAGGAAAAAATATGTGCTGTAGGAGCAATATCTTTTCGCAGTTCGCCATTATACTATCTGACTTTTCTTTTTGGGGTGATTCTTTTACGGCAATAAGTCAAGGAGGCTAATTAACCTCCCGCATGCACAGTCCTGGGCGCACACCCACACACACTCCTTTCCGTGCACGCATGGCTTATCCCATCAGCCTGATTGCTGTCTTTTGGGTGCTGATGTTGGACGCAGCTCTTTTAGTCCAGCCGACCCCTGACCTGGCGTCTTGGTGAGGAGTCAAGGCGGCTAATCTGCCAACTCCTTCCAAAGTCAACACTGGATGCCTCCTTCATTTACCTTGTTAGCTCAGTGACAGGGAGCTGTCTGGCCCACTGCTTAAAGGCCTTAATGAGCGGAGGGCCTTGTTAGCACTGTGTGGACAGCCAGAGACAAATGAGCTTCTTAAGCCGAGTCTATGAATATTCCTAATTAGCCTTTTGTAGTGTGTTGGATAGGACATCATCATTTTGTGAGTGAGTGAGTGTGTGTGTGTGTGTGTGTGTGTGTGTGTGTGTGTGTGTGAGTGTGAGAGAGAGAGAGAGAGAGGTTACAACTATAACAACAACAACAACAATATTATTATTATTATTATTATTGTTTTGGACATAGGATAAAGTCAGGGTCAAAAATAGTTTTTGTTTGTTTGTTGTTTGTTTGTTTGTTGTTTGTCATTTTAAAGGCTGATTCTTCATGTTTTTAGACTCTGATAAAAAGTGATGTATATAATAAGCACTTCCACTGTTGCTGTTTTCTTTTCACTGGTCTGAGGGAAGACAGTAAAAATAAACACACGCCCCCACAGAGCTGAAAGGTTTTAACTTAACTGTGTTAAGAAGTCCGCCCCTGTGAGTTGCTGAGATGAGTCATTACTTGTTGATTTAGCAGTGTCTGTTCTGGCTTTAAAGCAGGGTTGGATACAGATGATCTGCTCTTTGTGCTTGTTGACACAGAGTCACCCCCCCCCCATCACTCCTCCTCCTCCTCCTCCTCCTCCTCCTGATGAACAGGATCTGCATCACTGGTAGTTTAATGCTCTAAGTGCAGTTAATAACTGAAATTATACCTTCTTTTCTCTGTGCGTGGGTTTCATGTACACTGTGATCAAGACAGTGTACCATCAACAGGGCTGATATGAGTAATGTGAGAGAATCTAGCATTATAAAAGGCTGCAGCGTAATTACAAGTATTGAGATATTTAGAGATATTAAGTGAACTGCATCAGCTGGAAGTAAAGAATGAATGAACCCAGTGCCTAAAAGGTGGATGGTGAAGGCCCCGAGTCCACGTCACTGTTTCAATGTGTTTTAACTGTTTCACATGAGTCGCACTCGCCCTCGTCTGACTGGCACATTTCACTCTGTTCTTTTCATCACTCATATTTCAAATTAAATAATTGATAATGAGACCCCATTAACAGTTTCATGGTTAATTGACAAAGCAATTAGCCATCTGTTGATGGAGCAGATTTCTGGACACATGCCGACTGGTCTAATCCGCACACACACACACACACACACACACACACACACACACACACACACACACACACACGATAACAGTGTTTGGGGGTCACACACTCAAAACTGCTATCACAAGACCAGGTTTATAGTGTGTGTGTGTGTGTGTACGCCACAAAACCAGAGTGTATTTTTTTGTTGACCCAACAAGTCGTGAGCTTGTATGTGTATGTGTGTGTGTGTGTGTGTCAGAGACAGCCATCTGTCCTAGTTTTGGGACGCGGCATGTTTTAACGAACATGATCTTGAATCAACAGAGCGGCTCTCTCACCTGTGACCACGCCATCTGACTGCAGTGTTCAACACCGACAACACTAAATGTCATTGAACGGCTCCTGCCTGCAACGCCGGGCGTCGCCAATGCGTCTTAATCGAACTTCATTAAAGCCCATTAGAGTTTCGCTGGTGTTTTTAAGAGTCTGGCGGGGAGTGTAATGGTTATGAGCTGTGATTCAGTCTGTCAGCAGGAAATTCATTGAAAATGAATAAGATTATTGCCCTCCAGCTGATTAAAAGTTGGATTATAAGGCACAATTAAATCGTATGGGAAAGATTTGAACATGAGCTGAGATCCAGTCTGACAGTAATCCAGTCTGAAGTGGCTTTTCATTCAACAGAGCGTCGCAAAACTCTCTGAGCAGAAAGTTTCACATCTACATGAGGGTCCTAGAACCAAAGCCTCCACAACACAAGTACGCACAGGACAGTTGGGGGTCCTTCGCTTTCCGTTTCCTGCCTGTCCACAGGTAGACACATGAGGGAGACCATCAGGGCGGCACCGTAAAATCTAACCTGCTCTGCAGTCCTGTCCATTTCTATTGAAAACCACTTTCACCAGAACTCGCCACATCTCGACATGAGTACCTTTTGAATTGTGAGCACAACGTACTTCCTGCTCTTCACTTAAGGAGATCCAGGCTTTTTTTCATGTGGCAGTCCTCTGAGTTATGGAGAAACGTAGGTGTAATCAATAACGGCCTCAACGGCGGCTTCTTCCTGGATCTGGCTGTACAGTCGTCTCTGACAGGAGACATGTCTCTGACGGTCTCTGACAGGAGACATGTCTCTGAGAAAACCATTTGAATTACTTACACACTATAATTACTTTTTCTAGGCCCTGACACTTTCAGCTGCAGGAAGCCGTAACGTGCTGATGGATTGTCGGCACGCGAACATACAGATGCTCCAATCCATCTTTAATGATAACGCGGACATTTTGTTATTAATTGTCCCATCAGGCTTCATTGCAGTGACCTTCAGGCAAAAGTCTTGCAACGCGGTCTTCACAACTTTTTTTTTTCTTCTCGTCCCCGGACTCCTTCACTTCTCCCTCCTTCATCTTCATCTTTGTCACCTCTCAGGTAATTTCTTCTTATTGATACCTGTCCCGTTAACTTTTGTACTCTTCTGTCCCTTTTCTCTGCGCCCCCTGTACTCGTCCTCCTCTTCCCTCCTGACAGCCAATTCATCTTGCCTGGTGCTAATTCCTCATGAGTGCCATTTAGTGGCAGCTCAGCGGGAGGATCCATACGGATTTAATGTGTTTATTAAAAGTTTGACTGCCGCTCGATGGAGACTCTTCTTCTCCCATCGGCCCCCTCTCCGTCTCTGCCAGCAGGACAATGAGCAGCCATTGTGTCTGTGTGTGTTCGTCTGGGTGTAAATTCCTCAGGGCGGCTGCTTAGTAAAAAGGTTTTCAATATCGGTGACACACTGGTTGGCTGAAACGGAACAGACAGACAGCGCTGATGCGTCTCAGTCGTTTCTGCCAGACGGAATTGTTTTTTTATTGACGGCCCGTCACTGAAAGTCAGTTTAGTAATCAGGACATTAACTCGTGTGCCATTCTTTGCAAACATAACTACACAAAAATACTGATTCGATTTTTTTTAAAACAAACAAACAAACGAATGAACAGAAACCGACATGATGATGTAGTTAGAGGATGTTTATTGAGGATTTGCGAGGCTGAGTGTCTAAACCTTGAACTCAAAGTAAACCTCTGTACTTTAACGTCCTGCTTAACAAACGCTGTAAAAGTGAATGTTGTATTGATCGTAGGACGATGTGTGTTTATGGCTCAAACACTCTAGCTACAGTCCATCATTCCCCTCTGATGACCTACAACTGAACTCTGCTGCTACCAGACCAAACGCATTAGTCTGATATTAGTTTGTCAATGTTGTCAATAAATAATAAGATATATTATTAGTCGCTAAGTTGTTGTGTATTTGTGGGATTCAGGCTCTTGAACTGATGTATAGTAACATTATTTGTCCAGACTTCATTTTGCATGATTGTAGCATGCAATTGCACATTTTTTGTGTGACGTTGTTTAAGTTTTCCCATTCAGGCAATCAACTTTACATTTTAAAGATCTAGTCATGTCTTTTTTGAAAGGAGTGGCGCTCCCTTTCTTTCATATCATATCTTTGATCAATGGCCTTTTCGCTTTGAGTAAACTGCTTCTAACTTTATGGAAATAGACAACAACTCGCTGACCGATGACGTCCTGCAGTCGTGAGCTCGGAATCGCGTGCCGCGCGTTAGAGGTCACGCCCTCGCATCATTTCTAAGCTGAAACAATGCCAGAACAAAAGCTGGCAGGCACGCAGGATCAAAAAAAATACAGAGTGCTCATATTTCTTTATCCACTGACAACAGCGTGTGGTTGTTCTCACAACAAAGAGTTGATCTACAGCGTTTCACAGTGTTCATTAGGGAAATGGAAGCTAGATGAGCAAAGTAAATTGTCTCTATTGAGATTAAATGGATAAATAAAGTGAATGATTGTTGCTGTTGTTTCAGGGATGGATGAGTAGTTGCATTCATATTTACATTTGCCTCAAATGATAGCGGATTTATAGACTTAAATATTCACAATACGCAGAGAGAGATGTTTTTGACTCATCCCTGCCACACAAACCCGGTGAAGGATACAGATTAATGCAGTTAATTAAATACAATCATCGGATCCGGATTTTAATTAGACATCCTTTTTTTTGCTGACAGTACTGGGTTTGTTAACTGACTGTACTTCGGCCTTTATGTCAGTGTGTTGATCCTGAACAGCTGGCAGCTCAGCATCACGGATGTCTCCACCAGGATGAGCTATCAGTCAAAACCAGGTGGGCACGGATCGTCTCTGAGATCCATTTTCACCGTGCGACAGCGGGAAAGTCATCCCGACTTTCTCCACACGCTGTATTTCTGGGTGTCTGTGTTTCCGTCTTTTTAAAAGCTGAAACTCTGTTGTCCCTCGGTGACAGGGTCTGGTTGAGCGATATCATCTGCCAGCGGGGACAGTCTGTCAAAGTCAGGACAGGAAGTTGCCCGGTGGTTTGTGGGCCGTGGGTGTAGGGAAGGAGATTGGAGGGCAACAAAGTGAAAGGACATAGTCATCATACAGAGAAAAACAAACTTGGGCAACAGGAGGTCAAACATGGTAATATTTTCAACAACTGTTACTGCTGATGCGGATTTTGACACAATATTCCTTTTTTTCCCCCTGCATTGATAAAACAGATCGATGAAGCATTCGATGGTTAAAAAGCTCTGCGTTGGGAAAACGCCCTCTAGGGGTTGTTCAAGGTGTAAAACAAAATGAAAGTACCATGAAGTAACTGGCCATTTCGAGCTGGATTTCCTTTGGGTTCGGGTTTATTCATTTATGCATGAAGTAATGTCAGGGGTGAAACTAAGCCTGGAGTTACATGTTTATTCAAAGGACAGCCGTTATTCATTGGTATAATATTAGTTTTCGTTTTGAGAGTGTGGTACACACACAATTTTATTCACTGTGTGTCCCACAATGAAAAGACATTAAAAACATTGGAGGCAGCTGCACAGTCATCACACTGTGAGAAACCATTTCAAGTTTTCGTGGTTTTGTATCTGTTTCTATTCATAAATGTCATTTACTCACCACTCCTTTGCACACACACACACACACACACACACACACACACACACACACACACACATACACTTGACATAGGCAAACATAATATTTTTATTTTTATTTCTATGCTTCATCAAACTACAGAAAGCACAGAAACAAATGTTTAAAAGTTTATTGGTCCTCGCAACGTGAGGTGTACAAGAGTACACACACACACACACCATAACAAGTTTTTCATCAGTGACAGTTTAAACTGCATTAGGAGGAAGCCTCAGAATGACTGCACCTGGAGTCATTAGAGCTTTCTAACTGAAACTGACATCCTGACTCTTTCTAAAGACTTTGTGCGTGTATGTGTTTGTGTGTGTTGCGCGAGCAGCCAGGGGCCGCACTCCATTATCCCCATTCACTCTTTAACAAGCTCGGAGACCCCACACAACCCAGGAGCCGCCATTTATTGTCATCTAAGCATTCAAATACACAAAATACTTCACACAAAGTACGCGCACTGCCACTCTACCACACACACACTTAATGTTTTGAAACACACCTTTACATCTTGTTGCGAACAAAACACACACACCTTTTTCCGCTAAAACTCTGCGTACGCAGTTTTTGCACCATGCGTGCAACAAACACACACACACACACACACGTCTGCAGTCATCTAAGTTGATGGGCTCATCAATTTTTTAATCTGCATTGTTCTTGGGGGCAGCAATTACCGTCCTTCCCTCTTGTCACATTGCACAATAAAAATTGGCCACACAGGGTGAATCGCTTGTTATTGCGGTAATTACGTACGGCAGTTATAATTCTCCTCACCACTCGTCTGTGCTCCCTGTCCATGTGTTTCTATTCTTTCGCCTCACGCTGCTTCACCCCGTCACTTTTTCTTGACTTTTCTGGGGCCGTGTTGTATAGTATCCCTATAGAACAGAAAGGCTATAGATATAATGTATACTTAAAAATCTGTGTGTCTCAGGGACTAGACACAAATTATTAATTGGAAGTAGAGGTTGGATGTTACGGTGCTAGAACACTGTGTTACGACCACTACATCACTGCATTAGGCCTGGCGGCTGCTTAAGTGTACGGGACGGGTAACAGCTGGTGATTCATAACAGTTCATGATGGTGACTAAGTAGTGCTGGTACCTGAAATGTGTGTGTTTTCATTGTGTACCAGAAAAAAACATGTGTGTGCAATTGGTGGTTTGCAGGCATAATGACCTCAGGGAAGCGTTTCATCTAATTAAAAGGGAGTACATAATATAACAGCAAGCTGAAAGTATGAGTGGGACATCAGGTGCTGTGTAAAAACTGCCTCCACTCATAAGATGCAGGAACTGTACTACTTCTTAAATACTTCACAGGGTAATTGCCTCTTGTTAGACTCCGTGGCATCTGTCTCCCTGACTTTAACCAGACAAACAAGTTAACCTCTTCTGTTATTACTGCTGAGATGTTCTGTCCAACGGCGGGAGGTGAAATGAAATTTCAGCCCTAAAGTGGCCACTTTATCAGAGATGTCGCAGACGGTTGCTTCGCGATTGGATTTTATTGTCAAAAAAGAAAAATCTGACCTTCGGACGTGGCGCATGACGAGAGATTTCGAGAGCGTATCTGTGCCGTGGACGGGCAGTAATTCTCCATCCTGCGCTCTGCGTCATGTATCAGTATTACACTGGGAGAGAAGATTACCAGAGAGATCTGTGATCTGTGGGCGTCTTCCACTGCAGAGGGGTCTACTGTACAAGGTCCAGAATAATACCAGCACATGGGAAACGAAGATCTGAGCACTGTGTGCTATCATAACGGAAAAAAAGGAAAACCAGCTGTAAAATGGAATGGGACAAGATCATCCAGTCAAGAACAGACGCGTTTCGAAAACCAAAAGTGTGAGGTGCCGGCTAGAAAAGTCTTGGATGAAGATCATGAAGATCCATGTCTCCATCACGAGCCTGTACAAATGGACCATAAATCGAAGCACCTGGCTGCTGCGTTGACTCAGTTTTCATCACCTCGCACTCAGTCAGGTCGTCCTTGTGAACCTTGGCAGCGCCACCTCCCTGTTGGGCTGACAGATTGGTAGCAACCCGATAGCGTCTGGCCGGCTGTGCAGGTGGCTGCTAACTGGCTTTTGGCTGACGGTGGCCAGAAACCTGCAGCTGCCAGGCTGTGGGGCGTTGGCCGTCTGCTGCTACACTGATTGGCTCGTTCTCACCTTGAGGGAGTGAACGGCTGCTTAAAATGAAATCAAAGCTTGTGACCCTGAAAAACTTTACACGTGACCTCTTTTAGCAGGAGACCATATGAAAACATGCAGGCACAGGATGCAAACTGTGCATTTTTTTAATTTTTATTTTTTAACCTTAACCTTCTCGTTTTCAGTGTAGAGTTTCCAACGTCGCTGCCAGAACTGGCTAATGGATACAATAGGAAGCATAGGAAGCTGTTTAATTAAATTTTTTTGTAATTAACCCCGGGATCTGTTTTTTTAAAAATTTGTGATTACACGATTAACGACAATCAGTTTTTTTTATTTATCCCCTAATTGACCTGACTCGCTTGTCAATAGTGAGTACACTGCAATTTCTAGCAAATTGAAAATTGGCTGTGTTTTCTGCCCAGTTTACATATTTATTTTGAATTTCATTTACTAATCAGGATGAGTTTTCTCAAATGTACTACTTCTTCACAGGATTGTTCTGCCAGAGCGTGACGTGCTCCATGCAGGATGCCACAGTGAGCTTTGTGTATTGCCTTGCACCGTGCTGGAGGAGGCACTTTGAAGTGAGAGCTTGCTGAAGGTGGACAGATTGGGGTCAATGGGAACAAATTAGCAACTGTAATTAAAGTTGGCGCCGCAGTTTAGGGAAGCTGAATGTGATTAACACTGTGGCGGTGCTGGTGTGTAGAATATACGATCGCACTCGGCAGATGTGCGTGAACCCGCGCTCGCACAGGAACACACCCGAGTCCGTGGCTCTCTGCCTCCCACTAATCACGTATGACCTGCCGCCGGCTGTCATGCTGCACCCTCTCTCTCCATCGTCTGCTTTATGGCGGACTTTTCCATTTCTCTACCCACTTTCTTTTTCCACCTGCTTGCATCAATCCATACTATCTGAAGCGTATGAATTATGCAATAGCCCCCTTCGTCTGCTTTTGTTCCACCTTCTCGCTTCCCTCTTTTTGAGCCTGTCATACGAAGAGTCATCGTTCAAATAGCCTTTTTACAGCACCTGTGATATTTTTCATTAGCACTGATTTGAATGGGTAGACGCAGAGCCATGCGTCCATTAGCTGCAGCTTTTATTTTCTCAGGGTCGCAGGGAGGCTGCAGCCAATCTCAGCCCGCCTGTCACAACGCCAACATTTCACTTCCTGCATTCAACAGTTGTTGTGACATTTTGTTTGATGAAAATCAATAGACTTGACTGTGTTAGACATTATTACAGTATTATGCATACTCATTGGAATATCAATGAATGGCTCAGCTGTCTGCTGTTATATGATGTCATTCAAACTTCTTTAATGGTATATTTATATTTTGGGGGGTTGGATTGCATTGTGGAACGGTTTTGTTGTCTTTTCTGCTTCTCCATGTCATAAAGGTACATGGAGATACAGTAATAGTGATATAGCATTGTCAGATCTTTACACAGCTGTTTGGTTACACAGTTCAAATTGGTATTATTCTGGCTTTGACCTTTATTGCATGTCGTCCCCCCTCTATATCTTCATATTTCCTATCTATCTCTGCTGCCACCTGTAATGAAAAAACGGCATAAAAAGTCATGTTTGAGATAATATTATGTGTCTGTCTCTATGATGGAGCTCTCTTCTGCATTAACCTTGAGAATATCGGTGTAAAATTGTCACTTTGGACTGAAGCTGGTCTTATTTGAGTGCTGAGGGCAGAGACCAGAACCTGACATTTATCACTGCTGCTGCTGGAGGACGCAGAAATATATGTCCTGCCATCAAAATCAATCACAGCTAAGTGGGGACCTAATGTCACGCAGTCTGCACTCGCTTGTTATCCACGGGGGGACGTGAAAATATCGCTGCTAAACAACAGTGGTAAAACCTGTTGTTTGTCAGACTCAGGTGGAGCGGCGTCCCTGTCGACCCGGCTCCCTGCTCGCCCTGCTGAGGAGACGAGAGATCTACATCTTTTACATTATTTACCAGGTAATAAGGAATCATACAGTCCGCTGCAGAAACAGCAGCAGGCTGAAGGTCACCTGATGCTCAGGTGTGTGTTTGCCTCTATGCAGATGCAGAGTGGC
This sequence comes from Trinectes maculatus, assembly GCA_016785345.1. Taxonomy (NCBI): domain Eukaryota; kingdom Metazoa; phylum Chordata; class Actinopteri; order Pleuronectiformes; family Achiridae; genus Trinectes; species Trinectes maculatus. Next base: position 24,157 of record JAFBJQ010001836.1, on the reverse strand, counting down.
GAGTATGAGATGAAAGTGTCATATCTCGATGTAACGGAAATGAGATGATCATGTTGCTTCTCAGTTTGTGTGTGTGTGTGTGTGTGTGTGTTTTGGTTTTATTATCTATCTTCTATTATCTATCTATCTTCAGTGAATCTGATGGTGGGATCAGACATATCCTCTGGCTCCTCTGCAGATCTGACCATGTCTCCCCTCGTCCAGGAGAAAAGAGGGAGAGATTTTGGGAAATAGCTGCATATTTATCCTGTTCATCTTGCAGACGCATAAATATTGTAATCCGACTGCTGTTCTTACAGTTTTATGAAGTGGAGTTCAGGGAGTCTGGGTTTGTACTGATCTACAGCAGCTTATATTAGGTTCCTAACATGCATCTGCCTGTGAATTCTCGTGGTGGCTATGAAACTCCTACATGGCCTTGTGGGGCTATCGATTATATCTGTTTCCTTTGTCACTGTTAAAAGAAGAAGAAAGGAAAAAACAGAAACCGCAATAACACCAGCAGCTGCCTCGTCAGCTCTTATACAGATGATGCATTTTCTTGGAGGTGGTTGATGGAGCAGAAGAGCATGAAGGAGGAGAATACGAAAGAGGAGATAAAAGGAGGGGTGGGTGCAGATAAGTGAAAGTGAGAAGGAGGATGGTCAAAATGAGGTGATATACTGTATATATATGTACATATGTGTGTGTGTGTGTGTGTGTGTGTGTGTGTGTGTGTGTGTGTGTATATATATATACACATATACAGTACATATATATATACACACACATATACATATACACATATATACATATATACACACATATACACATGCACATTTTTACTGTTATGTCACTGCCCTCTGTTGTTGATCTGCATATTGCTGCACAAAGAATGACGTTGGCCTGCACCATTTTTCTCTCTTGGTTTTTGCACAGTTTGAGTGACAACGTTGCCTCTGGGCTGTGTCTTCTTGCCTTGTGTGTATTCTTTTTGGGGTTTTTTTTCTTTGTCACACTGGAGAGTTTGGCGATGCCATGAAAACCTTGGCTCTTTGTGCGTTCTCATTACTCCAGCACCGCGAGACTCTGGGACCCAACCGTGAGAGTTTGGGACTTGTTAGAAATACGTTGGTGTGGTTTCAAATGGAGCTGCGAGGCGGAGGTGAGTCGCGGTTGGTCTGAGAGACTCTGACAGAGAAGAAGGATGCTGACAAGACATTCTGATGTTCTAAAAGTTCATGGCTTTTCGGTTCAACCCGTCTCTTTAATGAAAACGTCACGAGTCCAAACGAATGCTACTGTTGCTCTGGATGTATTAATTGTTTGCTAACATGACAGCCATTGCAACCCATTAATCTGACAATGTGATGAGCAACATGTAAAGGGATCATGGTGCGTTTCATCAGGGTGCACAGATGGAGTTGGGGGGTGAGAGGTGGAGGGGGGGGGGTCTGGACTCCATCAGAGCCTCATAAAAAGGCTCTCAGGCTGTAAACTGGAGCAAACTGCAGGAACTACAACATTATGCAACTCCACACAACAGCCCTGAGATAAACAACCTTATATAACACTAAATTACTGTTGCGCTTGAGCCAGAAAAGCCATGATCCAGCTATGGTAATTTTGAGAACTGTCGCCTGTGCAGGATGGATGTTTTAAATAATTTCCTTTCATATTCAAATGAAGTTGCTCCGTGGCGTCTTCACATCCTGCCACCGCACTCTGTTCTGCTCAGCGTCTGTTTCTCCCCGTGTCTCTGTCTCCCTCGCTTACCTCGTTCTCATTTTAGTATCTGCAGCACCCAGTGAGACAGATTAGCAAGTGAGAGGCTCACTCACGCCTCCCTCTAATTGGAGTCTACTGAGCTGCCAGCTCTGCCTGCATAGATTTCACTGGTCAGCAGGAGAGGAGAGGAGAGGAGAGGAGAGGAGAGGAGGAGAGAAGTGATGTCATGTCAGATCGAGGTGATCACTTCTTCACATCTATCACTTTCAATGATGGTGCTTTTTTTAAAATTATGATACAAGTTTCTTAAAGTTTCAAGAAGGAAGGATGATACCTAGACATTAATACAGGGAAACATCTCAAAAGCTGTTGGATTGTTGGTGGGCGTCCACGTCAGGATGGACGCCCACAACATTGTTGATACATTTAATCGAAAACAACCTTCAGGTCTGTGTTGCAATTTGTCATTTTCTAAACCTGAGATATCGTGTCCAGCCCATGTGAACTTTTGGTGAATGTCAGAATAGTTTTCCCTCTGTAACTTTTTAAGCACAATAAGTGACAATGTGTGCATGAAACTTTTACTAATCAGATCCTATAAAGCACATTTGGCATTATTAGTTGCACTGGGAGAACAATTTTCCAACACAACAGTGCTGGATAAGATGAGCAACGGGAATTTGGCAAAGAATCTCTCTCTCTGCCGCCAGTGAGGAGACACACGTGGGTTACACACAAACACGCACAAACATACCCAAACACACAGATTCCTCACTGTCTGTGTGGAGATGGAAATATGTATCTAGAACACAAGTTTATGCACAGACTTGCACACAGTCTCAAGGGTGTGACGAAATAGATGAGAAAGGATCCATGGTGCAAGTGGGGGACTAGGTAAATATTGACTTGAATGCATGAGGTCTGTCACAGTACAAAAGTATATGTGTGTGTGTCTCAGACACAGATATACACACTGTCTCGATGCTCATCCACACCCTCAGAGAAGCGTGTGTGTGTGTGCGTGTGGCTGAAATGTGTCATTGCAAGAGCAGTTTTATGACCAGAGTTTATGATAGTTCATGTTTCCACAACATTGCAACACAATGAGTGACAGCAAATAGTACACAACCCCATAAACCTTCACAGTGTGAGCATAAGTGTCTGCATCAGACTGCAGGGTTAGAAGTCTACATCACCACTCAGAAATAAGTCAAGCTCGGTAGGTGGTGGCCACCTTTCACCCATGACAGGCCAGGGATGACTGTTTACCGGGGAAACTCTGCCTTAGTGAGCATTATGGCCCTATAATGAGATGGATACATTTCATCACTTTGGTGTGGTACAGGTGTGGGTAGTTTAAATTTCCCATAGGTCAGTTATTCATAGGTTGCCATAGTAGTGAGTAAACCATAAACAAGGTGAAGGCATAACAATAATAACGATAATGATGATAATACTTTATTAATCCTGCAAGGGAAATTGTGTCTCTGCATTTGACCCATCTCGCATGTGAATACAAGGCCTAACACCCTGACTACCTGTTAGCTGACGGCCATTAATTCTGCAGCTGCCTCCGACATGTGACTTCCCTGCTGAGGGAGACGAGTTTACTGTGGACTAAATGGAGATAATGGCAATTAAAAGTTTTTGCCTGTGTTTAAACCACGTCCGATTCTCAGCCTAAATTGAGGTCAGCTTTGTCACTTTTATAAAGCAACACTACCATCTGCTGTTGTCACCAGGAGAGCACACCTCATCAAACATGTCAGTAGTTACATTGACATTTTTGTCGTCCATTGAACACACAGTAATGATAGCAGCCAATATCTCATAGGTGTTAGAGTAAGAAAGGTTAACCTTTAATATATGAACTCTGTCTCTGTCCATGGTGCTGAAACATTTGTCTTGAGGATTCCTCTCTGTCTTTCTCTCCTCGTGGCATTTACAGTCAAACTCAGTACTTTATCTCTTCCCATGGTTCAACAATGTAACACACACATCATTCCCCCGTTCAGCTATTATTCCACACTCATATCCAATTTGAGGTTACAGGTGCAGCGTGTGGTTCAGTTTATATACTACACAGAATATATGAAAGTCGTCTTTCTTACCATACACTATAAATAACCACATCGGCTTTGCTTTCATTGTATAATTTCAAAGTGTCACATTACAACTGTATGTTTAAAGCATTTCAAATCCTTAAATAGTTTTTTTTCATGTTCAAATACAGGTTAGCTGCCTGATAATGTTTAATATACAGTGTTCATCTGGCATAAACTCCCCCTCTCTTTAACCATGTATTTTTATACAAAACTATTACACAGTGCCATCACACACATTGTATTATTTTGACTTCTCGTCCGTCTTATAGATTCCTCCTCCTTTTTCCTGATTGTCTCTGGTCTTATAGTGCTCTTCTGGCAGGTTTCGTAACTTCTCTGCAGCCTAAAACACAAAAACATAGTAACATTGTGCTTTTATACGATTCTAAAGAAAAAAAAGCCAGGGACAAAGAGCGGATTCAGTCTGTGCAATCCTGGATTTGCATTATAATTATAATTAGTGTGCTGGGAAGTCAACTTTTGTGATAGGCCTGCTGTCAGAGACTTTGCCCTTTCCCCTTTTTTCCCCTTTTCTTTGATATGCGAGCTTCTTCTGTATATTCGTCTTTTGATTTAAGTTTCTGTATGTCTGTGTCACTGAGAATAACGTCAGAGAGTCTGTGGTTTTGCTCTTTGATATTTTTACTTGACTCTGAATGTTAATGATGCCACTGCACACGAAAAACCAACAACCATCTGTGGCACAACACTGTGGCAAAACACCACCTGTCACAAGTCAGAAAACGAAAACGCAGGAATGTTGGGTGCAAATAGGAAAAAAGCAGGAAAGGATTTTTACTTGAGATGTGGGGTTTATCAGTTACAGCCATGAATTGTTAATTATCACGTCCTAAAGGCAGGTGTTATGTTGTGACTTTAAATGTGGCGTCCCTCAGGGTACTTTCTGGGCTGCTCTCACTAGGTTAAGTCATTAAAGATAATGGCACTGTTTATCACAGCAGCTCAGTTGATACTCAGTTTAACGTTGTGCTTTTTTAAATCTCATTTTATCATAAATACTTATATAGACTCTGTTTCTTGCTTTAGGGTCAGGGTTAGTCATCTTAATGATTTCATCTATATAAAACCCCATGAATTGTCTGTAATGTGCCCTTGGCTTCACACCATCTTTCATCACCAACACAATAACTTTGATTTCATGTCTCAAATCCTATTACATTATATCAGCGAAGAAGGAAAATTAACGTCTGTGTACATAATGTTGTTAGGATATGTCAGCCCATTGTGCGTGCATATATGTGTTCTATTACTCACCTGTTCAGGAGTGAGGTCTCTCTGCTCCTGGGCGAGCATCTCGTACCCGACCATAAACTTTTTTACTGAAGCTGAACGCAGCAGAGGAGGGTAGTAGTGAGCGTGCAGCTGCCAGTGGGAGTTATCTTCCTTTAAGTAGGGGCCAGTTGGGGCTCCTGAATAAAGATGGAAAGACATTAGAGTGGAGCCAGAGGACTGGTTTTATTCTACCAGTTAAATGGAGAGAGGGTTATCAAACTGCTCAGGTGTGTGATACCCTGTCCTTCCCTTTCCATACAGTTTGAGCATATTTCAAAAATGTACTTAACAATCTGTAAAATCTCTTATTATGACATTCATGTTTTTTTTTCCAGAGCAGGCTCAAGGACACTGTAACGTGTGAGAGCAAAAGAAAAAAAAAAGAATCAAACAACAAACTCGACAAATAAGGGAAAAACCTTCCTACCTAATTAAATTATTAATTGTACTTATTTGTACATCAGGACACTGTGGTTATGTGTTATATATTATGTTTTGTCCCCCATGGCAGGTGTAAATTCACTGCTAAATTCTCCATGAAACGCTGTATACAACTATATTTATCTGTAATTATATTTTCGGTTAAATACCATCCTTGTTGTCTGATATGGTCTGTGATTCCAGTGGAAGCTGATGAGGTGACAAACAGCTGGGAGACATCTGTCTTAATAAAGACTGCAATAAAGTGCAAAACTGCATAAAGGCCGCTGGAGAAAGTGTATTCACAGTGAGACTGCTCCCTTTATAGTTGGTTCTTGACAATGGAGGCTGATCAGACACTGATAGAGGTGATGGGAGGGCAACACAAAGGAAACTAATGGATGTGAAAAGAAAAGGGAAGAACAAAGAAGAGACTAATGAGTCTAGATACAGATAGAACAGAATCAGATCCTCCTATTAGCAGACAATTACCTTGTTTAAAGCTGTCTTTTTTGGGGTTTTTGTTCGACTGCACGTGTGCGACCACACGAGCCTGTGCATAATTCTCGCAGTAGAGTAAAAGTAACAGAAGGGCTGACCTAGCTGAGTGGTTGCTGGTGTAACATGCAGAGACAAATCATACTGAATATTAAGCAGGTAGCTTTTGTTTAATCCATGATTTCCCCAGCTGACACCCAACGCCATCCAACCACGTCTCCCTCCCCACGCCGTCACTAATAAGCCTAGACCTAAAACAAGCTGGCTGTTTCTCAATGAACCAAAATAAAGCCGAAACACAGATGGGGAGATAAAGAAACTCATTATGTGAGCCAGGTCTGTGTGTGTGTGTGTGCGTGTGTGGATGAGGATGTGGATAATACTGCAGCGGCCAAATTATGCGATGAGTGCATGGCAGCATGGATGACTGTGTATGTGTGACGGTGCAGTATGTGTTGGTGCCTAAAGGCCCCCGTCTCTCTTCTGTTTGGATAAGGTTCAGCTGACACCATTATCTCAATGGCTCTTTACAGTGCTAAGAGAGCAGCACTTTAAAATATTACAAGATTTAAAAAAAAAAAACATTTTCTTAACTCCATGTTGTCAGATAATTGTGAAACAATCAACAATTGGGGCTATTGTGTTGCAACAGTGAGGGGAAAAAAACACGCCACTTTAATTAGAATCTCCATTAACACTACAGATGGCATATTAAAAGTATTGATCCATTGGAAGAGTGTTGTAGTGGTGCAGTTTATGTCCCTCCTCTTCTCGTCCTCTCATGAGGACTCAGCTGACTATGTTGTGTAGCGCAGTGCCGTGTTGCCTGGACGTACCAAGGTCACGGAACAATGTCCAGGGTGTGTTGAACTAAGGATTGTGTAAAAAGGCGTTTGCTTTTTGTGTTAACATGCTTTAGGATAACAGCATTTTCTTCAGAGGCTGTGGATGTTGTTGTCATTCGGGAGGTAAATTATGAATAAACTGATTCTGACCTCACCTTGCACCACTGTCAGTGGACCGCAGTCGTACACAGCCCAGAAAAACGTTATTTATGGACAGTGTAACGCATTACCATAAATCCTAACGCTGTTGCTCCAACCTCTTTCTCGGTATGTTCTTGTTCTAACGAACCAAACTGTAACACTTAAACTCAATATAGAAACTTGTTTATGGAACTGGCATTTGAGTATGAACCCACCATCTGGTAGCTGAGCCATCTGGTTTCAATGATAATCCGGTTATACTGTTTTTGTTTTTCTCTTTTCTGTGCGAGTACAGCGTTTCCCACCCACTGTTGGATAAAATAGAAGACGACTTAAGGAGTAAACTTCAAACTTGACACAAGACCTGAAAGCATCTTCACTGCAGGCTCTGTGTTTAAAGGTAGTTTTCTCCACTCAGCAGGATGGAGAAACTGCAGTTGTCTTGCATCACCACTCTTGCCAGCACTGTGTCAGCGACTGAACAGCTGACCGCTCAGCCATGATGACACTCCCCCTACTCGCTGTCATACGCCGTACTCTACTGACCTGCAGTCTACTACAAGGTGACATCGCCCTAAACGGTATTACCCTCACAATATATAACATCAAGAACACAGTATCTATCAATGGATTTTGTTATCTGCGGTCGATGCAAATATGTCCATCGCTCCGCATGCTCATTAAAATTCTTTATTTGGTTCCTATAGTCATCCCCCCACCCCGTTACCCATTTCGTAATGTTTGCTTGCTCGTTCACCTGCTCTCCTCTGACCTGTGGTGTTTTGTCATGATGTAACCACTATTGGCGCTACAGGATAATGGGAGCAGGATGAAGACGCTTGATGCTAAAATACAGTGAGTTCAAAGTGAACATGTTCAGAGTTAAAACTAACTGATGTGGCTTCTTGTCCTTTTGACAGGTTACATCAAGATCAAGATCACTTGATACAGGAGGTGTTAACATCACCGAGATACGCACACACTGAACAGGATGCCTAAAAATGTATGTGAGTGTAATGTCATTTTTTTTATTATTAATTTAAATGTCACAAACTTTAAAGCAGCTTAAAGCAGTTTCTCTGTTTCTCTGTGATACTTCAAATGAGAGTAAGAGCCTGAAATTGCATTATGGTATGTCTCAGTGTGCACTGAACTGAGCAGGTGATGATAGTTTCGAGTTTATTGTAGCAAAGATAATTTAAATTCTTCTAGCACTGTGTAACCTGTAAAAAGTTCATGCAGCAAATTAACTTTAAATCTTCCCCATTCCAATCAATAATCCTGATATTAATGTTGTGTTTCTGCATGATGCGCGCTACTGTAAAATTACATCAGGGGGCGTAAAGACTGGAGCACAGTGAATAGCAAGATGAAGAGGATGGTGGAGAATGTGAGGAGAACTCCTCTGCATGTAGAATGATATCGATCTCGCGGCGCTAACGGCATAATGCGGAGTGAAAATTGACTTCAAGGAGAAAGGAACCGAGAGGTGGAGATGAAGTAAAAAGGACAAAGAAAGGAAGGTGTGTGAAGAGAGGAAAAAAGGAATAGGAAGGGAACCAGGAGTTAGAATGATAAGTGTCAGGTATTAAGTGTAATAAAAATCAGCAGCGTGTGGAGCTGTCATTAAAACCTCATGTCAGGCTTAACAACATTTGATTATTATATTATATATTATTATTATATTTATGTTCCCTCTTCATTATATTTATCACATGTTCCCTCTTTCTCATTCCTGGCATTCCTGTTAGGGAGTAGTTCAAAGTTTCAACACATATTTCATGACTGATTCATACAGATCCATTTAGTTGCAGACGTCTGGTTCGTTAGCTCATTCACATATTAACTGACTAATTATTGATTGATATTAATTTGTGTCTCACCATGCCAGCCCATGGAGTAGGGGAAAGAGACTTCAAAGAGATTGTCATACTTAGTCAGCAGCCGCTTCATGATGTCAGCCAGGCCTGAAAAACAGAGACAGAAAAAAAAAAAAGTCCTAAATTAATGACATTAGGAAAGGGAGCTGAAGAAAGACACATAAGAGTTAAAAAAAAAAAAAGTAAAAGACGATTTTCTTTTATCTCTGGCCCATCATGTGAAAATGTTATGGTGGAAAGGAGGAGCAAGCCTCCAAGATATTTTAATTTATTAATTTTAAATTTTAATGAGACTAAGCTCATGGAGGGTTTGAAATAAAATGTTCCCTCCTGTGGGAAAGTTGAATGTGGTAAACACACACACCAGTGGGTCCCTGGCTGGGAATCAAACGTATGGATTCCCCACTGATCTGCTGAGTCGCCTTAGACGACTCTAGATTGTCTCATTGTTCTCTCAGTCACACACACACACACACACACACGCTCACCCTCCCGCTCATCTGCTGTCAGGTCGCTGATTCTGAGGATGTGTCGTCTTGGTAACAGCAGTGTCTGGTAGGGCCATGTTGCCCAATATGGAACCACCACCAGCCAATCACAACTCTCCACCACAACACGCTCCTGAGTAGAGACAAAGTTACAATATATTTTAATGTTGTTAAAAGCACTATTATATGTTTTCATATGTTTATATATATATTTTAAAACTCGAAACTGCTTTTTGTCTATGGTCAGAAGAAAGTTGGCACTCGTTATAAACCAGATCATTAGTTGTTGAAATGCACAATGTGTCAGAGGAGATTAAACAAGCTGATGAGCAGACACAAACATGATTTGACCTCGGTGTTACAATCCATTAGACGTTAATGAGCTCAAAGTTGGAGTGCGTGTGTATGTGGGTGTCAGCGTCCGCTATTTGCCGCTGCAGGATTTCCAACCTATATTTCACTTCTAACTCCGACTTCTTTCTCGAGATTTCCCGGTGAAGATTTCCTCTTTGTCCTCCGCTGACTTTGACAGGATTAGAGAGGAGGAGAAGATAAATAAGAGAGAAGCAGGGCGAGAGAGAGGAAAGACGGAGGAGGAGTGGAGGGTGGCCATAAAACACACACCTCACAGAGATCCTAAAGAGACTGTATTCAATTAGACCTGGAAAGTTTTGGTGTGAAAGTCAAGTGGCTCACCTGGGAGTCCTCCAGACACTGCACTGTGCCAATTTACAGTCCTAACCTTAGGTCAGACACACACACACACACACACACACACACACACACTAGCAGACAGGAACAAGTGGTTAAAGTCATTTTTGCTCACACACTCACACTTCTTCCACTTTTGATTTTATAAAATCCCCACGAGCAGCTGTCGAGGAAAGTCTAAGTGTCCGCGCCGCTTTTCAGAAAACCTTTATGTCACTCTCTCTCGCTCTCTCTCTCTCTCTCTCTCACACACACACACACACAGAACAGATATCGCTCTCTCCCTGAGTGAATCAGTGGCAGACTGATTTCCCTTTGCCTTCTGTCTTTGACTTTGTGTCTTTGTTTCTCTCTCCACTTGTCTCACTCCCATGTCTTTACCTCACTCCTTTTTTTGAAAAATGTTTTTTTTTTCTCTGCCTCGGCCCTTATAACAGGTTTTGGTCAGCGGCAGCCGGTAAGGAGATGCACAGGGACACAGATGCGTTCGGGATCGTGGCGATACCGTAGGTTTATTCACAACACAGGGTCTACACGGTTGATATCAGAAATCTAAAGGAAATGCTCATTACACTCGCGATATCAACCCCTACGGTGTGTCAAGAGGGACAAGAGGCAATTCACCATAATAAACTCTTATTTTAGCGTGGTGTTATAGCGACATCTAGTGGCACAATGTATGCACAATGGCACAATGAATGTATGTTCGGACTTACGTCGAAATTCGGTTACGACACATTCTCAGGAACGGATCTCCGTCGTAACTCGAGGACCCCCTGTATTTACCCCCCTTAATGTTCACTATCAGTTAAAGGTAGCAACGTGCTTCAGTTTAATCTCATTAGGAAAAGATTAACTGGAATCTTGTTTCGCGATTATCAGTTTATCACTGGATCAACACACATGAAGCCTGTGTCAAGAAGGGGTTTAGCCACAAATGTAACCCGAGATTAAGCTGAATAAATGATAAAGTAACATAAGTAAGACATCTCCCGACACCTTCAGAGAAAAAAAAACATTAAGGCTCTGACAGGTTTAATTCTCCTGGAGAGAGTTCATGGCTTCTAATGAATGTCTCCTTACTAATAAGACACTTACTGCATGCTAAATGTGCTCAGGCTGATGGTCCACACACACACACACCACACACAGGTTGGAGATGCATGCCACTGCATTATGCTAATAAGCATCTCTGCTGTCCAATCACACGGTTCACTGACTAAAAGACTGGTAGAGGATGCTGATGGGAGAAACACAGAACGGTGAGGTCAGAGAAAGAAGGGAACGTGGCCAGAAAGGAGTAGCAGTAGATCGATGATGGCACCAAGGGCAGTCGTGCTGAGAAAAACAGTAATAGTGACACTGAAAAACTGTGCAATTTTCTTCAGATTGAACGTAATGAGAGCATAAATTATGACTCTCTAAGTGTACATTTATATTTGGACGTTCATTTGTGTAAATGACTGCACCTTCTTCTCTGCCTCTTGCTTGGCGTACTGCAGCAGCAGCGGTTCTCCATGTTTTTGATAGTAGGCCCTCTGACAGCGGTCTGACAGAGCCGGCTCATTAGGCAGGAAGTTGCTGGCCCACACCTAAAATTTTCCGACGGAAATAGGAAGAAGATAGACGACAAAAAAAACAAAACAAAAAAAATAAACAAAATTAGCTGCAGAAAGTGCTCACTTATATTCATGTATGATTATTATATATGATTATTACAGCACTGAGGAGGAAATTGTGAATAAAAAATAATCGTCTTCTGGCCAACACAGTATAGCTTTACTGAACGTACATGATTTAAGCCAGTGCTTTTTTTCCAATTCCTTTGCATCATGGAGAGCTTAATAATCAGAGGCGCTCTCTGCTGCTTTTAGCAGCACTGCCTCAGCTGCATGGCAAATAATTTTCTGACTAAACCCAGAATTCAGTGCAGGAATCACACTGTCATAGCCTCAGATAGTTTTTTTTTTCTCTTTACAAGAGAAGGGAAAAATAAAGTCACATTAACTTAACGGGAGGAAAGCAACAAGAGTCCGCTTAATGATCAGTGGCTTCATCATTTTTTAATTTTGAGGCAGTTTATGAGTGTCCTTCTGGCCTTGCCTCCAGGCTACATGTCATATAGCTGTATTGTCCTTGATTTCGATTCATGAATAATACTTAGCACGTAATAAAGCAGACGCAATAAAATAATCTTTCAGAAGGCTGTGGATTATTAATGTTGCCTGACATTTTTGCCCAAAGCCTTGGTAAGATTCTGTACGTAATTACTGCAATGACAGGAGAAACCAGATTAGTTTAATGCTCAAGGTTAAGTGTGCGGGATTTAGCAGCATGTTCCGACCTGAAGGTGGCACACAGGTCATGGAAAAAGACCCACTTTAGAGCCAATTAGTTTTGGACGTGTCCACACTGGGCTATAAGCGCAACATGGTGGCCACTATAGAAGTGATCTTTATGGATATGAAGCGCTGATTCTGAGCTGACGAAAACAACGGTTCTTAATCTCAGATGATCAGAAACTCATAAAAACAAAATTGCATGATCTTTTCCTATACATTGCCCCCACGCCCTCTGACTGGCTCTTTAATATTAATGACTTGTAGGCTACAGGCTGCATCATGTTGATGATTATGGTCACGCACATACAGATTTAGATATTCTGCGTCTACAGTGTTTTTCTTTTGAATTCAACTTTCAAGTGTTGCTTTTCACAGTGCGATATGTACACTTAGAATGCAAACTATTCTGAGCACGTCTCAGATTTATCCTGTGTATACTCATCGAAAGGCTATTTCAGTTTTTCCCTCCTCCACGTCCATAAAAATACATACAGCTCTGATCCTGTGAGACCAAAGTTATCAGAGGGGGAAGTGCCTCCACAACATAATTAACATTTTCTCTTCGTTATTCTTCAAAGTTTTTAGGTCTCCCAGGTTTTGGTTTGTTCGGATATTATTTTATACTGATCCACATGTAAACAACAAAACAACCTTTGATAGTACGTGGATATATATGTAGTTATAAACATGAACATGAACATGGAGCTGAAAGCTTCTTCCTCTCTAGTAAATGCATGCCACACACTGCCACCTGCTGTTTATTTCTATATTGTCTTAAATCCTTAAAGTAAAAGGCTGAGGGTTATACAGGTGAAGAGGCCAAAATGCAGTTATACTCGTAGACAGCGTTGAATAGTCAAGGGATTCTAAAGGAAGACACCAGAAACAGCCTGCGTCCAAAAATGTGAAACTATTCCTTTAAAACTGATCAAAAAAGCACTCAGTGAAGCCTATGGGCTACTTTTGTGCTGCCTATTTATGAGACCAGCTAAATTGTCATTAGTGGTTTTCATCTGGTTCACATTTCTTTAGTGATTTCTCACTCGGTAATATTCTATTCATAGTTTATTCCCCTCATAAAAACAGCTGAGTTTGGTTCATGGTTTATTTAGAATGGCCTCAGTGGCTGAGCAGAAAGCCATCTTTATTTGTCTCCTCCGCTGAGTGGATGTTATTTTGATATTCAACAATTGACTTTGTCAGTCTGTGATTTTATAAATGTCCCTGTCGCTCCGTGCTGTTTGTCTTTCCTCAATTACCTCTATGAATAGACAAAGCTGAAATGAAAAGCAGCCATGTGCATACAAAAAAAGCAATAAAGGATGAAACAGCGGACAAGCATTTCATCACTAACGTGTGCGCAGTGCAGAGTCAGTTATCAGGTTCTGTGTGTGTCCGTTGAAGCACGTGTGTAGTATTAAACGTCATGTTCTCTCTTCAAGGACGCGTCCTTTACGCTGCGCGGCGGCAAATCGACTGGAGAAACGTGAAATCAGAGGCGAGGTTTCTGCATTTCTGCAAGATTGTTCTCGCATGTGCATTGTTTACATGTGCGCATTTCCTACCTGACAGTGAGGATGTGGATTTGAACAACCCATCATGGCTCCTTTATTCTCAAATATCTACAAACACAAAGCAGGAAGGTTGGTTAGTTCATCACATGTAAGTCACCAATGCCTGTGACCATCCAGGGTAACAAGGGGAAGCTTTACTGTGTTGACTACTCAAATAATATTAACATTTAATTAATTTATTAATTTGGGGGGGGGCTTTTGGCAGTAATAGCTGTTTAGTAATAGATGTTTTAAAATACATCTTCCTCTATATTCACATACAGAACTTGAATTTGTGATTTGGCTCAGAGGCGTCATTAAAATTTCATCTAACCCAACATAAGACACATTAATATAATCAGTAAGGGGTGGAAAAGTTTATTTGTTTCCGTTGGGATTTCACAAGTATTCAGAGAAAAATGAAATTGTGTATTGAATATGTATACGTGTGTGTGTGCGTGTGTGTGTGATTAGCACATACCTGTACCCAAGGGTATGTGGTGCCAAGTTCTTCAACGAGCTCTGTCCACTTGTCGATCACTTTGATGACGTCTTCTTTTTTCATGAGAGGCAGGGTGACGTCGGACCAAGGATGGAAACACATGACCTTGCTGTAAAACATACGCAGGCCAAGACAGAGAGGGTAAGAGTGGAGCTGTTAGATAGTGATAGTTAGTGATTAGTTTGTGGTTTCTTGGTTTGTTGTATGAGTTTGAGTATGTTTTTTTGAGCCTTACCCACATTAGCGAGAGATGCCAACTTGACTGTCAAGGACAAAGGAGTGAAATTTTGTAGTGCTACAGCAGAGCCTGACCAGCTACTACATGCTCAATAATGGAACATGGCTTTATTGTTGACGCTCTGAGCAAAACTGAAAGGTTGTATTTATGAATTGCTTATAACTATAGGCTCTCGTTCACTCACTCAATTAGAAACCCAAAGACAAAAATCACAGTAAAAGATGCTGTTGAGCTGAATGAGAAACCGAGTTTTGTCAGTGAATTTTGTAGCTAATGACCCATATCCCCTAAACCCCATTTCCTCATTTCATTATGTTTTAGTCCCTAATTGGCTCTCTGAACGCTCCTGCAGGGCATCAACCTCGAGTTGAGTTTCCAAGTTCCTCTTGCTCTGACATGGCCACAGCATAATGTGTCTAACTGTCTTATTTCTTATGCTTCATTACTTTGCCAGTGTGCGTGGCAAATAACAACTAACACACACTACGTCTGCTAACACATGGGATTTAAACACCACGTTCAGTCCTTTTGACCTACACATGCTTGATTGTGAATCTAATTTCTTATTCAGTTGTTGGGTGAATTTGCTGCAAGATTGTTCAGGAATGCCATTAAAAATAAAATGGACTGACATCCATTTAAAAAATAACTTTATTTTCAGTTTTAGGCTCCTCATCTCCTATATATGCTCTCAGGTAAATATTGCTGACCTGTAGTTTATATCATCAAAACGTCATTCATGTAGTTCGTAGTAAATAACATGAGTAAATATCGCCATCTGCTGGTGGCAAAGAAGAAACACGCAGCACACAGTGTGTGTACTTTTGTGATTTTGTTTTGCATAGCTTAAGAGGTCCTGAAAACAGGTGGCATGCTGCGAATTGATTAAGGAAGTGAGCTTTACGGATGATATTACCTAATTATGATAATTATGATTATCACAAATTAATGAAAGCTGCCTCAGCATGAATGTTTTGATTGCAGTCATCAGTTTTGATTTCATTGGTCATAAATCTATCATATTTTGTAAAGGAATGAATAAGATACATGTACATTTATAATCTCCCAACCTGTGCCGTATGTGTCTGACTGTCACATCAAGCTTTGCTCTTACCAGATCCCTCTGGCAGCTTTACACTGGAACAAAGGATGTTGACATGGGTCTGAAGAACACACATACATATAGATGCTTTATATATACTTTGCATTTCAAAAACCAGCCTGAGGATATGGAAGCAATGTGCTTACAAAACAGTTTTTGGTTCACAAAAGCAAATTAAGTAGTCAGTACTTTGAAAGCATGAAAAAAACGGCTCTGACCTGGATCTGGAGCGTGTGGCTGCAGAGCAGGGAAGTCATTCTCAAAAACAAAAGTGCTATCATAGTCTGGATTTACCTGTACAAGCAGACATAGAGACATGAAAGACAGAAATGAGAGAAATATTTTTTAATTAATTGTATTGTCTCAATCGAGATACTAGAAAAGACATATTTCTAATATGAACAAACTGAGCATCATTCTGAGTGTGATCCAGGCCTAATTAATAGATCTGTCAGTTTTCTGCATCTATGTCTTACCTCTCCATTAGCACGTGTGTTTCCAGGACACAGGGGGTTGCCGGGGTCATATCTTGGAATGTGTTCTTCAGGAGGTTTTTCTACCTGACCTGCCCAGGGTCTCTTCATGCGGTGGGCCGACACCAGAACCCAGCTGTCCCGCAGAGGATTGTAACGCAGGTGCTGGTGCTCTGAGGTACAGCAGACATGCAATTGGACAAGGTAAGGTTAATTTAATAATTTGACACAAATGCTTCCTGTGAGTACTGGCTCCCTTGAAATCCATAAAACTGACCAAAAGTGAATCAAACCATGGACATTATTTATAGTGTTAAAATATTATATATATATAATTCTATGATATTATACGTTTATTGAATTATTCAGTTATCTAATGTCAACATAAATATGTCAACATGGCTCATTAGGAGCAGTAATGAAATGGCAATGAAGGCAACAGGAACTGGAGTCACGAGGCTGCACAGCTGGTAGTGTTTACTTTCGTCCATGACTGTCAGAGCTGTGACATAGCAGCCTCATTGTTTAATTATGTAACTGTTCACACTCATCTGACATCTAAATATTAATTTTTTTCAACTGATCTATAAAAGATATACCATCCTTTACGAACGACACCAAACTCGATTGAAAAGTACGTAAATTTAACGTTTGCTCTCGTGTTTTGGGATTCCGCTTCGGGCCAGACTGCACCTTTAGACTTTAAATTAATCGCTTTGACCTACAAGTAAATTCGGGTGGTAAGTGATCCTTACTTTGGTTGTCAGCATGATTCAGTTTTAATTATTCGCTCGCGAATGCGACTCGTTTTTTTATGTATAGCAACAGAGCAGTAATTCAGGGGTGTTGTCAGTATCGACCGATGTGCACTGCCGTGTAATGAATCCAAGAAAAGTTCAGCAGTGTATCCTGCTTATTTATAAACTGTCTGGTGAAGTAAAAGTGTCGGATCTTAAATGGAATTTGGAATAACTCCTTCAGCACAGACGTGATCAGTATCCTCTGCAGTAACTGATTTGACTATCATTGAAATTAGCTTTTTTTTTAAAAAAAAAAAAAAAGTAAAGTAAGATGACAATGTGTGTACCTTTAGGATCAAAACTGAATCCGTCTTTGTCAGTCATGTTGATCTTGCTCTCACAGCGCTGTCAAGACAGTCTTTGGACCTAAAGTAGCAGCTACCCCACAATGCCCCTTGCCGTCCATGTCAACAATCCACTTCCTGTTTTTGAATAGTGAAAAAACGTGCTCTTTGGAAGAAATCTACCCGTTACACAAAACGATCAAAAAACAAATTCAGCCACCGTAATTATTGATATGGAATCTTCTAAAGTATTTTTAAGCACAATTCTTTAATATGTACCAGTGTGGTTTATATTTTGAAACATTACAATACAAACTAATGCATAACGCTAAAAAGGGGGTTTTAGAGCGTGGTGGCAACCCAAATGTCGCCGTTGCCTACGCGACAAACTCGGCCTCTGATTGGCGCAGCAGCGAAATCCCGCCCCCACCTGAGCAGGAAGTAGCCTTCAAATTGATTCTACGGCTCGTGCGCTGATGGCGTGGTTTCAGCGCCCTGCCTCCACCTGTTTGCACATGTAGCCAAACCTGTTGCTGCTCCACTTGTTGCTACAACCATGTCGGTTCTAAAAACGACTTTTAAACTGTTCGTCTTCGCCGTAGTCACCGTCCTGGCCGTGCTGCTGTTGCGGCACTGGTTAGCCACCAAGGAGTATGTTTTCAACAAAGAAGACGTCGCCAACTTAGCCAAACAGTACGCAGGTGAGTTGTGCTTTGTGTTCGGAATGAATCGACTCCACATCAAAGTGTCTTTCACTCAGATGTCGTTTAAAGCAAAACGTATTTATTGACTGGAACTGTTTTCCTCGCTGCACTCTTTGTTTTATGGGACTGTTTGTGTTGTCAGGACAGGACCACGAGCAGGCCTTCTCCAAAGTGGTCGTGGAGCTGAGGAAGAGGTAACCTTTCAGATTGTGCTGGGGCCTACACTCACTTTGGACATAAAGTTATGCAAGCACCTTGTCAGGATCAGCTGATTTGACTACTGTTACCTTTATCATCATCAGATATTTGAATGTCAGTCAATACCTCAGCCTCTGCACTAGATTATTAGTATGTTTAATCTAAAAGGCTGCACTGAGGTACAGAAGTGTCAGTATTGGTGCTTGTTTGAGCTAATGTGTGCATCAAAAAACTGTTTATTTTGTGTATTTACTGAAGCAAATTGTCAGTAAGCCTGTTTAGTTTTATATGCAAAGAAGTGGCGGTAATTGCATTTGGCAGTGAACACAGTCGGATCACAAGATGGGTGTTTATAAGTGATGTTGTGTGTTTAAGATATGCTAATAAAATGCGACTGAACTAGGTATCCCGGCCGCATCCTGCCAGACGAGGACCTGCAGTGGGTGTTTGTGAATGCCGGAGGCTGGATGGGCTCCATGTGTCTGCTCCATGCTTCAGTGACAGAGTATTTGCTGCTGTTTGGCACTGCAGTGGACACAGGAGGACACTCAGGTGAGGACGGAAAAGTTTGGTTCTAAGACAAGAATGATCAAAGCCAGATTGTTTGTAAAGTGACGTTTTGTAAGGAGTTGCACACGTGCGTTTGACATAGTTGCCCACACCTTAAAAAAATCCAACGTATCTGAAACTGTTTTTCATTTGCTCATCTCTAATCATTTTGTGACAAATCTGCATAAAAAACTGTAAACATGTTGTTTTCGTGTCCACTTCCTGCTTCTCTCAGGTCGCTACTGGGCTGAGATATCAGACACCATCATCTCTGGCAACTTCAGACAGTGGAAGGAGGGGACAACCAAGAGTGAAACATACTACCCTGGTAGTACCTTAACATATTTTATTTTCAAATGTTTATGTCAATGTTAATTGATCAGCTGTCCTTCATTTATGTGATACCAGTGACTGATTGAGGAGGAGAAATACTGAGGATGAGAAACAGTGTCTTTTCTCTTTCTTCCAAATCTTGTTTCCCATAGGCGACACCATCGTACACGGAGTAGGTGAGGCAACATCAGTCCAGTGGAGTGCAGGGACATGGATGGTGGAATATGGCAGAGGTTTCATCCCATCCACGCTGGGATTTGCACTGGCTGACACCCTGTTCAGCACTCACGACTTCGTCACCATGTTCTACACTGTACGTGTCTACGTCAAAGGTCTACTGCTAGAGGCTGGGACACTACTTACAGAGGCTGGCGTTTTCTGAGGTCAGGGCTCTGAAGCCTGCACATGGACAGTAACATCACAAGTGCACCTTGTTATCCTGTTTTACCCCAGACCACTACAAGTATAGTTCTAAATGCAAATATTGTAAAAAAAAATTAAATTAAATTCAAGTTTGTTTCAGCATGTTTGAGTTCATCATCATTCAAGTTCTATTCTCTCAATCATGCTCAACTAGAAAACTGAACATTTACCAGAATAACCCATGAAAGTCATTCTAAAGTTAACCTGTCACTTTGAGTCCCTCACTTATCTTACTCCACACATTCCTCCAGAAGCTCCAACTGCCCAGTGAGGTTTTCCGGACCTTTATAAATCCATATTGTTTTAAGATCTGGCTTTAGAAATAAGGTCTTAACCTTTCTTCTCAGAAAAATAAGGCAATGTGTGGAACCAGGTTTGGAGTACTAACATCATAACTTAGTGCACCAACAACATTTACAAATAATCAGAAAATGAGCCAAAGAAACTTTTAAACCAGGATATGCAAAAATTAATTGGGATTGTTAAACAAATAAAAAATATATAATGCAACGCCAAAGCCACTATTTTCTTAGTAAATACTCTTGTCATTTTTATATAGTCTCAGTAAATTAAGAATTTGAGAATCTAGCTTTATGAAGCTCATTTCCTGATTATCAACATGTATAATATATATATTTGAAAATGTTAATGGGGGAAAGAAAAAAAATGTCCAGATGATTTGTGTGTAATGTCCCAGCTCACTGTACTGAGATCATACCATTTTAAAGACAGCATTTTTTTAATGATGATGGTGACGGTGCCTTTGTTTGTGCCCAACTATTTAAGATCTGCTGTGCAGCAATAGATTTATCTGAACTGAGCAATTTTCACACTTTTTTCTGTGACTTTCCTTAGAAAATATCATTCTGAAAATTTACTACACAGACTGTTAATACTCTCTGATGCTTAGAAACACACATTCAGGAGCCCTTTACATTTTTGTTGTAATTCATGTGTATCTGACAAATTGAAAAAGCTTTGGTATTTAAGCCCTCTGTTGTGTTATACTTTGATCCTGTCTGTCATTCAGCCATTTAATTGGATGCACTGTATTTTCAAATGATTAATTTATTCAAGATTGGTTTTATGTTAAAACATTGTAAGACACAACAACTTTATTGTTTTTCACTTGGAATTGTGGTGAATAGCGAAAATACTGCCACCAAGTCTCTACCCAGTCAGATCAGCCTGCACCCATCTGTAATACAGGGTTTCCATGGGACTGAAAATGTAGTTTAAATACCCCAAACTGGATTAATTGGTTTACATATAGCAGCGTAATTTTAGTACGCTGGGATAAGTGGATGTGCAATTTAATGTACGGTAAAAAAAAAAAAGACTGACTGTACCAGAAGAAATAAAATTTTCTGAAGGAAAATGATACAAGTCTGTTTCAATAATCTGTCTGTCCATCTATTTACATTTTTATATTTATATGTATAATACTCACACCACCATCTGTGCTTGTGTGTTACCATGTTATTCCAGATATAGATTTGGTGTCAGCCTAACAAAGTGTCCTGACCCCGCTGCTCTCCTGTTTCTGAATACATCTCATTTAAAGGGCTAAATCGAAGACGGGTGTCCGGTTCTGAAGTACCAGCGTGCTCGGGCAGATCAGTGGAATCGATGATGGCCTCTTTGACTCATTGCTGGACTCCTTCCACTGTGGTGATGTCCTTCCACCTCAAGTTGGAACTCAGTATGTCTGCATATGTTTATCATGAATTTCTTGGATTGTTGTATAAAGGGATATGTTGTTATGTTGTATCCCCACAAGTGACACAAGTGAAAATTGAAGGGAAGTTTAAACACCAAACAAACAATCTCTGGTATGTTTACATATAGTTACATATGTAATCTTATATATATGGAATAATGCACCTCTGATTCGTGTTTTGTTGCAGTGAAAGGCAAAAGCAGCTTGACATTATCACACCAGTATTAAACAGTCATTACTGCATTATTCCCTCTACCTCTCTCCCACAGCAGCTCCATCATGGCACCCCACCAGGCCTTGATCCGAGATCAAACAGCGGAGTCACCATCAGCGAGCTCGTGCCCGCGTGTGCTTACGTCATCCCGTCCCTCGTCATCGCCGTTGACGCTGCGCAGGGTCCACGCGTCGCGGCTCGCTGCTTCGCTCCTCTTTCAGATTCACAATGGAGCTCTCGTATCAGTCCATGAAAATCGCTCATCAGGCGCGCGAGGCGGTGAGTTAAACACGTGTGCGACGATGTGTTGTAATGTAATGTAATAGATTGTGATTTGGTGGCGATGCAACTGAAGTTTGAGGTTTAGAGAGTAAAGTGGAGTGAAGTGAATCGGCGTCCAGTGGTTGCCTAGATACCAAGCCAGGCTGCTTTCATTTGTGCCAATTGGTCGCCCTCTAGTGGCGCACCCGTGTGTTACACCCATTTCCCCCAATAAGACGAGGAGTCAAAACAACAACAAAACACACACACTCACACACAGATAAAGCCATAAATGAACTATTACTTCTGAGGTTTAATGGTGGTTGGACACAACTTTTACATGCAATACCTTGAGCTCCGACCAACCATTAGTGATAAGTGCTTTTCTGTTGTTTTCAGTTGTTTTTTTTTTTTTGTTGCTGTTGTTGTTTTTGATATCAACAGGATGATCAAAGGACCGAGATGAGGAGGAAAGGTCTCCTCCTCCTCATCTACCACCACCTGCTGGGGCAAGGGTTAGTATGATGTGTGCCAGTTAAAGTGAAATTATAGTATGATTTTCTTGATCTGTTTTAATTAACATGATGGACAATAGATGCTGAGAGCAGTGTGAGTGAATATGAAAGTTTGCAGAACTTGTGTATGTGGAAAGTGT
Organism: Trinectes maculatus; assembly: GCA_016785345.1. Taxonomy (NCBI): domain Eukaryota; kingdom Metazoa; phylum Chordata; class Actinopteri; order Pleuronectiformes; family Achiridae; genus Trinectes; species Trinectes maculatus. Next base: position 1,718 of record JAFBJQ010001836.1, on the reverse strand, counting down.
GGATGGATGCAAATTATAAAACAATGCAAATTAAAACACTTGAAATAATGTTAATTCATGAGGCTCGCAGTGCATGACGGAGAAGACATGACTGACAGTGTTACCTTATGATCTGCAAAATTGCATATATGTGCATCTGTGCTATAGCTACATGGGGGCCGCAGGAGCCTTGGACCAAGAGTCGAACGGAGCTCTACGAAGGTTCGAGGTTTGTGACAACATTGACCTGGAGATGGTGCTAATGGAGTACGAGAGTTATCACTATGTCAAGTTCCAGAAATATCCCAAGATTATCAGGAGAACAGTGGAATCAGGTGAGCGAACGTCAGTACAGCAAAGTGTGATAAATGTGGACCTTAAGTCCGAATTCATAAGATTAACTCTTTATTCATGACAATTGTTCTGTGTTTTAGGCCAGGGCGAAAATAAATCTGCAAAAAGTGGTGGAGTAAAGAGGTTAGTATTTTCCAGGTGTTACGCGGCTTGAAACGTCAACAATTTTTGAAAAACACTATGATACTAAGGCATGAAAATTTGAAAAATATGTCAAATATAGTAAGGCGTCCAAAAATTTAGTGTTTTACCTTTGTATAGTGTGTGTTTTTTTTTCAAAGAAATGTGATGTTTATAGACATTACAGTTCTTTGGCATTTCTGGACTTACAAACCTCCTTATGTTTTTGTACATTTTTTGGCCTATCAAAAAATTAGGTTTTCTGGTCAACAAAATATAATTCAAGCGATTTCATGATATTTTATGGGATTTTAGTGTGTTTTTCCACTTTCAATTTTGGGCCGTTTTTGGGCATTTTTGACATACTAACCCCTTACGTTTTTTCTTGATTTTTGACCCATGAGAAAATGAGGTTTTCTGGCCTCGAATCAAGAAAATATCATTCTGGGGGGTGATTTCACGCAATTTCCTGCCATTCTGGCGCGTTATTTCCACTTTTGATTTTTCACCGTTTTGGGGCATTTTCGACATACTAACCCCTTATGTTTTTTCTTGATTTTTGACCCATGAGAAAATGAGGTTTTCGGGCCTCGAATCAACAAAATATCATTCTGGGGGGTGATTTCATGCTATCTCCTGCCATTCAGGCGCGTTATTTCCACTTTTTATTTTTGGCCGTTTTAACTCCTTATGTTTTTTTTCGATTTTTGATGGATGAGAAAAGCAGGTTTTCTGGCCTCGAATCAACAAAATGTCATTCTGGGGGGTGATTTCAGGCTATTTTCTGCCATTGTGGCGCGTTATTTCCACTATTGATTTTTCACCGTTTTGAGGCATTTTCGACATACTAACCCCTTATGTTTTTTTTCAATTTTTGACAGATGAGACAATGAGGTTTTCTGGTCTTGAATCAACAAAATATCATTCTGGGGGGTGATTTCAGGCTATTTTCTGCCAATTGGGCGCGTTATTTCCCTTTTTCATGTTTGGCCATTTTGAGGCATTTTCGACATACTAACCCCTTACGTGTTTTTGAGATTTTGGACCGATGAGAAAATGAGGATTTCTGGCGTCCAATCCACAAAATATCATTCTGGGGGGTGATTTCAGGCTATTTTCTGCCAATTGAGCGCGTTATTTCCCTTTTTCAGGTTTGGCCATTTTGAGGCATTTTCGACATACTAACCCCTTATGTTTTTTCTTGATTTTTGACCTATGAGAAAATGAGGTTTTCGGGCCTCGAATCAACAAAATATCATTCTGGG
>JAFBJQ010001826.1:350416-364039 GCA_016785345.1 Trinectes maculatus | reverse complement strand
CAGAAGAAGAGAGAGAGAAGCGAATATTGTATTTACCGTGAGAAAGTTATAATGTAGATAATAAAGTGACGGGGGGGGGGGGGGTGCTCATCTGTGTTCGTCCTCTTTTCTTAATAATCTCTTTTCTCATCTCGGTGTTTACATGCGCGCTTGAGAAAAGGAAAGACAAGGTGTATCCAGATGTTGAATCCTGAACTTGGCGGTATCAGCGCCCGCCGGAGCAGCAGATGGACAGATAAGCCGTCTCCTTCAATCTCTCCTCCTCCTCCTCCTTATATCCTCTTCTCAGCTTCCTCATCCTCAGCCTCGATGCTGATCTCGTGTGACTGTCACAACTGAAATGTCACCGCAGCTTCCGAACCGGTCGGAAACTGGATTACATCCTGCCGTTTTTGGGAAAAACATCAAACACTTTGATGACGCTGAAATGTTATGAGTGTTTTCGAGTGCCGGCAATTAATTTGAAAATAAACTTTAAAAAAATATAATCAATATGCGTAGTCTGGCTTTGGCAGCAGGGGGCGTGAAATTCCGAAAGCGTTCAACAGTTTGCCAAAAACGTGAAGGAAATCCAAAGCACTTGAAGTGAAATCGAGGGATTATATTTAGACAGGAACAAGGAGTCCTTCTGTTTACACATCCGTTACAGACCCAGGAGGTAAAACGAGAAGCCATAGCCAGGCCTTTCAATCAGATCGCCTGCAATGTATTGACACGGTATCAAGCCCGGAAACACATCCGTCCCACCAGAACCGTGGAGTTCTGCCCGGCCGTTGACTGATCCTGACATATGAACTGATACTCGAATCTCCCCGCCAGTATCAGCAGTCCCGTCCGTCCTGAGAGGGTTCTAACCCCTCTCCTGTGTGTTGCCCTGGAGATCTGAGCTTCCTGTGTGTGTGTGTGTGTGTGTGTGTGTGTGTGTGTGTGTGTGTGTGTGCGTGTGATCAAACTATTGGTGTTGACTTATGATACTCGTATTATTTACTGCTCCTTAATCTACTGTCAATTACAACATCGGAGGTCAGGACCTTTGACCTCTAGGTGGATTGTTTCAGTCAGCTGCTGTCAAACTGCCAAAGACGTTAATAAACACTTAAAGACGTCCGTGTATATTATACACTTTGATTACCGCTCGATCAATCATGAATATTTGATGTTATAGGATCTGTTCAGCTCTATCTGCCATATCTGCTGTTTATGCATTTAAATATATGCGATATTGACGACCGCCGTTTCCATTAAATCTTCAACAAGCCTCGGCTGTTTTGAAAAAATAAACGCCGCCGTGTGTCCGTGACTTTAAAAGGGGGACGGATTGATCTTTACCTGGGGGCTGACGCTCGCCGGGTTTGTTTGTGTCAACAGTCTGGTTGTGTGACAGGTGGCGCTGCTGAAATCCCTAAATGTTATTCCATTGTGTGTCGATGATCCCCCCCCCCCACCCACCACCCTGTGCCACGACCTCTCAGCGTGACTCCACGCCGGCGTTTCAGATCTAAGTCGCCCACGTCCAAAACGTAACAAATAAAAAAAAGAGTGCGGCGGTTGTTTGTGATGCCTGGCTGTATGAATGGCCACCATCCCTCTGTGTCTCTGCTGTCTAGCAGCAGACACACTAATGGATTTTCTGCCACACAGCTTTGTCTTCCTCAGTTACGGAGAATCATTACTGCTGAAGGCTCGAGTGCCGGGCTAAGAGGGAGTGCGTCTGTTTTTTTTTTTTTCTCCACCCTTTGGAGCACATTGTTTCCTCTGGCTGTGATGCTTCTCGAAGTGAATCCCTGTTATCTCCAACGTGACAATGAAACTACTCTGTTATGATAATAATACATCTTTATAATTGTTTTGGTTTCAAGTTGTAAGTATAGACAAAAATAATATTGTCCCATAGCAAAGGGTTCCAGCCAAGTATTTAATATTCAGTATTTCAAATCATCTCTTAAAAACTATTTGTCTTCCCTGGCTCCGGGGAGGTCAAAGGCCAAAAGTCTGGAAACCACTGAGCTAAAAAAACAAACACACAAAAAACCAACTGTTAAAGAATTGTGCGTTAGTTTAAATCCGCAACTGTTTTTACAAAATGTGCATGTTCACGTTTTCTTTTCCTTTTTTTTTTATTATCCCTGTTGACATTATAGAGGTCATGAACTCTGCTCGGGAAACCAGAGCAGCTCTCCTATATCCTATCTGTTGTTGGTTCTGGACTCGCACACGCTCATCATGTACACAAATACACTGACCACCGGGCACCCTGTCATTACACGCAATCCCTGCTCTGCTGAGTGTGTTCCTGTGTGTGTGTGTGTGTGTGTGTGTGTGTGTGGGTTTATTTTAATCCCTCCCTCCTCACTCTCCTCGTTGCCTCTTTGTCTTTATCTCTTTCTTTTTCCCTTCTCTCATTAATTACACAGGGACGGGACGACTAAGCTCTCTAATCTGGACAGATATGACCCCACCACCAGCTGATCCCTTAACACTGTTACTTATACCTCGAGCCAGCAATCACACACACACACACACACACAAACACACACACACACACACATATAGAGCTGCAGTCGAACATGCACGTGAATTCTTTTCGTTCGAGGCCTGGATTTCGGATCATCGTAAAAGTCTCGGAGGAAAAAGAATTACGTTACAATTTTTGTCCCCCTGAAAACAAAGTGAACAAATATAAAGGACAAACAAATTTGTCCTTTATGCATTTTCGTGACAGACTCGTTGTTTTATGCAGATTAAGGCCACATTAAAATAACCGACAATACAAGTAGTAGTTCCAGTCGGCTTATCAAAGTGCTCTTCACTAAATCTGTTTGAAGTAGCTATGTTTTTTTTTCATTTTGCCTGAAAAAGTATTAAATAAAAAGCAGCAATTAATGCATTTTTTTTTTTAGCAGATTAAAACGCACTACACATAGTTATGCTTTGGCAGTAATACACCAGACTCCCTTTGACCCTCAGAGGATATGTGATGTAGATAATGGATGTAATGAAAGTTGGAAAATGCTTATCAGTCCCAGACCTGAAAGAGTCACTCTTCCTCTGCACATCGACGAACGGGTGATTTGATTTGAGTGATTGGATTAAACTGGAATTCTGAGGAGAAGCCGAGCAGCGATTTAGCTCAGCACAGAGCAGCAATATAAATGCATCTGCGGAAGTCGCTTTGTTTACGTTTTAGTGGATAATTTGACATTTGGAGAAAAACAAAAAAAACAATTTGCTTTCTGACTGAAAGTCGTACACAAAGATTAGAAATATATATGAAAAAAAATGTTTTGGCCTCTTGAATTACAATGGACATTTCAGAAAAAAAAATAAAAATAACTTAATGATTTGTATATAAACAGGTTGAACATTGTCTCAAGTTTTTCCAGTTATTTAAAGAAAATAAGACTTGACAAGACAAGTGTAGGATATATATATATATTTATATTTATATTTATATTTATATTTATATTTATATTTATATTTATATTTATATTTATATTTATATTTATATATATTTTTTCTGCACCGACTCTGACTCTCTGATGAGGAGCATCAGTGGGGAAGGAGATAACAGATAAAGGAGTACAGGGACAGAAAATAAAAAACAGCATGGTGTCTTTGAAGGGGGAGGACTCAAGGACAGAACTGGAAAAGCTGGTCGCTGTCTGTCTGCTGAACCCCACCCCCCCGCACCCAGGAGGTGTCTGCTGCAAGTCGAGCGTGACTGATCTGAAATCAGGTTCTCTGCATATAAATATAGAGCCGAGCGAGGAGAGGACTCCTTCACTTCCACTCCCCGTTTTTTTTTTCCCGCCCCACCCGAAAGCATAGGCCGCGTTCGTTTTTTTCATTATGGCCGGATACTTTATTCAACGTGCCCGTCGCAGCGTGAGGAGGGGTGGCGATGGATGATGGAGGGTCTCAGGAAACACTGAAAGTCAGAGTCTTTCATTGCTGCGCTTCATAACTAATGATGAGAGGGATGGATGAAGGAGGGAGGGAAAGAGAGAGAGAGAGAGAGAGCGGGGGGAATAAGCTGGAAGCAGGAATAAGATGGTCTTTGGGGGAATTATTTATAGTGAATTCACTGGTGATGCGTGATGAAATGAAATGGTGCCGGACCGGGGACCGGGGACCAGGGACGCCGTACGAATGCTAACATGCTAAAAGCCGCACATTGCATAAACATGCGTTTACGAGGTCGTGGCTCCTGTGTCATTGTGCGGCTCGAACCGTTTGACCGCAGCTAATGCTTTGTTTGTCGACAAGGTCTTGGTCCTTGTGATCAGACGACACGGCACACACACACACACACATATACACACACACATATACACACTGAGACATAAAATCCCATCAGCTGCACCACCTATGGGCCTTTAAGCCTCACAGACAACAGGCGCTGCATCACTGACAATATAGCGCCGCGTTTAATAACGCGGCATCAAACGCGGTCGTTAAAGCTATTTTAGCTCTGAGCAAACAGTGCCACATATATATAGACAAGCAGCTGTGCTAACAGCGGCGGCTGAAACGCCCCCGACACAGGTGTGGCCACAATAGGTATGGCTGTCATGTGGCGGCGTCTTTTGAAGTCGAACAAGAGGGAAAGTTTGCAGAGGCGGTGGGATCATTTGTGGGTGTGTGTGTGTGTGTGTGTTTGTGTGTGTGTGTGTGTGTCCATCAGTCATGAACATAAGCCTCAAACACTCTTCTGTTACCATTAAGGCCCTGACACTGTGTGTTGACGGCAAAGTTCCCACATTCTCACGTCAAACTCCCGTCCAACTTTTTTTTTTTCTTTTTTTCCTTTTCTCTCTTTTCTTCCTAACTTAATTAACATTATGTCACAAGAGACCGAATCCCCCTTTGCACTGTAGATGTCACCGACTTCAGGTTTTATGACCAAACATAAAGCCGCGGTCGGCTCCTTGTTTTACGGCGCCGTCTCTAAATAGAGCTTCTATTCATAAAGTCTGTCCATTTATCGTAAAAAAAAAACAAAAAACCTCCGTGGTCAAATGAGTGAGACGGACTCTTCCAGGCGACTCAAGCGTGTGTGGGTGTCCCGAAAATGTACAGTGATTATTTTCGTGCCGGATTCCCGAATGTGTTGCTGAGGCGTAAATAGACAAGTGTTTGCTAACACGTGTCGCATATCGCTATTACAAAAAATAAAAACTGCTTTCACATCAAGGTATGATAAACATAATATCTTTTTTTATGTTGGTTTGTTTGCGTTTCAGCAAAATCATTGAATTGGAATCATAGGACTGTGAAGATAGTTCTCGTTACAAAAAAGTATGTTTTGGATACTTACTAAACTGCAACTTTTTTTCTTTTTTTTAAAAATATTCATCCTCTGTGATACTCTGATTGCAAAACAGCAGGGTGAAACATATGGACTCTAACTGCATGGCATTAACCCAGACTGTAGCTGAGGGGCCATTGTTGCACGTTGTTGACTGGGACTGTCTCTGTGATGCTTCATCTTCTATTCATAGTCACAGGGTTTAGAGGGTTTGGATATTATTGCGGACAATAATATCCAAAAAGCGAGTCACGATGGAGCCTGGCTTCGCGCCGATCTGTCGCCGCGTGCTGTTATTTATTGCGTAGGCGTTTGGGCTGACTAATGCACTGAAGTGTGAATTTTTGGATGTAAGGGTAGAAAAATAGAAGCATGTGATGTAACAGGGCAGGACAGAGAGAATAAAAAAAAAACAACTTTAAATGGCTCTCCACAGCTAAAGTGGATATTACAACACACTTCTGTCGCAATGACGCACAAATCTCACAATTGTTGGCTTGACAGCTTTCACCTTACACACACACACACACAGCCCTTATTTTGGAGAGGGTGTGGAGGATATTGGAGCTCGCCATGACCCCGTCACCTGCGGAGGATATTGAATGGACAAAAGAGAGTCTGAGGCGTCTTTCGCTGTGGACGTGTGCAGACAGGTGGAGCACAGAGGACTAACAACAGACGGCCAGACGGCCAGGGCTGGGCGCACAACAGATGTGTTGCTGTGTGGGGGTCATAAATGGGAGTCGCTCAAGTTGACGGCTCGAACGCAATCGAAACAAAGAATGGGGGGGGGCGAAGGAAAGCAGATATAGGTAAAAACGATGGCGAGCAAGGTGGATGTGGGAGAATTTAGGGAGCGGCGAGGGCAGAAGGGAAAAGCGCCATGGAGACTAAACGGTTTGTTTTCAGCAGCGAATGTGCTGGCGGTGAAATCCATCACTGGCGGTGCGCACGGCTGGCAGCTCATCTACACCGCAGCTTTTGTTTGATGGCGTTGACGCCGCCGCTGACGCCGCCGCCGCCGCCGCCGCCACCGCCGCGTTTTCATCAGTCAGGGCCCTGACACCGCCCCGGGGAGTCGCACATGAACAGCCATACGTGTGGGCGAGGAGATCGCTGCATCTGCATGTCTATGAGTGTGTGTGTGGGTGTGTGTGGGTGTGCGCCCTCACTTGTTAGTCTCCACCTGTATGTGGTGTAGTGAGTGATGCAGTGTGTGTCATGATCGTGCAGATTAGTGAGTGGGGAGTGGGGGTGGGGGGCGGTGGGGGGAATACGCTGTAGTGTTGTGATTAAATCCTTCAAATACATAAACAAAAAATCTACATAACAACCTCAGCATGAGGTTGTTATGGATGTTTTTTTTATTTTGCAGAATATTTTTTTCTTTGTGGCGCTCGCCTTGCAGCTCCAAGTGGTTTGTGTTTCAAACACTAATTCCTCACGTCGCCCAAAGAGACTTCCTGTATGTGTATGTGTGTGTGTGTGTGTGTGTGTGTTTAGGCCACAACTACAAACGTTAGACCTTGTTCAGCGATTACAAAGCTGCAGTTACCGCCGTTACCCGCGTTGTCTCGAATGAACGTGCAGGAACGTCAAACACCTTATTGATCCAGAAAACCCAATCTGAAATATAGATCTTCAATGTAGTCGGTGCTGTAAATCAGTTTATATGAGGGTCAGTGTGCCGCTGTCGTGGCGCTTTATACTACTGCAGCCCCGTCATTTATCATGGACCTCGCTCTCCATCATTGCAAATGCAGGTATTAATATTAATAGTCCATAAACTGAAGTGTATTGATGTCATAGGGTGCTGTTTGTGCAGTTGTCCATAAATCATATGGATACATGTGCATACATACATATTATGTGTGTCTCATTTAGCTGCAGGTTATATACAGGCTGCCTCCCACTGGCCTGTTTACGTCCTCAATCCTTAATCCTGGATTCTCCATCACCTGCCTTCCTGCCACGCCCTCTGTAAACTACAGGTGATGCGTGATGATGCGGTCATGCGTGTGTGCTTGCCTCCTCTATGCGTGTGTTTTCCGGCGCGGGCGACAGGTTGTGAGGTTATTACCTGTGGTCCTCAGGGGGCGAGAGAGGCCGCGGCCTCTGAGGATCGGCTCAGTGTGAGGTGACCGACCAGCTGGATTATCAGTGACCGTGATGACATCAGTGTGTGTGTGTGTGTGTGTGTGTGTGTGTGTGTGTGTGACAGAAAAGGTGTGTTGCTTTTGCAGCATTATATGTTTTTTTTTGTTTGTCTTTTGTGACCCCATAATATATATAAAAAATATAATTATTATATACACACACACACACACACACACATATATTGTGACTGTGTGTGTGTGTGCGTGTGAGACACCTGCATAAACACAGTTTAGTCAGACAAACAGCAGACACGAGAGGTCGTGTCGGCGGAGCCAGTTGTGTTGTAATGTGCGTGTTTGTGCGTTCAGGAGGTCAGCGGCCACAGGCATGTGCATGTGTCTAACAGCATTCGTGCTCCCTCGGACAGTTTTACAGCTCCCAGGCACAAACACCATCCACCGCCGGCTGTTAACGCCGACGCCGGATCGTCTGTATCGCCACAAACCAAACGCACAAACGCACACACATGCACGCGTTATGACCTTAACAGAGCAGGATGCACAGTCTGACTCTGTGACCTCACTTGTTTTGCAAAGACCCAATGATATATCGCCAACCGCCTCACACACATTTATTGTCTTGGAGGAATTCACGGAATGTTGGGCATTTGCCTGCAGTGTGTGTGTGTGTGTGTGTATGTGTGTTTGTGCATCTGACCCAAGTCGTGATTATCTCTCTAAGAGATACTGAATCTCCCGTACGTCTGTTTAATATATCGGTGCTCGCAGACAGGAGTCGCTTCGCTTTGCTTCGCTGGGATCAGATCAATCTGAGAGAGGTCACATAGACGACTAACAACACACACACACACACACACACACACACACACACACACACACGCTTCCTTAAGCTCTTTCCCGTCACATCCCCTTCTGCCACCCGACTCTATCCGTTGCTCCAGGGTCCAGCTACAACCTAAACAGAGCCAGGTGGCGCCATCTGTGATCACAGGGCGAATGTAAATTTAGTGTCATGATGGACTTCCGCCTCCAAAGTCCCTGTCAGCATCACTCGTCAACCAGGAGCGGCTGGTATCAGCTCCCGGGAGTGACACAGAGGCTGTGCCTCATAGAGGCTCTGCACGAGCATGTTCATGCTCCGCTCCTGCAGGAAAACAAAAGGTCAGATCCCCGGTGGTGCCTGGTGGTAACACAGCCATATGCTCTCATTTCCACCCACGCGTCTCTGAGAACTGAAAATACATGACTCTCCACCCCCCCCCCCCTCCCCCATACAGACGTTACTGTTTCTGATGTAAACAATGCAGAAACAAGGGAATGGAACCTGTTCTGGTTCAGAACCCATCGAGTCCATTTGTGCTTAATTACCGGTCCAAGTCAAACTGCTCCTATTTCACAATTAAAGATCGCCACGATTCGGGACTGTCGCACAAAAACACACACAGACACACACAGAGTGTCGGGCCTCCTCATTGGCCGTGCAGCTCTCAGCTGGTGCAGTGTGTGGGGAGACAGTGGCTGCAGTGTGGGGGGGAACTGGCCTCGCTCCAGAAACTCTCCAGAACCTTCCAGTGAGCCGCTGCTGGCTGGCAGGCCGGATGGCTGCTGGTAAACAGGCAAAACAACAACAACACCGGCTCTGTATCATTCCCACTGAGAGGGGTATCATTCCCACTGAGATGGGTATCATTCCCACTGAGAGGGGTATTATCCCTGTGATCCCTCTCACTTTGCAGATACACTCGATTTTTTTGTTTTTGTGTGTGTGTGTGTTTTTTGAACAGTGATTGTTATTGCTGCTCAAAATACTTGGAAAAATCGACATGAACTTGTCCTACAGCTGCATTCCTGTCGGGGGGGTGGGAGTGGGGGGGGGGGGGGGGTTAAACGCAGATGCTTAAAGGGGGGGGGGGGGGGGGGGGGGGGGGGGGGGGGTGTTAAACGCAGATGCTTAAAAAAAGAAGGAAAAAAAAGGAATTATCAGCGTTCTCCACGAGCGCCAGATGTCGAGACGGCATCTGATCTCTTTCCAGTCCGTTTCTCCTGTAATCGCCAGGCTTTTTTGTCCCTCCCCCATACAGACGTTACTGTTTCTGATGTAAACAATGCAGAAACAAGGGAATGGAACCTGTTCTGGTTTAGAACCCATCGAGTCCATTTGTGCTTAATTACCGGTCCAAGTCAAACTGCTCCTATTTCACAATTAAAGATCGCCACGATTCGGGACAGAAACACACACAGACACACACAGAGTGTCGGGCCTCCTCATTGGCCGTGCAGCTCTCAGCTGGTGCAGTGTGTGGGGAGACAGTGGCTGCAGTGTGGGGGGGAACTGGCCTCGCTCCAGAAACTCTCCAGAACCTTCCAGTGAGCCGCTGCTGGCTGGCAGGCCGGATGGCTGCTGGTAAACAGGCAAAACAACAACAACACCGGCTCTGTATCATTCCCACTGAGAGGGGTATCATTCCCACTGAGAGGGGTATTATCCCTGTGATCCCTCTCACTTTGCAGATACACTCCATTGTTTTGTTTTTGTGTGGGTGTGTGTGTGTTTTTTGAACAGTGATTGTTATTGCTGCTCAAAATACTTGGAAAAATCAACATGAACTTGTCCTACAGCTGCATTCACAGCTGCATTCCTGTCGGGGGGGGGGGGGGGGGGTTAAACGCAGATGCTTAAAAAAAAAAGGAAAAAAAAAAAAGGAATAATCAGCGTTCTCCACGAGCGCCAGATGTCGAGACGGCATCTGATCTCTTTCCAGTCCGTTTCTCCTGTAATCGCCAGCCTTTTTTTGTTTGTTTGTTTGTTTGTTTGTTTGAATGCAGACAATTAGGCAGAAACCTGATTGATAATTTGATAATAAAGCAGCGGGCGTTAAATGAGGATTTGCGACGTGGGTGGGGGGGTGGGAGGGGGGGTGGATGTGCTGGAAGTGCGAGCTCACAGCAATGGAGGCAGCAGCCGTTTGTTCACACGGCGTTAAATGCATCTAATGAAGGTGACGGCGCACAAAGACAATTCATTTACCTCAAAAAGAAAAAAAAAACTTGCGTCGAGTAATTAATGGCCTGTTAGTGTTGTGCAGTCAGCAGATCAGAGTCTCTCTGCAGATTGAACTAATCAGGAAGACTGAGACTCACCCCTTTCGTTTTTAGTTTCGCTGACCTCGGCACACTTGACCGCTCTGACTGACAGGAGCTGCACAAACACTCACATACACACACACACACACATCAATAATGTTGTTATGTGGAGAGAGTGGGCGGAGGCCGCTCACACGCTAATTTCAACGATTGAAAGAATAATCTGCCTAATTACCTGAGTCGTATACAAAGATAACTGTTGGTGTTGTTATGAAATGAACATTTCGAAAAGACCGGTATTTTGTGTAGTAATACTTTGTGTAAATGCAAATGTATAAATGCAAATGTGTGAGTGCATGAATGTGAGTCTGTCTGTTTTTACGTCTGCTCTAGAAAATGGTTTTGTATGTATGTATGTTTTGTCACGTGCTTGATTGTGTGCATTTTTGCGTGCGCGTGTCCATGAGTGCACGTGTGTGTGCGGTTGTCGTATCAGACTGTGTTTATATTCCCCCAACTTGGTTTGAGGTGAATTTGTAATGGATATGATTAATGAGTAAATGCACTGACAGAACCTTGTTGTTAATATACACCATGTGTGACTCGCACCCCCACAAGCGCACACTGTCAGTGTAATTAAAAATGTCCATTAGAATGTGTAGAAGTGTTGTCGTACTCCCACATGAGCACTGTCCTGCGCTTTCACATTTTATTTCTGTAGCGACGATGTCGTTTTAACTGAGTCGGCAATTCATTGTCGTTAAATAAAACAAACCCGGAGCGCCCTCCCGTATCCCACAATGCTCCTCGGTGAATTAAAGTGGCTCAGGTGTCATCACAGTCAGTCAATCCGTTTAATGTATTTGTTGCTAAAAGGGCTATTGATTGTGACACGCAACAAATGGAAATGCGGCCTCGCCGCGCCGCGTCCCAGCCGCCCTGTCGATACGCAGGAACAAATCACTTCTCCTCTGCTCCCGAGCCACGCTGTGAGGTAACTGCAGATATTTCCCCCACGTCAGTGAAGTTGACCTTTGTGCTTTTAATGTCAGATGCCATTACTTTGTCGGTTTATCCCATTATCCTACACTTGACGAAACGCCCTCAACGATTTCCTACGGTGTCGTCTTCATGAAGCCAAAACGTGTTTTTTTTTAAGGTCACCCTGACGTTGACCTTTAACCTTTTACCACCAAATCATAATTAGCTTGTCTGTCTTGTGCAAATAGGGACGAGGCGAGAGAGAGAGACAACAAGAAACCTAATTCCTGTGGCCGCAGCTGTCACTGATACGGAGGCGTAACGAGACAGAGCGCGTAGGTTAAATTAAAAAAGCGACTATAAAGATAAGCACAGAGTTTCCTGATCCACGCCGATAAACCGGTAACGGCCGCGTTCGTTATCTGCCCTTGAGATGACTTCGAGATTCCCAGCAACATCCGATGGAACTGCAGATCCACTCGTCGCCGCTCCTGCGTCCCCTCCACCGTCGGCGAGCACCACGAGAGTGCACGACGCAAACGCGCTCATAACACGAGGCGTAAAGTTAATTAGATATGGAGCTGAGAGGAGCGTCTTCCTGCTGTGACTCCATCATCTCCACTGTCACCTCCAGGGAAGAGAGATGTTTGGAGTGTGTGCATATGTTTACCCCCCCCCCCCCCCCCAGTGTTTTCCCCCCCCCCCCCCCCACACACACATATATATATATATATATATATATATATATATATATGTACACGCAGAGGCAGCACATGTAAATCAGCATCAGCTCTGATAAACAAACACACACACAGACCAATCAGTGATTTAGTGATTGAGTCTAACTGCTGTTCACTGCTGTGAACTACAACAACACACTGTGTCTGATAACTACAAGCATAAAATGACACATTATCACCGACAAACGTCACAACAAACAGCTTCCCTGACCTTCTCTGCCTCTCACCGGCCGATCTATAGCGTCTCTCTGCAGGATGCATCGAGGTGACGTGAGACCACATCACCTTTGTCTAACAACTGGTTACATCCAACACACACACACACACACGCAGTTCCTCAGATGTGCTAGTAGTGATCCCCCTCTGTTTACCCTGTTCTCCCCAGCTGAGTGTGGCCTTAGCTCAGCCATGCTTAGAATATATAGCAGCTTCTTAACATTCACGTACGACAAAATCCCCTTTGTGTGTATGTGTGTGTGTGTGTGTGTGTCTGTTGCCACGATGCGATAGATTAGTTCAGTAGTAATTGTAACAGTCCATGGACTACAGAGGAAAACTTATTATTTCATATATATAAATACACACACACACATACACACACACACAAAGTCAAATTAAGTTTTAAAGTAAAGAAAAGGAAACGTTCAGTGCAGCAGATGTACAGTAATTCACTATTCATTGTGAGCTAATTCTTTATCTGTTGATATTTTTAAATGAAATATTCCTGACCTGTTTGGCTGAGTGCCACAGACGGGCCGAGGAAGCCGAGAAGTCCTGAGCAAGGGATCCGACGAGCGTGCGGTTAGTTTTGGACTTTTCGTGGGATTTGCTGACAGTCGGAAAATAACACCAGCCTCATCCTTTAAATTTCCGAGGAATCTGACAGAGCTACGATAAAGCTGGAATAACCTCGTATCAAAGTTTAGCACGAAACCAAAAACTTTTGGATTTGTATCGCTGAAAACAAAACAAAAAAGTGGTTGAGGTAAAAAGCAGTGTATGAATATTTTTAGAGGAAGGAAAAAGACACCGTTTCCACTGATAAATCCTCCCCTTCCCTTTTACTACCGTATTTTCCGGATTATAAGTCGCACCAGCCATAAAATGCATAATAAAGAAGAAAAATACATATATAAGTCGCACTGGAGTATAAGTCGCATTTTTTGGGGGAAGTTTATTTGATAAAATCCAACAGCAAGAACAGACATGTCATCTTGAAAGGCAATTTAAAATAAAAATAGAATAGAGGCAACAACAGGCTGAACAATTGTACGGTATGCTAACGTTACATGAGACATAAACAACGAACTAAGAACGGTATGTTAACATAACATATTAAGAGTTATTCAGATAACTATAGCATAAATAACATGCTAACAAGTTTACCAAACCA
>JAFBJQ010001826.1:334877-349846 GCA_016785345.1 Trinectes maculatus | reverse complement strand
TGGATGTGCTGGAAGTGCGAGCTCACAGCAATGGAGGCAGCAGCCGTTTGTTCACACGGCGTTAAATGCATCTAATGAAGGTGACGGCGCACAAAGACAATTCATTTACCTCAAAAAGAAAAAACAACAACTTTGCGTCGAGTAATTAATGGCCTGTTAGTGTTGTGCAGTCAGCAGATCAGAGTCTCTCTGCAGATTGAACTAATCAGGAAGACTGAGACTCACCCCTTTCGTTTTTAGTTTCGCTGACCTCGGCACACTTGACCGCTCTGACTGACAGGAGCTGCACAAACACTCACATACACACACACACACACATCAATAATGTTGTTATGTGGAGAGAGTGGGCGGAGGCCACTCACACGCTAATTTCAATGATTGAAAGAATAATCTGCCTAATTACCTGAGTCGTTTAGATACAAAGATAACTGTTGGTATTTTGTGTATTAGTACTTTGTGTAAATGCAAATGTGTGAGTGCATGAATGTGAGTCTGTCTGTTTTTACGTCTGCTCTAGAAAATGGTTTTGTATGTATGTATGTTTTGTCACGTGCTTGATTGTGTGCATTTTTGCGTGCGCGTGTCCATGAGTGCACGTGTGTGTGCGGTTGTCGTATCAGACTGTGTTTATATTCCCCCAACTTGGTTTGAGGTGAATTTGTAATGGATATGATTAATGAGTAAATGCACTGACAGAACCTTGTTGTTAATATACACCATGTGTGACTCGCACCCCCACAAGCGCACACTGTCAGTGTAATTAAAAATGTCCATTAGAATGTGTAGAAGTGTTGTCGTACTCCCACATGAGCACTGTCCTGCGCTTTCACATTTTATTTCTGTAGCGACGATGTCGTTTTAACTGAGTCGGCAATTCATTGTCGTTAAATAAAACAAACCCGGAGCGCCCTCCCGTATCCCACAATGCTCCTCGGTGAATTAAAGTGGCTCAGGTGTCATCACAGTCAGTCAATCCGTTTAATGTATTTGTTGCTAAAAGGGCTATTGATTGTGACACGCAACAAATGGAAATGCGGCCTCGCCGCGCCGCGTCCCAGCCGCCCTGTCGATACGCAGGAACAAATCACTTCTCCTCTGCTCCCGAGCCGCGCTGTTAGGTAACTGCAGATATTTCCCCCACGTCAGTGAAGTTGACCTTTGTGCTTTTAATGTCAGATGCCATTACTTTGTCGGTTTATCCCATTATCCTACACTTGACCAAACGCCCTCAACGATTTCCTACGGTGTCGTCTTCATGAAGCCAAAACATGTTTTTTTTTAAGGTCACCCTGACGTTGACCTTTAACCTTTTACCACCAAATCATAATTAGCTTGTCTGTCTTGTGCAAATAGGGACGAGGCGAGAGAGAGAGACAACAAGAAACCTAATTCCTGTGGCCGCAGCTGTCACTGATACGGAGGCGTAACGAGACAGAGCGCGTAGGTTAAATTAAAAAAGCGACTATAAAGATAAGCACAGAGTTTCCTGATCCACGCCGATAAACCGGTAACGGCCGCGTTCGTTATCTGCCCTTGAGATGACTTCGAGATTCCCAGCAACATCCGATGGAACTGCAGATCCACTCGTCGCCGCTCCTGCGTCCCCTCCACCGTCGGCGAGCACCACGAGAGTGCACGACGCAAACGCACTCGTAACACGAGGCGTAAAGTTAATTAGATATGGAGCTGAGAGGAGCGTCTTCCTGCTGTGACTCCATCATCTCCACTGTCACCTCCAGGGAAGAGAGATGTTTGGAGTGTGTGCATATGTTTCCCCCCCCCCCCCCCACACACACATATATATATATATATATATATATATATATATATATATGTACACGCAGAGGCAGCACATGTAAATCAGCATCAGCTCTGATAAACAAACACAAACGCACACACACAGACCAATCAGTGATTTAGTGATTGAGTCTAACTGCTGTTCACTGCTGTGAACTACAACAACACACTGTGTCTGATAACTCCAAGCATAAAATGACACATTATCACTGACAAACGTCACAACAAACAGCTTCCCTGACCTTCTCTGCCTCTCACCGGCCGATCTATAGCGTCTCTCTGCAGGATGCATCGAGGTGACGTGAGACCACATCAGCTTTGTCTAACAACTGGTTACATCCAACACACACACACATACACACACACACACACACACACACACGCAGTTCCTCAGATGTGCTAGTAGTGATCCCCCTCTGTTTACCCTGTTCTCCCCAGCTGAGTTTGGCCTTAGCTCAGCCATGCTTAGAATAAATAGCAGCTTCTTAACATTCACGTACGACAAAATCCCTTTTGTGTGTGTGCGTGTGTGTGTGTGTGTGTGTGTGTGTGTGTGTGTGTGTGTTGCCACGATGCGATAGATTAGTTCAGTAGTAATTGTAACAGTCCATGGACTACAGAGGAAAACTTATTATTTCATATATATAAACACACACACACACACACACACACACGCAGTCAAATTAAGTTTTAAAGTAAAGAAAAGGAAACGTTCAGTGCAGCAGATGTATAGTAATTCACTATTCATTGTGAGCTAATTCTTTATCTGTTGATATTTTTAAATGAAATATTCCTGACCTGTTTGGCTGAGTGCCACAGACGGGCCGAGGAAGCCGAGAAGTCCTGAGCAAGGGATCTGACGAGCGCGTGGTTGGTTTTGGACTTTTCGTGGGATTTGCTGACAGTCGGAAAATAACACCAGCCTCATCCTTTAAATTTCCGAGGAATCTGACAGAGCTATGATAAAGCTGGAATAACCTCGGATCAAAGATCAAACTTTTGGATTTGTTTCGCTGAAAACAAAACAAAAAAGTGGTTGAGGTAAAAAGCAGTGTGTGAATATTTTTAGAGGAAGGAAAAAGACACCGTTTCCACTGATAAATCCTCCCTTTCCCTTTTACTACCGTATTTTCCGGATTATAAGTCGCTCCGGTGTACAAGTCGCACCAGCCATAAAATGCATAATAAAGAAGAAAAATACATATATAAGTCGCACTGGAGTATAAGTCGCATTTTTTGGGGGAAGTTTATTTGATAAAATCCAACACCAAGAACAGACATGTCATCTTGAAAGGCAATTTAAAATAAAAATAGAATAGAGGCAACAACAGGCTGAACAATTGTACGGTATGCTAACGTTACATGACACATAAACAACGAACTAAGAACGGTATGTTAACATAACATATTAAGAGTTATTCAGATAACTATAGCATAAATAACATGCTAACACGTTTACCAAACCATCCGTGTCACTCCAAATCACTAATCCAATGAAATCGTCGTCCTCGGTGTCACATTCAAACAACTCCGCTAACTCAGGAGGTAGAAGATGCGGCGCTTCCTCTTCTATGTCGCCAATGTTTTATCAATTCAATTATCAACACAGGCCTAGAGCGCCTTCTTGCAGTTTAGTGTGAAAATAACATGTGACAGGATATAATAATGTGTTAATAATTTCACACATAAGTCGCACTGGAGTATAAGTCGCACCCCCGGCCAAACTATGAAAAAAACTGCGACTTATAGTCCGGAAAATACGGTACTTTTCATCTTTTACCTAGATTCCAATAAAAAAGCAGGAGAATGTCCTCTGCCATAAACACTGTATCGGTCATTGACGACACCGGAACGATGTTAACAAATCAGGGAAACTAATATTGGGACATCTCTACGTGTAATTGTCTATAAATGTGTCCACGATGCCGGTGTTTTGGTTTTTACTCGGAAAGAAAGAGAACAGAGAGGAGATGAATGATTGTGTCGTCCTTGAGTGAAGCAGAATAAAGCAACAGGAGGGGGTGGGGGGGCGAGGGAGGGGGCGCATGAGGGAGACGTCCAAATGTTTGTTTATGCCTAATTGGGCCACAGATGAGCCGGCGGCGATCTCACATCGGAGTTTCTGTAGGAAGGAGGAGGAGAAACGAGGGGCGTTGGTGGTGGTGGTGGGGGTGGTGGTGGGTGGGTGGGTGGTGGTGGTGGTGGTGGGGGGGTGTAGATGAGGGATATGTGTGAAGGAGGAGTATGAGGAGCAGAGGAGCAGGAGTGGCTCCTCGGGGGAGGTGATATCCAGTAATTAAACAACAGGACTTGTGCAGCGTGTGCGTCCGCGCTCCACCAGCTCTCACAGCGCTCCCTGCTGAGCACGTTCACATCGACACGTCGCCTCTAATTAGAACAACATATCGGAGCTACCATTCCCACTCCGCTCGCCCAGTGGGCTCATAGAGGTGCAGGAGAAATGTACGCCGCAACACATAAAAGGGCAGACCCGACAGAAATGCAAATGTTTTTTTTTGTTTTTGTTTTTTTTGTAGAGCGTTGCCGGTGAATTGCCCAAAGCTATGGGACTAACGTGAAATGCTGAGATGAAAGCTGGTGGTGAAATAGAACCAAAAAAAAGTCAGCAGTTTGTTTGTTTTTTTTAAAAAAGGAAGTGGTAGCATGGAATGAGGTGGTTTACATGATACGGTCTGTAATGAAAACAGAGAAGGCGACGCTTGTGGCTGTGTACAGTAAATAAAAAGTTGCGGGAGCGTTGTACTTGAACGTGACCTCTGTGGTCGGAATCCAAACAGCAGCCTCACTCTGAAACAGCTGGAACAGCTGGTCATATCCATCTCATCATTCCGGTTTATGACTGAGATGCTGAATAAGGAAAAGATGTGGATGGAAGTTGCATTTGTCATGTTTTTTTTTTTTCAATATTTACAGTAAATAAGTCAAACTTATTGGGTTGTTTCCGGCCGCAGTACCACTTTACACCTGCAGGAAATAACAGTCAAAGCTAAAAACATGGTGTTGGTGCCTACATGAGAATGTCCCAGATGTTTTTTGGGGAGGCTGTGAGAGAACAATAAAGGAAAAGGTAAAGACAGACTGAAGGTGATGAGTCTATTAAAGACTACAGAGACATAACTGCTGACATCAGCCCCCCCCTCCCCCCACACACCTATTTCCTCCTCCTCCCCCCCTCTGTGAGAAATTCATTAGATTCCTCCCCAGCTGTCCATCAACCACTCCCTCCTGGCAGGGGTGGCTTGTCTTGCCTTTTTTTTTTAACGCGTTAGCAAAGGGGGGAAAGAAAAATCAAATTTCCTGTGGGCGGCTGATGTCTGCTGGCTGTCGGAACGGGATGACGCCGGGTGTTTGATGTCGCCGTTGTCTGGCTGGAGCGAGGCGAGGCGAGGCGAGGCGAGGCGGACCGGGTTGGGGTTTCTCCAAAGGGACCCGAAAGCTCTTGTTGGGGAAAAAAAGTACAGAGACCAGCGGGAGACTGAAGTCCCTCCAGCTCCCGCCTCAGAAGCTGACAGCTGACAGATTAGTGGTTAATTAAGTCAGGTGACTTGACTGGCAGGCGGGGGAGCAGCCCTCGAGCCAATCAAAGTTTCCTTTGGTCGTTAAAGAAGAGTAGAGGTGCAGCGCAGCCCCCGGTGAGATCTGACTGGAAGAAACTAGACCGCAGCCAAAAACCAGCATGGACGCTCCCCGGAGTCGCACGTCTGGAGAGGCGCGATAAGGAAGACAACACAGTGTGATTGACGGCGCGTTCATTTGCATTTTCAGGTGCAAAAGGGGGAAAAAAAAATAAGAAAACAACAACAACAACAAGAACAGAGGAGAGAAAAGAGAGATGCAGTGTGTGACACTTATTGAAAGAGATGAGAAAAGACAGGCAGAGAGGAAAAGAAGTTTGCACGGTGCATTTTTTTTTTTTTTTTTAAATGTCATGCCTCTGGAGGACCTTAAACACCGTCCACACAGACACACACACACACACACACACACACACACAGACACACACACCTCAGTATGTCTCAGGGGTGGGGAGGTCCCGACCACACACCACTTCACACAAACACTCCAGCGTTCCTCCTTTGATAGCAACACCTGAATGAACTTTCTGCTTTCAAAAGACGTAACGGAAAAAAATTCCGGCGAAAGCCGGAGCGGGCGAGACATTCAACCGGAGAAAGGTCACGGCGATGACTCTATTCAACACTAATATACTCTGAGGTCTCGGCATTTAAGGAAATGTGCTTTCTTGCTGAGGGTAACGGGCGATGAGTGATACTGCATTCATGTCAGCATAGTAAATACACAGTATATACAGCAAATATACTTCATGCACTACGTCTACCAATGGCAACTGGGTAAAACAGACTGGAAATAGCTAGTGTGGTTCTGAAACTCATCTGAAATAACATCTGGATGTAGATTTGTACTTTTCTCTCATATCAGTGCAGTTTTGTGATCTTTGTTTGCTGATTTTCCATTTTTGAGCAGCGGGTGCCAGATGAACTTGGCAGTAATAAGCTCCGCCCTCTGCTCCTGCGTGTTTCCTTGATTTGCTGCGTCCGTCACGTCAGGCTTTGTTGCAGCTGAGGGCTTCTAGTCAAGAGCTCCCTGTAACTTCATGAGCAGCCAGACCTCACATTGATATTTATGCTTCTCTGCTGCACAAGTTCCCTGCAGTGTCACCGTCAGCCACTAGCTGCCCTGCGGCGCCAGAGGGCTGAAGGGTTAAACGTGTCCAGTCGAGATGCTGGTTGGAGCTGAGGGAGAGAGAGAGCGGGGGGGGGGGGGCGGCGGGGGGGTTGAGCGAACCATTAGGGATGAACTAGTGCAATCAGCCCGAGGCAGAGCAAAGGCTGAGCAGGGTTCGGTGAATTAGCAATATCTTTTCCCAGCATAGATCAATGGAGCATTACCGTAAGGAAGAAGGGGAGATGGAAAAGAGGGATGGGAAAAGGCCGGTGAAAAGGGAGACGGGGGCAAACTAATAGTTCGACTCTGCCTTGAGCACGCTCTCTCTCTCTCTCTCTCTCTGTGCTTCTCTCTTTCACCAGTGGCGTCTTCAAATGGATGGGGGAGGGGGGGGGGGCTTCTCTTTTTGTTGTGCTGGTGGGGGGTGGGGTTGGTTGGGGGGGGGGGGGGGGGGGGGGGGGGGGTCAAAGATCCAAGATGGCAGGTTTCCAGCCAATAATCAGGGAGGGAAATCGTTCCAGTACAAATAAAGGCCTGATTAAGAGTTCATAAATTTAGAGGCTACCAGTGACTGATTATTCAGTTGCAAACACACAGTCAAAGTTGCCCACCCAACAACCCATCCACCCACCCACCCGCACATGGCTGCAGCTCACGCTACAGTTTTCTGCTCGAACCCTCCAGGAGCCGGGCTGCAAGCTGCAGGGAGTTTGTGTTATCTTGTCCCTGACATGCCGTTGCGTTGTTACCATGGTTTCGGCTTGTTTTTTCCCCCCTGTTTACAGACAGCGTGCAGTGTAAACGACTGCTAGCGAGCACACAGAGTAGAGATAAAGGCAAAAAAAAAACTAAAACCCAACAACCAGAACCCAGATATAATTTCAAATTTCATGAATGTGTGTTCAGCTGATCAGCAGACACATCAGGCCTAAATGTTGTGTGTATGTAGCTGTGTAACGGTGTGAGTGTAGCCGCAGTTGCCTTAATGGTTTTTGCGCACAGTCAGCAAAGCTTTAGAAACCACTCTGTTTTTTATTTTCCCCTTGTCGGAATAAAAGAGCCACTGCAGAACTGGCCGAGCTGCGTAATCCTTTCCACCGCCGGTATTCATCTGAATCTATAATCTCACTAATTGGTATCCCACTGCACCTGGGAGGAGGGATTTCATATCAACGTGCAAATGGCGCTAACCTCTGTCAGTAACGATGGTAGGGGCCGACGAATAAACTCATCCGGAAACATAATTAGAATTACATACATGTTTACACAGTCGTGACTGTGACGCTAAGTCGGTTCTCTCAACAACGAGTGAAGCGACGACTTCTGCAGCGATCGATAAAGTGCCACATATTTAATCATCATTACGTGAGGCGACGTGGCAGAGAGGGGGCGCTCTCATGGGAAGCTGCATCTTAGAGAAAAAAATCTTACAGGAGACTATCAGTGTTGGTCGTCGTTGTTGTCGCGCTGTGGCAAAACCGAAAGCACAGAGCTGGTTCTCTGTGTCTGTGTTACACAAACACACAACTAATACCGCTAGTACCTCCGCTAATCCACGGGATAAAGAAAAAAAAAGACAACATCCAGACACCGGGCCTGCGCAGACAACAGTCCGTGCCCCGTGGAGTATAGATTGCATTCCGGGGAGGGTACCGCCATAGATCACAGGACATTTATTGGCTCCGTGGATTCCCCTGAGTTCATCAGGCTCCAGAGGAGGACGATGAAGTGCGGAGACTGAATATAGATTCACTCGACCACTGTCTGCTGAGCAGGCCTGGCTGTTCCGTCAGCCTCGGCCCTATTAGAGGCCATGATGGAGTGTGGGTAATGGTGTGTGCGGATGGTGAGCGGGCAGAGGCTGAGTGGATGCAGGTAAAGGGAGGGAGGCGCACTGGGGGTGTAGGAAACATCACGGACATGGTCTTGCTACAGCTGGATTCGCCTTCGAGCGCCGGACACACGGATCGTCGAGGGCGAACCGAGGCGTGAACACAGACATCGTTTTGACGGAGAGAATGCGTATTAGAAATGAAAATAGGAAACAAAGTGGACGGCGGTCAGTGCGGGGTGTGGAGGTCAGGGAGTGCGACAGAGAGGGTGATGATCGGGGGACAGCTGGACGCGGGAGGGGCAGGGCTGGGTCCGCAAGGCTTTGCCGGCTGGGCACTGGGCGAGAAACACGAGCAGCGGCATGTGTGGCTGCGTGCATGTTGTGTTGAGAGGAAGATCAAGAGCACGAAATAGCAGCGAGGATAAGGGAGACAGGAAGGGTGTGTGAGGGCATGCGAGGGGTATGCGTATGCATATGTGTGTGTGTGTGATCCGGCGCTAGTCAATGGGTGAAAGGTTGGGAGAGACACCGAATGCCACCAGCGGACGGTTAGAGGTCATTATAGTAGGATGCCAGCAGCATAAACATATCACAGCGGGAAATAAATACACCAGGGTGAAGACACATGACTCCAGGAAAAGTCGTGGAGCGTCACTCAGGAATGATGGGGGGGGCGGGGTGGGGGTCACTTTCATTTTCAGCCATATGCTACAGATGTGGCGTGAGCGGTCGGTTCGCCGCTTTGCTCCGGTCTGAAATATCCACCAACCTTTGCACTGACGATCCAGAACTCGCACCAAAGGTCAAGACGTCCTTAGCCGTGTTTAGTCCTAATGAGCACAAACATGAATTGCTTATGTAACGACATGGGTTGGCATGGCAACGAGCTCGACGTTATCCCTGCTCAACATCAGCATATTCTTTCGGACACGTCGGTATGACGACAGTGACAATAAAAAAAAACAACAAACATGGCTGCACAGTGTAGTGTTTTGTTTATCGAGTCGTATAAACCATATTGATCGTTAGACGCATCCCATCATTTGACTACGCAGTGTTTTTTTTTTTTTTCCCCGCCTGAAGCACCTGCCTCCTCAGGAACGCAGTCGCACACAGATGGCGATGCCATTAAAGGCGCGGGCCCGAGCGATGGCTGGCTTTGAACTTAATATGCTTAATGGCGTGTATAATGTAAAGGAAATGAGCGGTGGATCTGAATGATCGGAATGTATGAAGGAGCGCGGGCGCGCTGAGGTTTCAATCTACAGGAGAGAGTTTTGGGTTGAGCAGTGCGGAGGCTGCACGAGCAGCGCTCATTTTTCACACAACACACACACACACACACACACCTGCCAAAATGTGTCTATATTCGGTGCGGTGCCATTTAGAGGAAGTCTCACTTTGTACCGCGCTGTAGGTGAGTGTTCAGCGTAGTAGGCCATATCTGACAGGGCCTCGCATCAGGCCATACATCTTGCACAGCGAGGAGAGACTGTGGCATGTCGGCTTTCTGTCTATGGTGCAGTTTTTGAAAAGGCTCAGAAGACGTCCTGGGAGCAACTAAGGGGAAGTTGTGACTTTATTTCTCGTACAAAACTCGCTTTCGCATTCATCAGAGGGGATGAGGAGGGGGACGGAGCAGAACTCATGGGTAATTCATGACGTTCCTCGCATTTCTGCTGTTTGCTGGGCGGCGGAAGAAAAGACTTGCGCACACATATTGTATTGTGTAACGACAATAAAATCACAGGTGTGGCGCTATTTGTTTAATGCGCAAAGTTGTGGCCCATGTCAAAGGTCACGCGACCTTTGTGACCTTATCGTAAACCGACTTCACGCATGTTTCATTACTTTGAAAATATTACGCAGCAGTCAGTCGAGCATTTATAAATAAAGATACGTTCAATATTATTTCTTATTTCTAAATAAATAAGAGAGAAATATTCCGTTTGCATCTCCTGCAGCTCGTGTAATCTGTACTGTGTTCCATAAAAATACAACAGGTGGGGCTTTTGGAAACGTTTATCGTGCACTTCAGTCAGTCTACATGAGAGAACTGTATGAGCGCGCGTAATCAGACGAGAAGGTGTGAAACAGCACAACATCACAACGACGGGTCTGGTTTCAAAGGCTTTCTAAGATTGTTGGTGTTTCCAACAAGCTGCGAGAACAGACGCCACCATCACACCTGTTCATTAAAGAACCATGCGTATTCCTATCAGTGTGTGTGTGTGTGTATACTGTATATATATGTATATAGACTATAGACTACAGACTATACTTATATATATATATGTATATAAGTATAGTCTGGATATACATACTTATATATATATATGTATATAAGTATAGTCTGGATATACATACTAGCTGCTGATGCCAGTTTGGACTAAACCTTAACGACCGACAGCTGTAACGGGCTTCTCGGCCTTTTACTACTCTCATTCCTGTCGCCGCACGCCGCGGCCAAAAGCCGACTGCCAGTCATTCTTGTCAAAGTTTATGCACAGCCGTTACTTTGAAAGACTGCTACCAGCTAAAATGATGCTGATGAAACTCATCATCATCATCATCATCATCATCATCATCATCATCATCATCTCTGCAGCGCAGCCAAGTGCTGTAGCAGTGCTGTGCTCTGCTGTACTTCAGCCTATAGACATATGTGGAGGGTAATGAAGTAAAAGTAAATCCTAGAGGTTGGTGCCCCCCCCCCCAAATCCCAGTTTAACCCTGATATCCCTCAGCGTTCATAAAAACGAGGTATGGAGATGGTTTGGCTGATAACGCAGCAGAGAGTCTTTTGAACCCTCCAGGAGTTAGAGCATCATCACCCTGAATCAGTTGTTCAACCAATCAAAGCGCTTCGCTCTACATCAAAGACAGTTACAAAAATGTTTCTGACCTAATTTTACTCCAGACATCTCAGGCAAATGAGGGTTTTTGTGCGGAAGCAACTTGTAATAACGTGTTAATGTGTCGGAGTTGTCTTTAAAGATTCTGCTTTTTTTTGTGTGTGGTTTGAACTTGAAGATATGAGAGACCATGGTGGTTTCTTCACGAGTTTCCAAAAAAAAAGCCTTTTACATTTATTAAATAATTAACTCTAACAGCGCGTGATGGTGAGGTCAAAGGTCAAACAGATGCTTTGATAGTAAAAAGCTGAGTGGTCTATATTGGACACTGACGGTGTCAGTCATCAGGAAAAAAAGAAGAAAAAAAAGTATTCCTCCACGTCTCCTTCTTTCACTTTCCCAACTGCATTATCATGGTCAAAGCCTTTACGCTCCAGTTGGCCCCGACAAAAGAGAGCAAGGTCGCCAGAGGCTTTTCCTGCTATGATCGCCGTGGTGTTAGCCGGCACGATAAAAGGCCCGATTAGCCGCTGAATGGACGCCCATTTAGAGGACATCCACACTAGTGAGGGAGCCCCTGGGCCAAACGGCCGACCATCCGAAACCCCACCGACACCGCACGGGCCACTCGATATACTCTGGGTTTTGAAAAACGAGGAGGCGATAGTGAAAAAGCTCGACTCGTTCTAAAAATGAAGCTCTCGGCGCAGAGGCGGCACGGGAAAACGATCCAGGGCTCGGTTTTTCCCTTGCGGTGTGCAGATAGCACAGTGCAACCTTATCCGAATAACCTCAGACGACAAAACAGACGGGCCGCGCCTGCAAACAGTCGCTCACGTTGTCAAGTCTGAGCAGTTTGTACCCAGTGTAGGCGTGTTTGCTGTGTTGTTGTCAGGCATGTGCCAGGTTGTGATGATGTCATGATTTTACACCAGAAACTGTAATAAGAGTTTGGTTTTGTGTGTGTGTGTGTGTGTGTGTGTGTGTGTGTGTTTCATTTACATCCACGTCTATAAATGGCGTCTGAGTGAAACTTTCCCATAGAACAAGTGTTACAAGTGTTACAAGTGTTTGCTATCTGAAGCAGATGTTGGATGGTGCACACAGTCAGTATGCTATGTGGCTCTGTGGGTGCTAAATGCTTCACTATGCTTCACTACTAACCCGCAAGTCACTAGCTAGTCATTTTGTATGGGAACCTTTTTTAAACTGCACATTGCTGCTGTGAGCTGATTGTAGTATAAAAGTATCTACTGTATGTATTAGTACAAGGTCCACTCATAACAATGGCAGCAGGTTCATTTTTAAGCGCAGGGTGCAGCTCCTTCTGCACCATGATGCATTTGTGACTGTACATAAATACTGTGAGTCTGAGGCCACTGGGCAGAGGCGGGGGGTGTTCGAGTGCCAGAGAATCACAAGGCCGCCTCTCGTTTCCACGTATTTTAAACAGAGGCAGCGACAACCACACACACACACACACACACACACACACACACACACACACACACACACACACTCGGACCGCAGCATCTTCAGAGCTACAATCTCGCAGGCTCTAATTACAGCGTCTTATTTGGTTCGCCAAAATCCTCAAACCGTGCGCACAAGGGAACGCTGCACACACACACACACACACATGCACGGAAAACAACCGTGCACACAACCACATATTAATTCAAATCGAGCACGTGCAGGAGTAGTAACTACACAGCCGCAGGAGCCTTTTCTTTATGTCTCCCGGCAGATAAGTGCGACGATGTTTTTCTTTTCCGCCGCTGATTGGAGAACGCTATGTGGAAGTGTCGCAGCGTGGAAGTCAAATTGCATCTGCGGGCATTTGAAAGCGTTCACTTCCAGCTTTCAGAGTGAGTTACGTTCGTGCGCGAGTCGAATCTTCCAGTTGATTTGTGGAGAAGGTTTGAGTTTGAGTGATCTGTGTGGTATTTCCCTTTCGCACAGTGCGACACAGTGGGTGACCTCTGACCTGGAAGGCCACTCGCAGTCTGTCTTCCCTTCTGTCCGTATATCAGGATGCTGCGTTCATCACCAGCTGTTAGCCAGGGTTTAAAGTCTGAACGCTCACTCTTTCTCTTTCAACCTTGAGTTGCCTCGAGGAGGGTCATGAATAATAACCCGTATGTATGCCAAGGCCAACCCCCCCGCCCCCCCTCGCCACTCCACCCCCACCCCCTCCTCAGGCCTGTCCATCACCACTGATTCTCCCTCACAGTGCCAAATTGGAACCTGAGATCTTTTGTTTCCTCTGATACCTTTTGTATCTTCTAAATATGCCCCTCTCTTTCTTTTCTGACCCCCCCCCCCCCCCCCCCCCCACCCTCTCTCTTTTTCACACTTGGGCTCATTTACATTCACTGTGACTGTGCAATGTGCGTTTCACTTCCCCGGTTCAGGGAAATCTTTGAAAGTGAGGGGAAACTAGGCCATTAGGCTGCAACGCGGCTTCTCCCTCACTTTAATCCCCCCCCCCCCTTCCAATTCCCTTTTCCCCTCTGTCACTGTCCCTCCTGCTCTGACTCTCTCTCGCTTTTTCCTTAAGGTGCCTGCAGTGTCCCTCCATCTTCTTCCCAATTCTTGTCACCTCTTCTCCTTTTCTCCCTTTGTGCCTTGCTCCCCTTATTGCCTTGGGTGCCTCCGTGTCCTGCCTCAGACCTGTCTCTTTGCTACTTTCTTGCTTTGCTCTGTTTTCTCTCCTATCATCCATAAACCATGCACGCACGCACACACACACACACACACACACACAGACGAACTCAATAGACCTATTTCCAGGCACATTCTGCTTTTACCCATTTACTCTGTGGTAGATTTCAGCTTTATTTCCAGGTACTATTTATCATTAAATTATTTAAAGACTCAAAAATGAGGCTGAGGCTAAAGATGCTCCTGAAACTGAAACAGTTTCAACCTGGACTAAATATATAATATATAATATATAGCTGATGGGCTAAAGGGGTAAGAGCACTTTACAGCACACTAATATTTATAACCAGTGTTAATGCATGACCTCACTGTGTGTGTGTGTGCGTGCGTGCGTGTGTGCTTTTCCCAAACCAAGCAGTCTTTGTTATTTACCAGTTTAAATTGAGTCCCATCTCAACAAACTAAATAAGTTTTCTTTTTCCGTTTTCAGTTTAGTTTTCATTGGTTTCCAATTGTGTTCATCAATTTACAGACATATTTAATAAGTCTGAATGGGTATGATTGTGTGTGTGTGTGTGTGTGTGTGTGTGGGGGGGGACTCATTCATGTTCTAATTTGTGCAGATAAATTAAGTCGTGATGGTTTGTTTATCCTTCTGTTGATCACGCTGATCCCCACCCCCCACCTCCCCCCCCACCCCCCCCCTTCACCTCCACACTCGCCCTTTGTCTGCTGGTAACCGTCTTGTCCGGGTCCCTCGGGGCTAATCTGCTGATGTACCAGATGCATGCGCTCATTAACCTGGTACCACCTCCTAAGAGCCTCGCTGACTGTGACACACACACACACACACACACACACACTTCACTCCTTCACACCTCTTTCCAAGGCTGAGACATCACACAAAAGGCAAGGAAGAAAAAAAACACACACACACATCCATCCACTTTTTTGTGTCGTTGTTCTTACAAACAGTAGATGTCTCTCACATCGCCTCCCCCATTCACACCCTCGGAACCGCCGCCGTAGCCAACTCTACCACTAGATACCACATGGGACCCCCCCACCCCCTCTGCCACCCCCCCCCCCCCCCCCACCCTGCCCCCCCCACC
>JAFBJQ010001826.1:209146-334846 GCA_016785345.1 Trinectes maculatus | reverse complement strand
CCCCCCCCCCCCCCCCGCCCCCCCCCCCCCCCCCCAACCCTGCCCACCCAACCGCCTCCCTGTGTCGTGGACTGTGCGTAATAAATGAGCTCATTCATATCGCAGAGGAGCGTCGTCTCTTAGCCGCACAGCGAACCAGTGTAAACAAGCCAGTAGGTAACCACTAACAGGCCACATCTACTGTAGCAGCGTGTGTCAGGATCATACACAGCATGTGTGTATCTGCTGATTCCGGGGGGGGGGATTATAACTATATCAGCTATGCAGTTACTACTGTATCGAATAAAAGACTCCTCTCTCAGTTATTTCGAGTGGTTGTAATAAAAACCAACTCTCACTGGGTTTGTGCGTTTGGCCTCCATCAGGGAACAGGAACATATCTCCCACCGCACGTCTCTTTCTATAGTGGTTTTCCACCAATGGTAATTTTCCACTTGGATCCGGTGCAGAAATTTGAAGCCGTGTTTGGGTTTTACACTGACACTCCTATTCAATGAATAATTTATATGGTACGCTGTGATTACAAACTGAGGGTTTTTTTTATTTCATAAACAGCGTGTAAAAGTGTGTAATTTTGAGTAGATTTATCTTCTTTTTTTCTCAAATGACTGCCTGAGCTGTAATAAGTCAGTAGGAGTGCATGAAAAACACTCAGAGGATGAGACGTGTTTACCAAGCTGCTGTCGCAACATGTATTTGGCAGATGGGAGTGTTTCCTAAAGCTTCTTCTTATTAAGTTAACAATGGTGCTCTTGAAAGTGGTTCTCTGAAAAGGCCCATATAGCACATACATTGTGTAACGTCAACGTGTGCACCGTCTTCAAACCACAGCCAAAAGGTCATATGCTGAAATTTAATTGGATTCCATAATAAATCATCACGCTCAGCAGAGCTGCAATCGCATTTCCCGGCGTCGTTTATCCGCTACACTCATCATCTGCGCGTCAATCTGCAAAATGTAATTTCGGCTAAAGTGAAAATGGCCAGTTTATTCTCCGCGCAGCAACAACAACAGCAGCAATAAAAGCAAATGGACAGTGTAATTAAAAAGGCCTCGCACACAATAGCGCTTTATTCTTCGCGGTATATATCAATTCTTTGTGGTGACCTTTGCTCCCGCTCATCACACACTGTCGTTTCAGTTAAGATTAATTATCCATAGCTACTGACTGAACTGGAAATGTGCATTTGTGCACTTGTTTTTCACAGTGTTTGTCGCTTACTGTGGTTTTGACTGTGTTTTAACATCAAAACAGCTGTGTGGTCTCTACATTTCCAGAGACTTGAGTCTTGTGTCTAAAATCTTTGATATCAAACGCAACTGACGACATCATAAACTCGTACAGTAAAGAACAGTGCAGCTGTAAAAGAGACAAAAATAACAACACAGAATTTACCGCTGACACTGCAACATCAAAAGGACCAATAAAGCAGGATGTGAAGTTCAAATACAAAAGCAAACGGAAACAACACAACATCCTAATTATACAAAAAACAAAACTTGACTCCACAATGACTCCTCGTTTTAACAACACCTTTTCACTGCCATCCCCACCGACCACGTTACCCCGGTCTTACCTCTCGTATTCCAAGTTGTCATGGTCGCATCGGGAGTCTTTGTGCTTCTCCCAGTCCTTCCCGTGGCGGCATGTTGTCAACAACACTATGTCCTTCCCATTGTGGATGTGATGAAGGGCGTTTCTGGTGTCTGAGCCGATGCCTGTCAGATAACGCTTCCCTTTGAACATCAGCAGGTACTTCCTTCTTGGTGGGATGGTGTTCCTCACCAGCCAGCCTCGCTCTCCGCCCTTCTGTGGGTGATCCTTGGAGAACAGCGGGATGGAGATGTCAAAGCCCGGCCTGAAATGTTCTGTGTTGAGGCTGGCTTTGGCTAACATGGCGTGGCCGATGTTAAAGCCCAAGTCCTCCGTGTAGTTAGGCCAAGTGCCTGAGTACAGGTTGAAGATCAGGTGGTTCTTCCCGTCATTCCACAACGGGTAACCCCGAATACGTTCATCCATGTTGGGCACAAATTGTCCCGATAGCTGGTCCCGATCTAAGGTGTCTATGCCTAGCACGAATAGACATGCTTCGCGGGGGTCGGACGTGTAGTACCGTGACTCACCTATAGACGTCAGGATCTTCCTGTAGCTTTCAGACACGTGATCGTTTTTCTCTGACGGATATATGTACACCCTGAATCCTTCCCTTCCTCTGCGACGACACCGGGAGAAGTCAAAACATGTCTCCATGCGGCAGCGGCTGTCCTTATAAATGGCGGTCCACGACTGCCGCCGCTGACGGGGCGACTCAGCCGTGCCCGGGTCGGTCTGGAGCTCGTCCAGGTGAGCATAGCGGGGCAGGAAGGCCCGGTCAGTCCAGTTGGGCCAGGGCCGCGCCACCTCGCCCCGCGGCCGTGTCAGCAGCCGCACCAGACGCAGCTGGACTCCTCCACCCCAGTAAAAGACGACCAGCCAGCAGCACGCAAACAAGCCCAGCAGGACATACTTCTTCCGGGCCTGCATGGGGGCCCGTCACTGTCTCTTTATCCCGCTCTGTCTCGCGTCCTCTATTATTTCCTTTTCCTCTGCCCCTCAGCTCTTTAGCCTCACAGGGGCAGGGGGTGGGGGTGACTTGTGGCTTCTAACAAGGAGCTACTAACAAAGGACAATGTGTTAACAAGGACATCACTGCCTCGGACTGTGGCCCAGGCCACTCTGCATTTAAAAATGACGCGACTGAGTTACTGGCTCCCCTCTCTCAGTCTCTTTCTGCCTTCCCCATTTGCTCTCTCTCCCGCGTGCTCTCAGATGAGTGTGTTAGTCTGTCTCTGCTGCTGCCGCTGCCGCCGCTGTGTGCATCTCTTCCGCCGCTCAGCCTGGTTGAGAGTGATGAAGGCTGATTTCTTCGCTCTCTCAGGCCAAACTCGCTGCCTCATGGTGCCTGGCGCGGCTGCTGTCTACAGGGCCCCTCCTGGAGAGGAGTAAACAAACAAGAGTACAGATCAGTACACAGACAGAACTGACGAGCCACAAACCTACATGGCGACGTTCTCTGGTAACGGTCGTCAAACCAACTCTCGAGTCAACAGACGCCATAACTTACACTTTCCGTTGTTCAATGGGTATGTTTCCATTTGGGTCGCATTTCATTTTGACGTGTCTTTGGCAACGTCAAATCACATTGACTACACCGACACACAGGCACGGGATCTTAGATCGTCGAAATCCATCTTGAGTTTGAGCTCGTGCAGGGAAAATTGAAAAAAAAAGTACAACTGAGTACCTCCTGAAAAACTTCTCCAACCCTGATTAGCCACTTAACATGAAGGCCACCTATCTCAGTGGATGCGGCCTGACTGTCTTTTAACGGTAGTGTGTCAAACTTGGAGCTGCAGATTGGAGGAGATATTACCATGCTCTTTCGAGCTACAGTTAGAACCAATTTACGGCACTGAAACGTCCGTTCACCTTTGGAGAGAAGGCTTTCTTTGTTGCACTCGCGGAACTCCAACCGTTTTTCGGCTTCATGTTTTTCCGCCAAACATCAGCTCATAACCCCTGCCGTGTACAGTATACGCACATAAGTGTGTGTGTATGCGTGGAGGACGCGTCACAGTGAAGGGCAGTGTTCTTACTGCCAGCTGCCGTACAAAGGCAGCTTTCAGGTCTCACCTGGCCGCGCTCTCCCTCTACCTCTCATTCGCATTCCTCATTTCTGCCTCGTCTCCAGCCGAGCAGAAGTGATGCCTGCCTCCTCTGTTTGCAGGAAAACAAACAGCACAGTGGGGATGTGGGTACACACTGCATCCTCTCATTTCTACGCCTCAGACGGAGGTACGCATCTTTAATAACATAAGTTATTGAAGGCTCAGGCAATCATCCTCATCCTTTAATCAGTGAACTAGTTATTTTTCTATGTGTTGGCGTTAACGTGCAGATAATCACCACGCTAAAGCGTCCAATATTTTCGACTCGATGTCGCGGATGAAGTTAGCACTGTTGGCTGAACTCGAACTGAAATGCAACACAGTAACATTAGCTCGGCAGTGTAAGCGGGCTGATTCACAGCCCTTATGCCGGGCAGTTAGCACCTGACCCGGACCAGAGTCTTTATTCCGATGGATTTTTTTACTGCGTGAGCGTGAACATGGCGGCTTCGCTGTCTGTGCCACTGTGTACTGGATAATTCAGGTGGGTTAATCTACTCGTGGAGATGTTAGTGGATGGTTTTTGGGCGACTACAACTGGCTCAGCAGCAAGCAGTCCACAGCGGGGAGAAACAGACACTTGGGATCCCATTACATATTCCTCATCTATAATTCATTTCCTCTTTTAGTTAAGGCATTGATTTTCCTCTCTCTCTCTCTCTCTCTCTCTCTCTCTTTTCTTTTCTTCATGCTTTATATCCCCCGCCACCAGCACGTACAATTAGACCTCAATCTCCGTCAGGATACACCTCGGTGACAGCTGCGTATGAGCGCTGTCCTTGTGATTTGTGGGCGTGGGGATAATTGATAGTGATGGCAAGTAGATGTAATAGAAAAGTGATGGAGGGTGTCATTACGATGATGGTAATGCTGATGGGCGTGAAGTATTTATTCCAGTGCCTTATCAAATCCGGTGCCCAGCAATTTCGCATAAGGAAGCAATTCCTTTTGTCCTTCCTCCTTCAAGTGTCTATTAAGGATATTTACATTGATTTAAAAGCACCAAGGTCGCTCCGTTACAGCTGGATCAACAACGGCAGCTTCAGTTTCCACACTCAAACTGTCACTTTGACGAGACGTGGGCACCATCAATAAGCTTCACCCGACGTTTCTCCTTCCATTTCATTTACCACACATTAGCAGATCTGACTCTCGTACTTGAATTTATTTCAGCAGGAACGTGCGGTATCTCTGTGGTGAGGTAATGTTGTAGGTTTAAAGGAAAAAGAAGGACAATGTGGGCTGAAAATAATAAAATTTAAGATATATAATATTAGCACGTTCCAATTTTCAAAGAATTGACCCAGAAAAACAACCCTCATCCGCTTTTGTGTGTAACTGTACTTTGTCGTTGTGTAGCCAGCAATGACGACGAGTGAAACTCTAGGACGTGTCTGGACCTGACAACATCCTCGGAGCTGCACGTCGCCAAGCAGACACACGTGTGTTACAGATACACACACACGCGTGCACATGAGAGTGGCTTTAAGTGGTGAGAGAGGTGCCTCTGTTATGGATCAGTGATGGATCATGATGGTTGGGTGAGTGGCTCATTGAACAAAGGGGCCCACAGGTGGATGGACAGGGTTCAAGGAAAGGTGAGGGCAGGAGTCGGTGTTTTACCTTTCCACTCTGTGCCATTTGTTTCCCATCGTTACCGTCTTCCCTCAGCCCCTGCTTGTCCTGCCTTCCATCATTCCGTCCTTTCATTTCCTCCCCTCCTCCCCTCCTATTCCGGCTAAGCTGACTGCAGGGCCCCTTCTTAAAAACAATACCACTTTATGCCGTTTTCCTTTTTTCAATTATTCCTGCCTCATCCGTTAAAGGGAGCGAGGCGAGGACGAGGAGCAGGGCAGAAAACACTTCATCACAGACAGGAGGAACACACTCTGCAAGGCCAGTTCTGTCATCCGTTGACTTGCCTTGAGTGCAGAAGAGGAACAAACAAAAAACGGTGTCGGGAGTTTCATTCAGAAACTAATGAAACTGTCAACACGGCAAATATCAATGTAATAATGCATTGATTTAAAATCAGCTAATGAGCAGCGGCGGGTAGATGTTGCACCATCGGAGCAGGACAAACCAGCTTTTCTACACCACACTCGGTAGCCCAACACTTTAACTTCTGTTAATTACCACAATGTTAAAGGCACACTCCCATGGCTCCCTGGTAAACAACACACATGGTCATGTGGAGGTTTTGAAAGGAAAGGAAGTGCAGGGAAAAAAGGACGACGGGGACATGGGAATTGGCGACTGATATTACCTGGAGATGACCTGAAAGACGTCCCTCAGCTCTTCCTACCTGCTGCACTTGTCCACATGAAGAAAATTGAGTTTGTCGTTCAATCTAGCGCCATCATGTTGTGTTTACGCGGCGCGTTTTATTCCACTGCTGGAAAATGTAAAGCGACGTGCGCTGATGATGGCTTTTGTCAGACGCCGCCTAATGGGCCACTGTTCACAGCGAGATTTCTGTCTTTCAGAGACAAGTTGACTTTTCCCTTATTGGTTCCATTTGCTGTTTTCAGGCCGCTGCACTTTAAATGTTGAAAAACGAAAAGAAAAATGAACTCCGTGTCATTTAGCAGAAGAAGCCGTGACTGCAGTGTTGTTATTAAGTCTGAAACGCTTTGGGTGCAGTGGCATAGAGCAGGTTGTGAAATGACACTGAAATGAAATTTCCATTTCTTCATGTGAAGACAGTGGGGCTGAGCGGAGGAGACCCGCCGTGCTCTGACACAGATCCTGGATGACTGCGCTGTAAAGTGCCAGTGTGTCAACAGGCCTTTCAGTGGCTTCTTGCGGCCGCGTGCGAGTGTGTGCAGTCGCCTGTCTACGCTATACTTAAACACACATCTGGCATGTGTGTTATTGCTGGACCGGAGCTGGCGACGAATTAGTTCAGCAAAAGTGGAGCGTTTTTGGAGAAAACACAAATCTGGCGGTTAGGCGAAAGGCACCCGGTCGAGCTAAAATTAAATCCAGCACTCTGTCATTACAGGCCTGAAAGATACGACGGTGCGACTCGCTGCCTTGTTTACGATGTCGCAATGATTTTGTATCTTTTTCCACATGAAACATCTTGAAATGAAGCTACTGTCTGTCGTCGTCCACTAAATGGAAGCTGGTTTGACCAGATTCTTAAATGATTGTGTCTGAATATTATTGTTTTTGGGTTGTTTTTTTTTTTTGCCCTGGTTGATTTGGCAACATCTGTGGGTACCGTGGTAACACCACACAATGTAATGGCAGAAGTTAAACAGATGCTGCAAATCTCTGGACGCACACATATATCATCACCTCAAATAGAATTCTACATAATACTGTGGCTGTAAATTAAGGAAAAAAAATATTCATGAAACTAGTAAGACTAAAACTAACTCGTCATAGCAGACGGTTGTGCGCGCGTGTGTTGCTTTGCTACAGTGGAATTGGTTTGTGCACGAGTCCATAAACTGTGTGTGATTTTATTGTTGGTCTCTTTTTGTCTGCGTCTGCAGGTGGAGTGTGCGAGGTTTGCCTGCTCATGTGATGCTAAATAAATCCTGCTCTGGTAATAATAATAATAATAAAGACTTACACCCTCACTGTTTTTGTCAACTAATATTTACCTTTCGAAACAATTAGTTGACAAAAAAATAATAGTTCCCTTTTCAAACTGACGTACACACACACACACACACACACACACACACACACACACACACACACACGTCTGCTAACGAATTGACCTTTACTGTCTCTTGCGGCCTCCATGCAGCTACTGGGGTATTTTTCCATTAGCTTGACCACCTCGGAGCCATAACGGCCGTAAACTTAATCAAGCCCGAGTTCTTTTTACAATTTCGTTTTTTATAGTACTGATACGGCGCGTTCTTCCCCACCTCAATAACGCCGTGCTGGCTCCACGAGGGCTGAGGGACTCTGACGCGGATAATACGATGTTTACCTCGAGCTGAAGGCCCCCGCAACACAACCAGCCTCCCGACTGCGCTCAGATTCCAAACCCGGCATAATTAGAAGCCGGGTTGATTAATTATGTCTCAACAATATGCTGCACTCCAACGCCACAAGGGCTAATTAACCGAAAGAGCAAGATGGGTAGGAACTATTTATTTGGAGGTTCAGAATTTGGCAGCGCTGTTACAATACTGGTGGACAGAAGCTGTTCCGCTCAGGCTGTGTTAGCCATCATCACACACAGCACAAACAGGAGCAGCTAAATCTATCTGCTCATCCGCTAACCGGTCCTGCTCACACACAGCATCCCGCACGCCACTCATCTTATCTCTCCAGCTTCCACCCGGAGGCAGACCTATCTCGCCGCTCACATCAGATCGGCCCACAGACAACGTGACCTTGACAACATGGGGGGAGATATATGATCTGACCCCGGGATAAGGGAGGGAGGCCCATTCCAAATGCGGTTCAATTAGCGTGGCGTTCCTGACCTCGGAGATTAGACCATTTTAAATTGTTTTCTTGCCGCGATGTCATTTCCTGGTCACAATAACATAACCATAACACTGTTTCCAAACACAATCCCATT
Source organism: Trinectes maculatus (assembly GCA_016785345.1). Taxonomy (NCBI): domain Eukaryota; kingdom Metazoa; phylum Chordata; class Actinopteri; order Pleuronectiformes; family Achiridae; genus Trinectes; species Trinectes maculatus. The sequence continues at coordinate 326,585 of JAFBJQ010001826.1, read as the reverse complement.
CTCTCCAAAGTGAATTATGCACATACCTTCTTTCCAGGCCATAATAATAGCGCGAGTGCATGAGAATATGTGAAACCCGCGCGCAGTGACCTTCAGGGTTAATGGCTTTTCAAGGCGGCACACTGATATTCTAACCCCTCTAATGAATGCCGTGATTATGGCGATGGCCACAACCTTTAGGTGATTGAACATTGTCTGTCTTGGCCATTTGCCTCGACAAGACAAGATCTGAGTCTGCCGCATCCATGGTAACGAAAAGGCGTGATTTGCTCCCACTTCAAGTTTTCGTCTTTTTTTCTTTTTTTTTTTTTATCTTGTCATCGGAAAGCAACAGATTTGTAATTAAGAGCAGCAGTGAACCCTGTCAGCGCCGTTTGTTTGTTTTGGGATTCATTAATGCTCCGAGCGCTTCGGGTGTGAGAGCAGGTACTTTTCCTGCTCTGTCCCGAGCTACTGGCTAATGTTTATGGAATGCAGATACTTCAAATTGGCTTTCACATAAGTGGAAAATCGCTGCAGCTTCCAAGAAATGCCGTGAACCGTTCCACCTGCAGAACCAGTATGACAGGTGGCTGGTTCACAGCCCACCTGTCCACTGGGAGAACCACGTCCTCTAGTCAGCATCAGTGTCCACAGTGGCATCAGAATTACACCCAAATGCATCACGCCACAGCATTTGAACGCAGCAGCTCACACAGGGCTGTGGTGCAGGTGGCAGGAGCAGGTTCACCTGGTTCTGATCTGGGAGGTTCAGGCTCTCCAGCCTCTGTGGAGCAGCTGGACCCGAGATGCTGAGAGCACCAGCTTCTCCTCCACCTCGCCCTCCGTCAAACAGGCGCTCCAACTCACCAAAGCGCCAACATTACGCACGGTGCTGAGCGCGTGTCGCCTCCTGTGGTGTTCCCCCACAACCTCACACTTCCCGGTATGATCCGTCATGCACCTCTCTCCCGGCCACACAGCCCCGCGAGCGCACACCATCCCGCCCTGTCTCCACATCACCACACACCCCTGGCGCACTTATCGTGACTCTGGACTACAGTGACCACATGTCACGTGATTTTTAAAAATAAAATAAAATATTTAAAATGTATTTTAAATCTGTATAGGTGTTGTGTGTTAGAGATGGAGGAGGGACGCGTCGGTGCCAAATGAGGACTAGTCTGTAACTCACACACACACACACACACACACACAACCTCACCCAGGACGATGTGTGTATGTGTGTGTGTGTGTGTTATTATTGTGTTGGCGTCATTGATTTAAAAAAACGCATCTGTGAGATGATAGAGAATAAACAGAGATCATCCAGCACCATCCCCGCTGCGCTCCGACTCCCCCACCCGCACCCCCCCGCTGAGAGCTCGACCTTACCGGGTGTCGAACCAGGCTCTGCCGCTCTCTCTCTCTGCCGGGTTTCCTCTTCACACCACGGCCGGGCATTTGCGGATCCGTTCAGCGTGCGGGCGCAGCTCTCCTCGTCCGCGTGTGAATGATGGTCGTGCGCGTGAAATTGTCCATTTTCCCCCACATACAACAGTCCACATACGACCCGCCCCCCCGGGCGCTGCTGATTGGCTGACAGGCTGCTCGACGTCTTGGTCGCGCAGTACAGACAAACACACACACACACACACACACACATCTGGACGCGACCGCGGCGCGCGCAACTGGAGCGCGTCGGGTGCGCCGAGTTACGCACGGGCATTGAACTGACATGGGAAAACGTCACGTTCTATCCCCCCCCCCCCTCCCTGCGCGTTTACCCCCCCCCCCCCTCCCTGCGCGTCTTTATTATTACGGTTGAAAGGTGCGGACTCAAACGCACCACCGTGCAGACGCCGAGCCACCGTCACGCGGCTGCTTCTGCCGCTGGAGCGATGTCATTGTTTACACCGACAAGTTTGTGAATCAAACGTGTGACTCATTATTTTTAATAAAAAAAAAATAATTAATATCATTAGGCTTCCTTATTGCGCTCCACAGCATAATGATGTTAGGAATAGGCTTATTGTCACATTATTTCCAATAATTCCTCTTTATTTACCACATTACCAGACTACAGGCTGTGCCTTTGCTCATTTAATGGTAACATGGTGAACAACAGCAGGCTGTAGCAGGGGAGACAGCTGAAAGTGACAGCGCCTTATTACCATGGTGAAATCCACACTTTTGTGACTCTGGCGCCGCTCCGCGTCCGGAATCAGTCACAACACATCGTCTGCTTCCTTATCGATGTAAATACACAGTACGTGTAAAAAAATAACTATAGAATTTGAGAGGTGTGTTTTAAGCTTAAAATAAGCCCCTCAAGCACTATTGCTGCCCAATACAAGTAAATCCCTCCTTGTGAGAATGTGTAAAAATTGTAAAAATGTTTTCAAATGGTTTTAAATCTACTTTATAGGCAGGACTAGGAAATGAAATGTAGAAAAGCGTCAAACGTTGAAGAGACGTTCATTGTTAGTATTGTCCTATCTCCGATCTTTTAGGTAACGCGAAGGCAGCATTAGGCCCCTCCCATACAGGAAGTGAGCCAGTGTTATTGTCCCGAGCTCCTGTCCGAGGAAGATCTCCGTCTCATGTGTTGATGATCTGAGAGAAGAGGTCATCCGCTCACCAGGTGGGTTAAGATGCGCCGATTGATCCGATGTATTGATTAGAAATGGAGCCTTGCCGAGAAGATATCAACAGACGTCAAGAAAACTAGAAATATAATAAAGTTTTTGTTTTGAATGGATGAATATGCGGGCTGCTCCCTAAACGTTACGTAACGTTTAAAAACATAATAATATTTATTAGACCGATTTCTTGTTGATAAATTATTCATGTTTTGACGTCACGTGACATGTTTGGCAACCACGTGACTCTATTTAAAAAAATCTGGATTGTTTACTCATGAGATATAATCAAAAGCACAAACGTTCCCAGTCACTCAGTGTGCGTCAATAGAGGGCACACACTGCACTGCATACGCTTATATGACCTTTGACCTCATCGGGCTGAAAGTCATGAACACTTTGACTTTTAGCCAGTGATAATCAGCATGTTAACCGCTCACCACAGCCTCTGGTGCAACATGTGACATAGCTGCCAGTTCAGCTCTTTGTTTGCTGTGTGCACACAACTGCTGCGTTTTTGCACGTTTATGTGCAGGAACATTTAAAATTGTGCATCATGTGTTGTCGTTATTTATTTTTTCTGCTTTCTCTCTCATCTCTCTCCTCTGTTCGGGTTGGAGAAACGTTACCAGCATGATGGAGAGTCAGGCGGATCGGGTCATGGAACTCAGCGATTGGGAGGAACGCTGGCATCAGAACAGAACTGGCTTCCATAAGCTTGTTGTGCACCAGTAAGGAAAACCCTGCATTCATGAAGTCTTGTAATGCACGTGTGTGCAGTTCTGTAAATGTCAGTCAAAATTGTTGTTTTCTGTTTTTTAACAGGATGCTTGAAAACTACCTGGATAAAGTTCTCGGCGGGCGGAAAGCAGTTCGCTTCTTCTTCCCCCTCTGTGGGAAAGCGGTAGACATGAAATGGTATTAAAAGTCATATCTCTCATATATAAAATGTTATGGTTTAAATAGTTGACTCTCCTCTGTGTTGACACCAGGTTGGCGGACATGGGCCATTCGGTGGTTGGGGTGGAGATTTCTGAAAAGGGTATTAAACAGTTCTTTGAGGAGAATAACTTGACCTACAGTGAGGAGCCTGTCACTGCCATACCTGGAGCCAGGGTTTACAAGGTACATGATTCAGTGTAAACAGAGAGGGGCTGTCGTACACTTCATATTTTAAAGTTATTCAAATATTAAAGGTGTGTGTGTGTGTACATAGATACAGTGTATATACTGTATATATACTGTGTGTATGTGTGTGTGTGTATAAAATCACACATTTTACATATTTTTTATGTCCTAATGCAATAAGCTAAGCTATCAATATAATATAACATCAATATAATCAATAAATATGTTTTTTTTAACGTTGTTTGACTTGGACAACAAACCTGTCTGTTTGTGTTTAAGTCTGTGTAATGGCTGCTGTATGATTTATATAGCTATGCTATACATTTTCCATGTGTTCCTCAGAGTGATGAGAAAAAGATCTCCTTATATCAGTGTGACCTGTACAGATTCTCCAGGTATGTAACCTGTGTGTGTGTGTGAGTGTGTGTGCGTGTGTGTGTGTGTGTGTGTTTATTCCCCTTTTCAGTGTGTTTCTAATACTTAAACTTTTTTATATTTTACAGCTCAGTTGAGGGTCAGTTTGGGGCAATATGGGACAGGGGGTCTCTGGTGGCCATTAACCCAAGAGACAGAGAAAAGTAAGAGGAGATTTATAAAAACAGCAGCTATGCTGCACTTCAAACCTTTATACAGGGGGTCCTCGAGTGACGTCGGAGATCCGTTCCTGAGAATGTGTCGAGACCGAATTTCGACGTAAGTCGGACCATACATTCATTGTGCCATTGTGCATACATTGTGCCACCAGATGTCGCTATAACACCACGCTAAAATTTATTTGGTGGAGTTGGAGTTTATTATGGTGAATTGCCTTTTTTGTCCCTCTTGACACACCGTAGGGGTTGAGATCGCGAGTGTAATGAGCATTTCCTTTAGATTTCTGATATCAACCGTGTAGACCCTGTGTTGTGAATAAACCTACGGAATTGCCACGATCCTGAACCCATCTGTGTCCGTGTGCATCTCCTTACTGGCTGCCCCCCCCCCGCCCCCCCGCCCCGCCGGCCGGCCGGCCATTTCACATAAGTAAACACAGCTGTGGAGGTGCTGTCTGTCAGCGCGCCTGCCGGCGACAGAGAGAGCGCTCACCAACGAGTTCCCGTGTGAAGTCTGTACGTATTTACGGGGCAAACCGCTTAAGCCGAAACAAGGAAGTTCACGGGAGATTGTCGTAACCACGAAAACAACGTAATTCGCGACCGACGTAACTCGAGGACCCCCTGTATTATTAACTGAAACCTGTTTAAATTTAGAATGATAAGTTTTGACATATGCAAGTGCATTTTTAGGTTTTACTAATGTCTTAAGGAATTGTTTTATACAATCCCACAGGTATGCCTCGCTTATCATTTCTCTCATGGATAAAGACTGCAGATACCTTTTGGATACTTTACTCTATAATCCTGAATTACACAAAGGTACCAGAGTGATATTTACATCTGATTGTACAGCCCCAAACTGTGTCTCCAGTCATCATTTATTTATCATCATTTATATATAAAATATCCGTGTTTGTATTTCATAAAGGAATTTTTTTTTCTCCCCAGGTCCTCCCTTCTTTGTGCCCGACGAGCAATTGCACACGCTGTTTGGTGAGTGCTGACTCAGGGTTTCTCAGAACATAACTGTGCATTAGGGGGTGATACTTGGTTAGTCGTTGTATTTGTGTATATGTTTTCCACAGGGAGCAGCTGTGATATTGAGCTGCTCCAATCCGCGGACGCCTTTGAAGAAAGACATCGAGACTGGGGCATAACCTCTCTGACCGAGCACGTCCACCTCATCACTCCAAAGTGTGATTAAAAACAAGATCTCGTATGTGAGGGGAGTGTCGAAAAGATGATCGACCCCAAAACAACATGTTGTGTCATAAAAGGTCTGGAAACAACCTGAATAGCTTCCAGCTGTTTCTATATAATTGATGATATTAAGAGTGTTTATGCATTAACAATTAACATTTATTCTGAAACAGGAGGCTGAAAGAAAACTGTTTCACAGTAGTTTTACAAAAATGTACTACTAGTACAACACATAATTCAACTATGAATGGACCTTTGACAAATGGACATGATTAAATTAATGCTGTGGACAAAGACATGCGTCACTGATGTTTGTACATTGAACTATAGAGGGCGCCAAAGCATTTCTAAGTGCCTAAGCCCTACTAATTTAAATGTGAATTTAGATACAAATGTATTTAATGAATGCAAATAATATTTGTAAGCGTTAAATAAGATTAAATTAATATAGTAGCAACTGTCAACTGTTGCTGATGTTTGTACATTGAACTATAGAGGGCGCCTAAACATTTCTAAGTGCCTAAGCCCTACTAATTTAAACGTGAATTTAGATACAAATGTATTTAACGAATGCAAATAATATTTGTAAGCGTTAAATAATCCTCTTTACAAATAGTAGCAACTGTCAACTGTTGCTGATGTTTGTACATTGAACTATAGAGGGCGCCTAAACATTTCTAAGTGCCTAAGACCTACTAATTTAAATGTGAATTTAGATACAAATGTATTTAATGAATGCAAATAATATTTGTAAGCGTTAAATAATCCTCTTTACAAATAATAGCAACTGTCAACTAAAAGGAAAGAATCGTCTTCAGAATTGTTGACAGCATTCACCCAAAGAATAACGACCTACTGTAAATATTGTGTAAGATATGACCTTTGACCCTGATGTGACAGGCATTTCTGTGTTTTCTGAGTTGGCTGCCAGAGTGGGTACAGGTGAACTGTTCACTTCCCATTGCTTTATGTGTCTTGGCTGCTTCAGACTGAAGTCAGGAATGTGTTTTGTCTCACACACACACACACACACACACACACACACACACACACACACAGTTGCCTGTTAATTCGAATGAAAACACATGACACTTGGTTCCTTTACTCCAGATAAAGTCATGTTTTACTGACATCTCCTGAACTTAGCCTGGAAAGGCTAAAATAATGAATAATGACGTCGACCAGTCAGACTTTGTCACATGTCAAACGGTGCAGAATGGCAAGGTGGACGCAATCAGGACATGACGCAACAATAAATCAATCACCTCATGTGCAAATGGAGCGCTCCAATTAATAATGTTTTTAAAGCAAGCGACTGAGCTTCGCCATCTGTGCATATACAGTGCCGGTTGCTCCTGGCAACCTTAATGAAGTGGTTAGTGGTGGGAGATGTTGACATAGCACAGGTGCTTTGCTTTGACAGGCTCTGTCCAGTATTTAGCCAGGTGGGAGGACAGGGTCTGTGTGTGTGTGACCTTTTCCCGGACAGAAATAGCTGCTGTCACCTTTTAGGGAACATGGATGAATAAGTGGCTGCCTGGACGCTTGGTCTGGAAGTGTATATGCCAAATAATTGTTTGTAAAAAAAACAAACATGTCTGATCATAGGAATTGAAATAGATTTTGTTGATGCAAAGAAAATTTTGGAATCATGTGACGCTTTTTGTTTTGCTCTTCACGCTTTTGGGTATTTTAACTTATCCTATTTTCCCAGTGTTTTTCCAGCTTGTTGTGTTATGTGTCCTGGGTAATGTTTGGCAGGACGGACCTGAGGGACATCCAGGAGGAGGTCGTCTGTACTCTGACACTTTTAACTCAATGGGGAGTAAGAGGACTGATGGGCCCTCGGCCGTGACCTCCTATGAGCTAAATGGTCGAGTGAGGACGGAAGAAATTGTTCCCATGGCGACGGGATGTAAGAGTGGATTGAAGTTCAGTCAGGACACTGTGGCTGCACTTTTTTCACTATGCAATATTTTCAGTGTCGCCCCCTATTGTAGTTAGAGTTCTCGATCATTGCTACTTCTTTTTATTATATAACGACATTTGTTTTGGTTTTTTTTACAGCTCAGAACTTCAGGCCGTCTGTGTGTGATTGATGTCGTGCGTCATGGAAAATGTGATGGATGTGGACAGATCGGTTGCTCTGCCGGATCGAAGGCCTGTCGGACATGACAGTCTGTTTTCTGTTGCTCCGCTGAGTCTGACACATGACTGGCACTTGTGTAAGCTGCCAGAGGCCCACTGCTCCTCTCCTGCTGTTAGGCTGAGTCCAGATCATTTCAAACCCGGGCCCGGAATACACACCATGGTTCGGACTGCACCGCTTCCAGCTGCCTTACAGACGCTGCACTGGTGAGGTTTTTCTTTAATCCATCTGATGTTTGTACATTGAACTATAGAGGGCGCCTAAACATTTCTAAGTGCCTAAGCCCTACTAATTTAAATGTGAATTTAGATACAAATGTATTTAACGAATGCAAATAATATTTGTAAGCGTTAAATAATCCTCTTTACAAATAATAGCAACTGTCAACTAAAAGGAAAGAATCGTCTTCAGAAATGTTGACTCCATCTCCTGAACTTAGCCTGGAAAGGCTAAAATAATGACATCGTCCGTGAATAGAGGTCGACCAGTCAGACTTTGAATGGCAGTCTAAATATTTATATGACCGATTAATTGTTGATAAGTATCTAATGTTTTGACGTCACGTGACATGTTCGGCAACATATTTCGACAGCCACGTGACTCTGTTTAAAAATCTGGATTGTTTACTCATGAGATATAATCAAAAGCACAGATGTTCCCAGTCACTCAGTGTGTGAGAATACAGGGCACACACTACACTGCATACGCTTATATGACCTTTGACCTCATCTGGCTGAAAGTCATGAACACTTTGACTTTCAGCCAGTGATAATCAGCATGTTAACCGCTCACCACAGCCTCTGGTGCAACATGTGACATAGCTGCCAGTTTACCTTGTGCACACAGTAAACAACGGATTTGTTTACACATGTTTATGTGCAGGAACATTTAAAATTGGGCATCATGTCTTGTCGTCAGTTATTTATTTCTGCTTTCTCTCTCATCTCTCTCTGTTCGGGTTGGGGAAACGTTACCAGCATGATGGAGAGTCAGGCGGATCAGGTCGTGACACTCAGCGATTGGGAGGAACGCTGGCATCAGAACAGAACTATCTTCCATAACCCTGTTGTGCACCAGTAAGGAAAACCCTGCTTTCATGCAGTCTTGTAATGCACGTGTGTGCAGTTCTGTAAATGTCAGTCAAAATGGTTGTTTTCTGTTTTTTAACAGGATGCTTGAAAACAACCTGGATAAAGTTCTCGGCGGGCGGAAAGCAGTTCGCTTCTTCTTCCCCCTCTGTGGGAAAGCGGTAGACATGAAATGGTATTAGAAGTCATATCTCTCATATATAAAATGTTATGGTTGAAATAGTTGACTCTCCTCTGTGTGGACACCAGGTTGGCGGACATGGGCCATTCGGTGGTTGGGGTGGAGATTTCTGAAAAGGGTATTAAACAGTTCTTTGAGGAGAATAACTTGACCTACAGTGAGGAGCCTGTCACTGCCATACCTGGAGCCAGGGTTTACAAGGTACATGAGTCAGTGTAAACAGTGAGGGGCTGTCGTACACTTCATATTTTAAAGTTACAGTATTCAAGTATTAAAGGAATATATATATATCCTGTATATATTTCACACATTGTACATATTATGTCCTAATGCAATAACCTTATAACTGTAGGTATACAAATAGTTGTGGCTTTTATTGTGAATAGTAAACATATTTGTTACTGAGTGTTCAGGGGGAGCACACTGAATCAATATAACATCAATATAATCAATATAAAATGTTTTTTTTTTTTAATGTTGTTTGACTCGGACAACAAACCTGTCTGTTTTTGTTTAAGCGCGTGTTTAATGGCTGCTATATGATTTACATAGCTATGCTATACATTTTCCATGTGTTCTTCAGAGTGCAGAGAAAAAGATCTCCTTATATCAGTGTGACCAGTACAGATTCTCCAGGTATGTAACCTGTGTGTGTGTGTGTGTGTTTTTATTCCCCTTTTCAGTGTGTTTCTAATACTTAAACCTTTTTATATTTTACAGCTCAGTTGAGGGTCAGTTTGGGGCAATATGGGACAGGGGGTCTCTGGTGGCCATTAACCCAAGAGACAGAGAAAAGTAAGAGGAGATTTATAAAAACAGCAGCTATGCTGCACTTCAAACCTTTATATTATTAACTGAAACCTGTTTCAATTTAGAATTAGAATTCAATTTAAAACAAATGTTTTCTATTTTTTTGTATATTGTCTTACTTAATTGTTTTATACAATCCCACAGGTATGCCTCGCTTATAATTTCTCTCATGGATAAAGACTGCAGATACCTTTTGGATACTTTACTCTATAATCCTGAATTATACAAAGGTACCAGAGTGATATTTACATCTGATTGTCATTTATTTAGCCTTTTAAAATATCCGTGTTTGTATTTCATAAAGGATTTTTTTCTTTCTCCCCAGGTCCGCCCTTCGTTGTGCCCGATGAGGAAGTGCACACGCTGTTTGGTGAGTGCTGACTCAGGGTTTCTCAGAACATAACTGTGCATTAGGGGGTGATACTTGGTTAGTCGTTGTATTTGTGTATATGTTTTCCACAGGGAGCAGCTGTGATATTGAGCTGCTCCAATCCGCGGACGCCTTTGAAGAAAGACATCGAGCCTTGGGCATAAACTCCGTGACCGAGCACGTCCACCTCATCACTCCAAAGTGTGATTAAAAACAACATCTCGTATGTGAGGGGAGTGTCGAAAAGATGATCGACCCCAAAACAACATGTTGTGTCATAAAAGGTCTGGAAACAAACAATTAACATTTATTCTGAAACAGGAGGCTGAAAGAAAACTGTTTCACAGTAGTTTAACAAAAATGTACTACTAGTACAACACATAATTCAACTATGAATGTACCTTTGACAAATGAAATGATTAAATTAATGCTGTGGACAAAGACAAGCGTCGCTGATGTTTGTACATTGAACTATAGAGGGCGCCAAAGCATTTCAAAGTGCCTAAGCCCCACTCATCTAAATGTGAATTTAGATGCAAATGTATTTAACGAATGCAAATAATATTTGTAAGCGTTAAATAATCCTCTCTATAAATAATAGCAACTGTCAACTGTTGCTGATGTTTGTACATTGAACTATAGAGGGCGCCAAAACATTTCTAAGTGCCTAAGCCCCACTCATTTAAATGTGAATTTAGATGCAAATATATTTAACGAATATTTGTAAGCGTTAAATAATCCTCTTTACAAATAATAGCAACTGTCAACTAAAAGGAAAGAATCGTCTTCAGAAATTTTGACAGCATTCACCCAAAGAATAACGACTAACTGTAAATATTGTGTAAGATATGACCTTTGACCCTGATGTGACAGGCATTTCTGTGTTTTCTGAGTTGGCTGCCAGAGTGGGTACAGGTGAACTGTTCACTTCCCATTGCTTTATGTGTCTTGGCTGCTTCAGACTGAAGTCAGGAGTGTGTTTTGTCACACACACACACACACACACACAGTTGCCTGTTTGACTGTCAATTCGAATGAAAACACATGACACTTGGTTCCTTTACTCCAGATAAAGTCATGTTTTACTGACATCTCCTGAACTTAGCCTGGAAAGGCTAAAATAATGACGTCGTCCGTGAATAGAGGTCGACCAGTCAGACTTTGAATGGCAGTCTAAATATTTATATGACCGATTAATTGTTTATAAGTATCTAATGTTTTGACGTCACGTGACATGTTCGGCAACATATTTCCACAACCACGTGACTCTGTTTAAAAATCTGGATTGTTTACTCATGAGATATAATCAAAAGCACAGATGTTCCCAGTCACTCAGTGTGTGAGAGTAGAGGGCACACACTACACTGCATACGCTTATATGACCTTTGACCTCATCTGGCTGAAAGGCATGAACACTTTGACTTTCAGCCAGTGATAATCAGCATGTTAACCGCTCACCACAGCCTCTGGTGCAACATGTGACATAGCTGCCAGTTTACCTTGTGCACACAGTAAACAACGGCTTTGTTTACACATGTTTATGTGCAGGAACATTTAAAATTGGGCATCATGTGTTGTCGTCAGCTATTTTTTCTGCTTTCTCTCTCATCTCTCTCCTCTGTTCGGGTTGGGGAAACGTTACCAGCAGGATGGCGAGTCAGGCGGATCAGGTCGTGACACTCAGCGATTGGGAGGAACGCTGGCATCAGAACAAAATTGGCTTCCATAAGCCTTTTGTGCACCCGTAAGGAAAACCCTGCTTTCATGAAATCTTGTAATGCACGTGTGTGCAGTTCTGTAAATGTCAGTCAAAATGGTTGTTTTCTGTTTTTTAACAGGATGCTTGAAAACAACCTGGATAAAGTTCTCGGCGGGCGGAAAGCAGTTCGCTTCTTCTTCCCCCTCTGTGGGAAAGCGGTAGACATGAAATGGTATTAAAAGTCATATCACTCATATATAAAATGTTATGATGAAATAGTTGACTCTCCTCTGTGTTGACACCAGGTTGGCGGACATGGGCCATTCGGTGGTTGGGGTGGAGATTTCTGAAAAGGGTATTAAACAGTTCTTTGAGGAGAATAACTTGACCTACAGTGAGGAGCCTGTCACTGCCATACCTGGAGCCAGGGTTTACAAGGTACATGATTCAGTGTAAACAGTGAGGGGCCGTCGTACATTTCATATTTTAAAGTTACAGTATTCAAGTATTAAAGGAATATATATATATATACTGTATATATTTCACACATTGTACATATTATGTCCTAATGCAATAACCTTATAACTGTAGGTATACAAATAGTTGTGGCTTTTATTGTGAATTGTAAACATATTTGTTCAGGGGGAGCACACTGAATCAATATAACATCAATATAATCAATATAAAATGTTTTTTTTTAATATTGTTTGACTCAACAAACCTGTCTGTTTTTGTTTAAGCGCGTGTTTAATGGCTGCTATATGGATCAAGCTATTGATCCACATTTTCCATGTGTTCCTCAGAGTGCAGAGAAAAAGATCTCCTTATATCAGTGTGACCAGTACAGATTCTCCAGGTATGTAACCTGTGTGTGTGTGTGTGTGTGTGTGTGTGTTTATTCCCCTTTTCAGTGTGTTTCTAATACTTAAACTTTTTTTTAATTTTACAGCTCAGTTGAGGGTCAGTTTGGGGCAATATGGGACAGGGGGTCTCTGGTGTCCATTAACCCAAGAGACAGAGAAAAGTACGACGAGATTTATAAAAACAGCAGCTGTGCTGCACTTCAAACCTTTATATTATTAACTGAAACCTGTTTAAATGTAGAATTAGAATTCAATATTGTCTTACTTAATTGTTTTATACAATCCCACAGGTATGCCTTGCTTATAATTTCTCTCATGGATAAAGACTGCAGATACCTTTTGGATACTTTTCTCTATAATCCTGAATTATACAAAGGTACCAGAGTGATATTTACATCTGATTGTCATTTATTTAGCCTTTTAAAATATCCGTGTTTGTATTTCATAAAGGATTTTTTTCTTTCTCCCTAGGTCCTCCCTTCGTTGTGCCCGATGAGGAAGTGCACAAGCTGTTTGGTGAGTGCTGACTCAGGGTTTCTCAGAACATAACTGTGCATTAGGGGGTGATACTTGGTTAGTCGTTGTATTTGTGTATATGTTTTCCACAGGGAGCAGCTGTGATATTGAGCTGCTCCAATCCGCGGACGCCTTTGAAGAAAGACTTCGAGCCTTGGGCATAAACTCCGTGACCGAGCACGTCCACCTCATCACTCCAAAGTGTGATTAAAAACAAGATCTCGTATGTGAGGGGAGTGTCGAAAAGATGATCGACCCCAAAACAACATGTTGTGTCATAAAAGGTCTGGAAACAAACAATTAACATTTATTCTGAAACAGGAGGCTGAAAGAAAACTGTTTCACAGTAGTTTTACAAAAGTGTACTACTAGTACAACACATAATTCAACTATGAATGTACCTTTGACAAATGAAATGATTAAATTAATGCTGTGGACAAAGACAAGCGTTGCTGATGTTTGTACATTGAACTATAGAGGGCGCCAAAGCATTTCAAAGTGCCTAAGCCCCACTCATCTAAATGTGAATTTAGATGCAAATGTATTCAACAAGGAATGTCAGGAATGTGTTTCGTGACACACACACACACACACACACACACACGTGAATGAAGTCATGTTTTACTGACATCTCCTGAACCCAAACGTTGGACTGGAAAGGCTAAAATAATGACGTCGACCAGTCAGACTTTGTCACATGTCAAACGGTGCAGAATGGCAAGGTGGACGCAATCAGGACATGACGCAACAATAAATCAATCACCTCATGTGCAAATGGAGCGCTCCAATTAATAATGTTTTTAAAGCAAGCGACTGAGCTTCGCCATCTGTGCATATACAGTGCCGGTTGCTCCTGGCAACCTTAATGAAGTGGTTAGTGGTGGGAGATGTTGACATAGCACAGGTGCTTTGCTTTGACAGGCTCTGTCCAGTATTTAGCCAGGTGGGAGGACAGGGTCTGTGTGTGTGTGACCTTTTCCAGACAGAAATAGCTGCTGTCACCTTTTAGGGAACATGGATGAATAAGTGGCTGCCTGGACGCTTGGTCAGGAAGTGTATATGCCAAATAATTGTTTGTAAAAAAAAAAACAACAAACATGTCTGATCATAGGAATTGAAATAGATTTTGCTGATGCAAAGAAAATTTTGGAATCATGTGACGCTTTTTGTTTTGCTCTTCACGCTTTTGGGTATTTTAACTTATCCTATTTTCCCAGTGTTTTTCCAGCTTGTTGTGTTATGTGTCCTGGGTAATGTTTGGCAGGACGGACCTGAGGGACATCCAGGAGGAGGTCGTCTGTACTCTGACACTTTTAACTCAATGGGGAGTAAGAGGACTGATGGGCCCTCGGCCGTGACCTCCTATGAGCTAAATGGTCGAGTGAGGACGGAAGAAATTGTTCCCATGGCGACGGGATGTAAGAGTGGATTGAAGTTCAGTCAGGACACTGTGGCTGCACTTTTTTCACTATGCAATATTTTCAGTGTCGCCCCCTATTGTAGTTAGAGTTCTCGATCATTGCTACTTCTTTTTATTATATAACGACATTTGTTTTGGTTTTTTTTACAGCTCAGAACTTCAGGCCGTCTGTGTGTGATTGATGTCGTGCGTCATGGAAAATGTGATGGATGTGGACAGATCGGTTGCTCTGCCGGATCGAAGGCCTGTCGGACATGACAGTCTGTTTTCTGTTGCTCCGCTGAGTCTGACACATGACTGGCACTTGTGTAAGCTGCCAGAGGCCCACCGCTCCTCTCCCGCTGTTAGGCTGAGTCCTGATCATTTCAAACCCAGGCCCGGAATACACACCATGGTTCGGACTGCACCGCTTCCAGCTGCCTTACAGACGCTGCACTGGTGAGGTTTTTCTTTAATCCATTAAAACCTATTATTATTATTATTATTATTATTATTATTATTATTATTATTATTATTATTATTATTATTATTATTGATGTATTTGTTCTGGAATAGCACGTGGGTCTTGATACTGAGTGAGCTGTGTGTGCATGTGAGAAACAGACACAATGTTTTGATTGTTTCTGTTGTGTTTAATGAAGCAGTGTGCTCAGATTTACTAATGCATTTTCAGAAGAACGTCTCTGGACTCCCTGGTCACAACACACACACACACACACACACACACACACGCACACACACTATAGTTGTTGGGATTTGCCTCTGAATTTAAATCTGCCTCTTGTTAGCCAGCTGGTGGTGCTGTTGAATTGTTGAATAGAGGACAATGAAATCCATAACAACTTTGAAGGTCTTTCCTTTCCGTGGACTCTGATATTCAGTTCACATATGAAAATAAAGGAGGTGTCCAGAGACGCTGCATGAATAATTCACCTTGTCTGATTTGTGTTTTCACACTGGGTTGATTTGTCTTCCCCATCAGTGCTCAACTTTACTTTTTTCCTATTTAGACTTTTAGAAAAGTGTGTCATTCAGTGTCCTTGCACTGCCTTTCACCCTGTTGGCAGTTACATGAACCGGTGCCACATTCACACACAAACACACACACGCACAACTTTTCCGGCTTGGCAGCAGAAGGGGCTTTGGCTTCGCCCTAATTGGCTGCGTAATCTGGGACACCAGGAGGAGAGTTAAGCCCTCTGAGGAGGAGAGGGATGAGGCCTGGGAAGCTTGTGCCCTAAAGTGGGGGATGGGGCACAAGTGAAATATGATCTATTCCATTTCATTCCTATGGTTTTGACCTGGCTGAATAATCAGAGAGGTGCTACTGTGAACTGTGACTGTAAACATGCTTCTGTCGTCACGTACCTATTTTTCCTCTTTGTACCTACATTAACTCTTCTTTGTTGGGTTATAAGTTAGCACTTTCCATTTCTAACATTTGACAGGTGAATTCATGTTTTGTTTTGTTTTCTTTATTTTATCTGTTGTGATTGTCAAGAAAAATCAAACTGACATCAATCTGTAAAATATATATATATATAAAGGTAAGATGAAAAAGAAAACACAAGACGTGTTCATCCTTTTACAGGTAAAGCATTCAATACACATGTTTATAAAACTAGCTACTAGTTTCATCCAGCAGGGGGCGACTTTGCCCATAAATTAATAAAATCAATGGGACATTGATTTTATTTGATAAAATTGTTTATGTGTGTGCGCGTGTGTGTGTGTACACGTACGTACATATATCAACGTTATGCACAATTTTACTTTCCACATATCAGTGATCAGTTTCTATATGTATTCAGAAATAATCATCAGACGTGTTTACGTCATCACCGGTGCGTCACGCACGAGGCTTGATTATGATTGTTTGTGGTTGGAGACAGTGGCTGAATGAAATCATTATTGATTAGTGATCGTTATGCACGTGGAGGTGATTGTCTCATTAACTGGTGGGGCTTTTCCTCGCGCGAAAAAAACAAAACAAACATTAATCAGTATTAATTGTTTTCAGGAGTCGTCGCGCGCCTGCGAGGAACCTAATTGGTTTGTTGTGATTGCTGCGTTTTTATTGGTTCTTTCTTTTTTTGGGGGGGGGGGGGGGGGCGACGAGTTCTCTGCGTCTCGCGGTGACTGGAGCAGAAAAAGAGCGCACGCACTCACCCGAGCGTCAGTCGGTGCTCGCGCTTCCGACACGTTGTCCTGGCCCATTCCAAGTGACGGAGCCCGGGCGTCCGCGTGCGGATCCCACTGACGCACGGCGCGAGGACCACTTTTTGTTTGTTTGTTTTGTTTTGTCTTTGACGTTGAGTCAGTTTTACGCAGAGGGAGAGAGAGAGAGAGAGGAAGGGGGAGGAATAAACCCAAACGCAACACGTATCCGGTGGGATCCCACTCCTGAGAGAGAGAGAGAGAGAGAGAGAGAGCAGCGGCTGGAGTTGGAGAGAGAGGGGTGTAAGGAGAGAGAGAGGGAAAGAGAGAGAGAGAGAGCTTGGACGTTCCGCGCGCCGCTCCGCGTGTTAAAGCAGTCCAGGGGAATAATGAGGACCGTGTGGATAATAGTGAGCCTGTGCCTGAGCGCCGTCCTCTCCGGGGAAAGGGTGAGTTGTTCCGCCGGGAAGGCGAATGGGAAGCGGTGGTGGTGGTGGTGGTGGTGGTGGTGGAGAAGTGCAACTCGACAAGCAGCACACAACTCGCCGACTTTTTAAAATTGTGTGTTTGATGTGTTGTTCTTAAATGTCCTTGTCTCGTGCGCCCGTATCCACTTTACGCACAGATACTGCGCTTTGTGTGGATAAAGGACGCAGTGTTGTTGTTGTTGTTGTTGTTGTGTGTGTGAGTGTGTGTGTGTTGTTTGACAAACGGTCACACACAGGAGCCGGGCGGTGTAGCAGAGGCGTTCAGGTGGCGTCCGGCTGCAGAGGGAGCCTGCAGAGGTCGACGTGGCCCTCACTGTGGTTGTAATGCTCCTTTAGATTTCCCTACTGCTTCCAGACAGTTGAGCCAGTTGACGCTGCCGTGTCTGTGCAGCGGCTGTGAGGTCATGACATTTGTTGATGTGGTGTAAACATGACTGTCTTTACTCTACAGGTGGAAGAGTCATCAATAGACCCCCCTCCCCCCCAACCCCCCCTCCGTATCCCAAATATCAATTACCCATTTCCCCCAGATTGATCTAGAATCCACACTCACACACTCATCACACCCACGTGACCGAGGCTCCATCACGCTGCTCATCATCTCATCTCAGCTCGTGTGCAGCCTCCGTTCTTATTGTGTTGTTTGTTGTTTCTCTGTGGGTTGTGACTTGTTGCTTTGGCGCGGCGCCACCTCCACTGAACCACTTGTCCAATTAGCTGAGTCAGACACCATGTTTTTTTAATGACTCATTGTTTTGCAGTAGCCCCCCACCCCCCCACGTGCAGGCTTTGGGTCTCTCCACTGTACTTTGGGGTCTTCATTGAAACTGAGTGGGAAATACCCGTTGGGTTGAACAAACAATATTCTGACATAGTGTCCACAACAACTACAAGTTTCACAACGCAGCAGTGCAGTTGCATTTTTTTGTTGTTGTTTTTTTTGTTAAATATTTTATGAGCCAAATCGTTTTGGCAAAAAGTGTGGAATGGTTCATTATAGGATTAAAGGGGAACTGTCTCCTGCTCCGTGTTTTCCTGCGTCCCCTGCAGGCCTCAGTGGGACGTGACACGTGCCATCGATTGCCACTCTTTGGGCTGGTGTTGACGAGTTGTCTGATAACCTGCTTCAGGCACATCTGTCTGTGTTTTCTTTTTCTTTTCTTTTTTTTTCTTTTCTTTTTCTTAATTACGCCGCCACATCACAGCGATGCGGTGCAGCACTTGGCAGCGGCAGACAGGAAACTAGCTGCCTCTCGCTGCAGCCAATGATTTCATCTCTGAGCCCCCACCCCCCCACCCCCCCGTTCCCCGCTAGGCCTATGTGATCATCATTTCATGTGTGTGTTTCAGTCTAGATGTCGTAATCACATCTCCTGCTACGTGAGGTAGCACATGGCAGGAACGTTGGCGATGGCGGAGGACGGGTTTGGCGACGCTAAGCCACGTGTGGCGTGTTTTGGTACACGCCACTCAGCAGATGTCAGTCTGTCATTTGTGTCATGTTTCGGTGGGAGGCGTGGGTGTCGTTCACCTCCCTTTGGGCCTTGTGATTTACAGGAGCGTGCCGTCTGGCGCTCTGATGCTGGACGTGGAGGAACCCCCCCCCCTCTGGGAGGAGGATGATGGGGGGGGGGGGTTCTCTGGTTGCTGTAGCAGAAAAACAATTTGTCCACCTTCAATAGATTGCTGGCAAAAGTAATATTTTACACGTGTTTACTTTTCCTGGCATTTGTGGTGCGCTGACCTCGTGACCCCTTTCACGAGGATGATGCAGGGCGAGAGCTGTCTCACTCTCTCCTCATGAGGGCGAGTGAGGTCGGAGACTAGAAGCCCCCCTTTATATTGTTTCAGGGGTGAAAAGGTCAAAGAACCAAATACAAGACTTCAACTTGAAACCTTTTGATGATGTTTTTTTTTGGTTTTTTTTCCTGTAAGAGCGGAGAAAGGAGCAGGTTGATTTGCTGATAATGAAATGAACAGCATGCGCGCACACACACACACACACACACTTACACACACCAGTCAGTCATAGATGCATGAAGAACAAATAATCCACACTATTATTTCCCTTCGGGTCGATGGATGTGACGTTTATATGAATCCTGAAAGCATGTTTTTTTCCTCTGCTCCATGATGATGTTGTTGTTTTTTAATTTCTTATTTTTGCAAATCCTCCCAAGGCTGTTGAACAGACGCCAGCGTGTTTGTATTCACGTACCTTCGGGGCTTTCAGATCCTAAATGAGCTATACCTATTGGAAAAATTTCATTCCGTCTCACGCGGCGATAAAAGCAATATCCTTCATCTCAAGCACCTCGTTTCCCCGCGCGCTTCACAGTGATTAAGTAAAATGCCCATCAAGCGCGGGTTTACAAAATAGCCGTCCAATTTCCGCGTCGTCCTTTATTGCGGAGAGTAAGTGAGTATGAAAGGGAAAGGGCAGGCGGAATGACATGCCAGGATGGAAATGACCAAATAAAGATTGCAATAAAAGTTATGGCACAAAAGGGCAATTACGGGGTCGATAAAGGAAAGGATGCGGAGGGCGGGCGCTGTGCGGCGGCGGCCGCCTCCTGCTCTGTGTGAAACGATCTTCCTCTTTTTCCTTTTGCGTTAACCCGGAATGCGTTGGTGCTGATATGAGCTGCTGCCCAGCATCACACTGCTGTTTGTGTTTTTTTTTTTGCCGCTTTTCTTTTTTGTGTGAATAAATTCTGCTGCTGACACAGACAGGAAAGCCAAGTGTCTTCCTCTGCTTACAAGTGTTTGGGCCTTCAGGGACGGAGGTGGGGGGGGGTCGGGCGGTGGGGGGGTGGGGGTTGCGTTCACTTTGTCCCACTCTGAGTACCATTATGCAATCACTAATGGACTCTGCAGAAGGCCAGTTTGTTACCGGACCACTGGAGGCGCAACAGCAAGCACACCCCCTCTGAATTCATCTGTGTCCATGCGTGACGCCTTCTGGCTTTGTCACCAAGTGAAGACACATATGCACACCCCCCCCCCCCCACCACCACCACACACCCTCCCCCTTTATGCCAGCATGGTCCAGATGCTGCCTGTCAGCACCACAGTGCCTCGGATCAGGCTGAGAACGGTGGCACAGTATTTCCTCTCCAGCAGCTGGAAAAAATGAAGGGAAAGGATATTACCCCCCACCCCCCCGCCACACACACACACACACATTAAAACGTGAGAGAATTCGCTCACAGCTGCAGGACGTATGTATGTTTGAAAGAAGCTACACCCCCACCCCCCTCTCCTGTCGAGTTGGACGGAGGCTCGTACTTTGGCAGCGGCTTGTGCACACTAGTGAGGACTCACAAATAGTTGTGTTTGTGTGTCCTGTTCCCTTTTTACCTCTCTGTTGGTGTGTGTGTGTGTGTGTGTGGGGGGGGGTGAGTTTACAGCCGCGTGTTTAAAATACACTCTCACCCGGGCCGCTGAGCCACAGGGAAAACACATTAAGGAGATGTGGCTGCGACGGCAACACTGGGTTTTGTTGGGTCTTTGCACGCAGACTTATCGGTGGCTGCAGCAGCGGACAGCAGAGCGGCGTTGAACATGTGGCAATCCTGATTTAAATTTTTTTAGACTCAGCAGACTCCCGAAACGCCCCCCCCCCCCGAGCTGCTGCCCAGCATCACACTGCTGTTTGTGTTTTTTTTTTTGCCGCTTTTCTTTTTTGTGTGAATAAATTCTGCTGCTGACACAGACAGGAAAGCCAAGTGTCTTCCTCTGCTTACAAGTGTTTGGGCCTTCAGGGACGGAGGTGGGGGGGTGGGATTCGGGGGGTCGGGGGGTGGGGGGTTGCGTTCACTTTGTCCCACTCTGAGTACCATTATGCAATCACTAATGGACTCTGCAGAAGGCCAGTTTGTTACCGGACCACTGGAGGCGCAACAGCAAGCACAGCCCCTCTGAATTCATCTGTGTCCATGCGTGACGACTTCTGGCTTTGTCACCAAGTGAAGACACATATGCACCCCCCCCACCACCACCACCACCACCACACCCCTCCCCCTTTATGCCAGCATGGTCCAGATGCTGCCTGTCAGCACCACAGTGCCTCGGATCAGGCTAAGAACGGTGGCACAGTATTTCCTCTCCAGCAGCTGGAAAAAATGAAGGGAAAGGATATTACCCCCCCCCCCGCCACACACACACACACACACACACGTTAAAACGTGAGAGAATTCACTCACAGCTGCAGGACCTATGTATGTTTGAAAGAAGCTGCCCCCCCGCCCCCCTCTCTTGTCGAGTTGGACGGAGGCTCGTACTTTGGCAGCGGCTTGTGCACACTAGTGAGGACTCACAAATAGTTGTGTTTGTGTGTCTGGTTCCCTTTTTACCTCCCTGTTGGTGTGTGTGTGTGTGTGTGTGTGTGGGGGGGTGCGAGTTTACAGCCGCGTGTTTAAAATACACTCTCACCCGGGCCGCTGAGCCACAGGGAAAACACATTAAGGAGATGTGGCTGCGACGGCAACACTGGGTTTTGTTGGGTCTTTGCACGCAGACTTATCAGAGGCTGCAGCAGCGGACAGCGCGAGCGGCGTTGAACATGTGGCAATCCGGATTTAAAAAAAAAATTTTTTTAGACTCAGCAGACTCCCGAAACGCCCCCCCCCCCCTTCTCCTTCCTCCTCTGCTCCCACCCTCTTTATTCCAGGTTCTATTTAATTAGCTTAGCAAATGGAAACTTCCTTGGCAGGAGTGCGGTGGAGGGGTTTGTGGCGGTGACAAAGAAAAATGGGGAAAACCCCGTGTCAGGACGTCTGTTTTCTTCCTCCCTCCCTCCTTCCTTCTTTTCTTTCTTCTTTTTTTTTTTTTTTTTACTGCCTTCCAGTTTCAGTCATTAAGTGGGATGAAGGGAAAGGAGTGTTGGGGGTGGGGGGGTGATGTGTGAACCCGGCCTCCCTTTTGGCGTTGAGGTTTTTCCCAGGCCGGGCTGGACCTGCCTGCTGCTCGGCTCCGCTGTGTGAGGTGTGAGGAGAGTCGGAGTCGGCAGGAGGTGATGTGACACACAGAGACAGGCCCAGAGGTCAAAGGTCAAGGAAGCTGCGACCTCACAAAATATGTTTTCTTTTTATCCACATGAATGTGGCATCGCAAACATTCAAATTCAGCACAAAACCTTTTTGATTGCTGACTGAAAGAGGAGGTCAAAGGTCAAGGTTACAAGTTCTTGATGGAGCAGACACAGGTCCATGCACCATGTGGCTGCACGCGACTTTACAGCTTCTAACATGAAACTCGTTCAGGTAGATGATGGTCGCTTCAGGTTTTGTCCCTTCGCCTGTTCAAAGACGAAAATGAAATCAAATGCAGCTCGTGAAACCGCCCGGCCCGACTTTGTTCTGCTGAGTAGACAGTGACGGAACATCTGTATACCATCCACAAAAGGGGAAAAAAAAAAAAACCCACAACCACTGTGGACATTTGATGCCATGATGTCAGCAAGGGTTTTCCATCTCGCGCCCATTTAACACATCTGCGCTCGCTCACGTTTATGAGCGGCTTCATCGTCTCTAAAGGCTCCAAATTGATATCGGCCCTGGTGTTCAACCAAGCACAGCACTGTACCTCGAATGCCCGTTGTTTCCATTATCCCCCCACCCAACCCCCCAACTTGAGTCGAAACAGCTCCGAGAGCGTGTAAATCAAGCGCTCGGTGCAGGGTGTATCACCGACCGCAAATTATATCCCACGCAGGCTCTTAATTTAGAGCCGTTTTCACGGGAAAACGCAGAGATTCCAGAGGGTATTTGGGAAAACTGATGAGCCGGAGAGGGACTTTTTAGCGGTGAACTTCCCATACGGAGCACACAGACGATTAGCCTCTAAATGTGTCATCTCAAGTCGTTGACGTGAAAAGCAGTGTGTGAAACGTGTTAATGAAGACTCTGTTTTTAGGATGCGAGACACAAAAAAAAACACAAAAGTGGAAGTGTTTCTTTTCTCTGGTTTGAAAACGTCAACCTGTTATTAATTAACGTCTAAACTAATCATGAGACTTTATTTTTTCTGTGAAACTTTGTATTGTTGGCAAAAACAGCCATCAGAGTCTTCAGTGGTATTTACATATTTATTCCTGGTGTTTCATCCCAGTGTAATAAAGAAAAGGCGTGTGGGAAAATTAAAAAAACGAAAAGGCGTGTGGTGACTGCTGACTCCTTATTTTGATTTGTCAGAAACCGTCATGTCAGGACACCGGAGCGTTTTCCAGATGTTCGTCAGCGCCGCTGTGGCAAAAGTCCCGCGTTTGTAAAGTGTTAAACCTTGACCGCATTGTCAAACCGGTCCAGACACTGACTCACACTGTAAGACCGAATGAGCTCAGAGTTTGGAGACGAAAAAAAAACCCAACAAAAAAACCAGGGCACAAATTAGAAAGGGGGAAAAAAAAAGAAGTTAGCTTTGTTTCTCAGGATCCCACCGAGGGCCTTTTCACACCAGGAAACTAATTTATCGTCTTCAATCTGAGAAAACAGGTCTGAACTTTATGCACATTAATCTTTTTATTTTATGATTTGCTGCAAAAAAAAACCCCATCTCCTTCTGTGAACGGAGCATTAATCTCCATCGCTGTTGTTTCAACTCTTTTTATTGGCTCTCTGCTTAATGCGTTTGACTCCAGACATAAACACTGTGGAGACAGACAGTTAAACATCGTCAGCGTAGAGAGAGAGAGAGAGTTGTGATCTTGATGTGGACTCCTGCACGTTGTCCTCATGGATGTTCCACATTACACGTGTCATACGTGTGAGGAATGAAAACTGTGCCATAACAATCTGACCTCACTGCCGTCACACACACACACACACACACACACACACAGCATGATTTAATCTGTGCTAATACGTTCTGCTAACAGCCATCTGTGTCCTCGACGCTGACTGTAAATGGCTTTTCAGCGGCGCGTGGCGTGGCCCCTAGCACCCGCCAGTCAGGCCGCCATCGCTCCCAGGGACCGGGTTTATTATTCAGCTGTAGATTTGAAATGCACATACCGCCGACGCGCTCGCCGCTCCCCGACAGGCGGGACGGACCGTTTAAGCAAACACATGCTGCCGCTCAAAATGTGCCGCGTCTGCAGTCAGATGCTGCGCTTGACCTTTTGACCTCCTAACTGTGACCTCCTATTTCTGTACAGTTGATTTGACTTCCTTTGCGTTACCGTGCATGGGGTTTGACCATTTGAGAGTGAAATTTCGGTGTTAAAACGTCACCTACTGGACTTTTGAGGACGTAGCATGTCCCAGCTGTCCTCACTGACACTTTGTCTTCTGCTTTCACCCGTCCTCTCGGGTTCTCTCTGTCTAATATCCGGTTTCCACCCCACCCCACCCCCGCCCCACCCCCCAAAATAGTCCTTTTGACTGTGACATCAGCCAAGGTCACTGCCTCTCTTCTAATCCGTATGATGTCGTGGTTAAACCGGTTGTCATGGTGTAATGGCGGTCAGGGCGCACAGCTCGATTACTTTGATGTTAATAATTTGTTTCATCAAGTGAATGGGTGCAACGGCTGCATGAGCAGACCCAGTGGGAAATCCCACGCCAGCCAGGAGCCATCATGATTTTTACATTGTATTTTTTATATATATATTAAGATGTTTTATGATACATTTAGCGTCTTTGTTAGAAGTAACGATAACAGGATCCTCATCTTCATCATTGCAATTTATGGTTCATACTAAAGGAAGAGACGACAGCACTCGTAGGTCGAAAAGGAAAATGATCTGGACATAATCGTGAACATTTTGGAAATAGACGAATAAATGATTGGAAAACTGAGGGTTGATCAACATGGCTCCACCGTCACTCCATGAGAAAACAGCCCCCACCACGTACCAACAAGCCGTAATGACAACGTTTATCACACGACGAGAGCAGAACACAACGTCGTCTGTAATCTTTTTTTTTCTTTTTTTCCCCCCAATACCAATAATTACTCTCTCTTGATGCTTTTAAGACTCATGTTCAATTATCCGTGTCGGGTTGAGATCCCGGAATGCCGCTTTTACAGCGCGCATCCGATGAACTCTGCTGACCTCGGCACATCTGCATGTGGCAGTCGGAGCTGCCCACACACTCGCTGCAGAGCTGGGCTCTGGAGAGTCGACTGAAGATGCCTGTTTGAAGATGATTGCTTTGCCGTTTCCCCCTCGGCCTTTGTTTCGTGCGCTCGCGCTCCTCTCTGTGTGATTTTTGCGACCACGGGTGGCTTTATGACACGGTTCCTCAGACCTGCTGGGAACATGTGTTGCCTTGTGGGTTTTTTGGGTAGCGTCTTGTCTTCGTGTGGGGCACGTCACCACGCCCTCTGGATCACGGCGTTCCCAGAGACGGCGGCCTTTAAAGCTTCTGAGCGCAGATAGCATCGATTAGAGCGTTTCATCTCATTGTTTTCAAAGGTTCCCTGTGATTTTTGCAGACGCTTAACTCGTCTTTTAATCTCCCTTTTTTTTTTTCTCCCCCAACCCTGCAACCGCTCGTGACGCCTCCCATCGAGGCCACGGCGTCCTCAGCCCTTCAGTAAGGAGGTGGTAAATGAAAACGTGGAGCTCTGGGTGGAGCGTCCGTTGGCCGGCGACTCTTGTTGTTTCAAGACCTTTTCAGGAAAGTCAGACTGCAGACTGCAGAAACCACACATTCTTGCAGAATTACAGCATGGGGAAAGAATTGGGGAAAGGCCATGTTGTGAGCAATGCAGAGGTTTGGCAGATGCATTAAAAGCCGTTTTTAGCTGCTGGACTTTTGTTAGTGATCTCTGTCCTGCACCCAAAAAAACCCTGCTTTCTCCAGCGAAGGATTTTTTGCACATGATAATTGTGTGTTGACATCGTGTTGTGCATTGTGATAACTCGGCATTCTTTCAAAGTCCCAGCTTCTTCCCCCACAACGTCATTAAAGATAGAAAACGCAGTCGCCAGAACCTCAATTATTTACATAGAATGGAACATGAATTTTAAAAAAATTCCTCACCTTCTCGTTTTCAAATATAAACCAGACTCTCAGGATGTCCCCCAATGAGCGCGAGACAAAATGATTTCGTCGCGGTGCTGCAAATGAAAGCACCTCGTCCTCTCAAGGGGGGGGAATGTGATTTTGCTTTAATGTGGCAGAATATAAAAAGTCCACGCCAGTGTTTCCAGTTACAGGCATATCGAAGCCGAACAGCAACACATAATGGGCCCTGCGGGACGCCACGAAGAACGGCGTGTGGCGTTGACTCATATTTCTGAGCTTACTTGTGGACGCTCTGTTGTCTGTTTGTTTGTGTGATAAGAGAAGAATGCATCGCGCAGCTGGTTTGCATATGTGAAACACTGTGGCGTTCTCCTTTTGTTGTGATGCGGTTTGTGGCGCCCAGGGACGCAAACACATGTGCACAAGAAGAGCTCACTCTTTGTGCAATTACACAGGCTGTTTTCTCCAAACCAAAAAAAAAAGTGTTAATACGCACTCGTAAATCGGCCATTTATGAACTCAAGCGAAACCAATCATGAAATTTTGAATCACACGCCATCGATTATACATCTGATGAAAACTCCAAATGCTAAATGTATCATGATATATCACAAACCCAAGCAGGAGCTGAGCGCAGCAAATATAATACTTTTTTGAAATCATTTGCTCGCGAGCCAGGTTAGCATACCGGTGATCGCATGCCAGGTTTGATACAGGTTGGACTTAGGCTCTGGAGCCACAGCTGGCTAATCTTCAGCTTGTGCTAACTTAACCTCAGTTGACTTCCTAACACTGCTGATCCACAC
Organism: Trinectes maculatus; assembly: GCA_016785345.1. Classification (NCBI taxonomy): domain Eukaryota; kingdom Metazoa; phylum Chordata; class Actinopteri; order Pleuronectiformes; family Achiridae; genus Trinectes; species Trinectes maculatus. The sequence continues at coordinate 299,518 of JAFBJQ010001826.1, read as the reverse complement.
GGGGAAACAGTGTGACAGTGGACCCATGACCTGTAGCTGCACAGGTTCTGCAGAGTTCTACACAACAGACGCTTAAAACGCTGACGTGACAATAACACATCATCATCACATATCACAGTACCTGCAGGAATTAAACCTGTTCTTTAGCAACTGTGTCATGAAAACATTCCTCCGTCAGTGTGTGAAGATGTTTAACTTCAGTAGTTGGAGCACCGATGGAGGTTGAAGGCTGGAAGAAAAAGCCTGTGTGGTCTGACCCTGTGCTGAGTCTGGCTCTCAGCTCGGCTCCTCCAGCATAATTAGTGTCATTAATGTGCAATTACATGAGTCATGCAAAGCCCACGTTTGGATCCACTCGCTTTCTACATCTCCCACTTCTCTTTCCATGGAAACACCTATTCTATTCTATTTTATTCTATTCTTTTCTATTCTATTCTATGAAATGAAATGAAATGAAATGAAATTAAATGAAGTGTAGAGATGAAGAGGTAATGCACTGTCATGTCATGTAAACGTGAATTGAAGTTACCTCCTGAGGTTTTAGTAGTAGTTTTTTTGTTTTTTTAAATGTGTGTGATAATGTATAATGCTGAGTTAGCTGTTATTTTTTCCCTGGTTTGACTAAAGGAGGATTAGAGTGACTTTTCTTTTTTCTTTTTTTTTTTCCTCCAAAGGCTTAACATAGTAATGACCCGCACATCTACATCTACATCAGTCGTCCATCCAGACTGGATTAAAGCCAGAGGAGAAAATCCTCTCCAAACAAAATTGTTTAAAAAAAGCGTTGATGGTCATCAGACGAGTGAAGCTGGAACACAGACAGTGCTGTCACTTTGTTTTGGTTTGTTGAAAGCGAGTTGATCTTGACTTGTTTGCTGATGTCATCATTTTTGCAGCACAGCCACAGTTCATTGTTGTTATTTAGTTTGATCCGAAATACAGAAAAGCAAAAATTAGATAAATTACATTATACATATTCAGATCTGTGTTGTTTGGTAACTTGTGTGTGTGTGTGTGTGGACACGGACACGTGGCGACCCAGACTCACTGGCTGGTTGACTATTAATAAAACCCTGTGCATACTGTACTGTACAGGAGGTGACAGGGCTCAAGGGCTGCCAACGCTCCTGCACGTCCCACCACACTCACCTAGAACTTTGTCCCGATTCAAAGTGTAGGTCGGTCCAAACAGCCAATCTGTCACGTTCAAGAGACTATTATAGTCTGTACAGTTATACATTCGTCACACTGGGCAATTTGTAATGTTTCATGTTTTTTCACTTCTTCTGCGACAGTGAAAATAAGATTATTATTATTTTTTTATTATCAGTATATTTATTATTATTATTATTATTATTAGTACTAGTATTAGTAGTAGTAGTATTTCCACCTTGTCTTAGTCTGAATATTTCCTCAATCATGGCGACATGTTGACTGACAGACCTGATGCTTTGGAAAGTGTCATCCCAAGAACAAATACTCACACACACACACACACACGTATAAACACACATACTCGTTTGCCAGTGCAAACACAAACACCAGCTCGCTGCTGGTCAGGATTAGCCCGGGATAATGGGATCAGAGATCACCACCTGCCGCTCCTCTCCACTCAGCTCCTCTCTCCTCCGCCGCCTCCGTCCTCCCGTCCAGACTTTATACGAGTCTTTCGCTTCATTCCAGTCGGAACGCGTGCGACTTACTTCATCATCCGTTTGCTTTCGTCATGTCTAGAAATAGCCAGCACATTATCCCAGATTAAAAGTGATGATATATCATCACTGCTGAGACGGAATTTATCCCTGACCCTTGCTTTTTTTTTTTTTCCCTAAACCATTCCGGATCATAATTGTTTTCTTTTTACCTGTATCCCAGTCCTCCCTTCCTCATCTCTTTCTGCATCCATGAATTTCTCCCATCATTCCCACCACCCTGTTCCTGGTTCCTGCTCTCAGGCCACAGTCCCATGGCCCCGTCGGACTCATTGAGTCCAAATCCTCTTAAGGAAAAGAGCTCGGATTGGGAATTCAATCGGCGCACCACAAGGATTGAACCAGATCAGCCTACAAAGCAGCAGAATCACTCCCCCCCCCCCCCCCCCCGCAGCAGAATCCCCCCCCCCCCCCCCCCATCACCTCTACCCCATCTGCCTCTGTACCACCCACCCACTCACTCTCTCTCTCGCTCTCTCTCTCTCTCTCTCTCTCTCTCAAACATGGGTTATTTGGATTTTCAGTATGTGATAATATAGAAACATTGAGACCCTGTGCAAACGGATGAGAGCAGGCTGTAGCTGTCAACTCCCAACCCTGACCCCTCCCCCCCCGCCCCCAGTCACCGTCACAGCTGCCACCCGCTATGACTTTTATGTAGTGAGGAAGACATGGGGGCGAACTTTGACCCCTGTGAGAGCTTTCATGTTGTGGTGTTAATGAACTGGCTCTGAAGCACTCAGTTTTTTTTCTTCTTCTTGTCTTTTTTTGGATGATGCTGAAATGGGGGGGGGGGCAGCGTGTGCATGTAATGAATGTGAGCACATGCAGACACACACACATATACACACACACTCTGGCCTTGCAAGCTTTTTTTTATAAGGCAGAGCTGATGGAGACCAGGCTGTGTGAGGTGTGAGTGACAGGGGTCCACTGGAGACCCCACCCCCACCCCCACCCCCCCCCGACAATATCATCAATTGCTGAACTGAAACAAATAAATCAATTCTCGGCATCTTCAATTTCCCGACTCCTGACTGACTAATTGGTCCGTTCTCCTATCGAGTCAAATGTGTTTCATTCCCGCTGCCGGGTTGACAGCTGAAATTGAATTGACCCAAACACTTTGATCGTTACAAGACAAGTTGATTAGCTAAGCGCTAAGTCCGGCGCACATGATCGGTGATTAATGGCATCGACGCCCGTTGGAGCCAGAAACCCGCGTGCGCCTGCCATTGTTTGGGAGATTTAGGGCAAAGAGTTTGAAACACTTAGCAGTGGCCAGTTATTTTCCGACGAGAGGACGCTGAGGACAAAATGTCTTAATGAGGACCCCAGAGCACAAAGACTTTCTGGACATGTGGTGTCTCCAGAAAGTCTCTTTCACAACAAGCATTCGCCAGCACCTGGAAAAAAAACAAGGTTTCGTGCAAGAACAAAGAAAGCGACTACAAAGCATGCAAAGACATCACGGGACTAATGCATGCAGCTACACAAAGCCTAATTATAGTGGTGTGTGTGTGTGTGTGTGTGTGTGTGTGTGTGTGTGTGTGTGTGTGTGTGTGCGCTTTGTTGACAGAGTGCAGTCAGCGATGCAGATCACAGGACTCTGGCTGAACTCATGTCCCTCTCAGGTGATTACCACACTAGTTTGTGTGTGCGTCATTTGTCGTGTACATAGTAACACACCGGTTGACTTCTTTGTATTTGGGTGCACTCCAGAGTCTGTCACCCAAACCCTGACCAAAAGACAAGAAGCCCTGTGGAGTTGTGAGTCCTTAAAACCATAGAAATACATGTGCGCATGTGTATTGTGTATTCATATTCACTGCAGTGGACTGATTGTGTTAGTGCAGGGATGGTTGACGTTGTGGGTCTGCTGCAGCTTCAAAGCCTGCAGTTGTGCGTTTCCACAGTACTGGCTGACACACTGACGACCCCGTGTTGTGTGTTTGTGTGTGACAGAAGGTTCATGGATGTGCTTACTGAACAGAGCATGAATCATCGCACGTGTGTGTGTGTTGTGTTCATGAACACGCAGCAGCTCGTTTGTTTAACATGTATTTTTATTTTGTTTGTAAAGCGATGTACCGAAACTGTGTTTGTGTGCGACACAGGTGTGTGTGTGTGTTTGCACAGCAGCGATTTAAACAGTGTTACCAGTCTGTAGCTCTGTGAAGCTTTTGAAGTCTCTGCCGTTACTGAAGTTTTTTTTTATTAAAAACTTTTTTTTGTTTTTTTACGCAGGATGCCTCAAAAACGAGTCCTCCATATTGTTCGTTAAAAACACGTAAGAATAACGAGTAATATTCTTCGTGAATAAAATCTGTACGTACAGTCTATCACTGTGCGTGATGTGAAGTTTGCCCAAACGTTTTCCACCCCCCCCCGTCCTCGCAGCGGGGCCGCGTCCAAGGACACGAGATAAAGAGCGACCTGTTTCCTCCCCTCCGCTCCCTCGCAGATGGTCTTGGCTCCATCCTTGAGTGTTCCCCCTCAAGCCCGCGGCGTTTGTGTGTCTGTCGGCCGCTGACGGCATGCGAACACAGAAGCGCCTCAGTTCTGGGCCACATGCTAGTAAAGCGGAGCCAGCGGACCGGCATCAGAGTACTGTAGCCTTGGCAGCGGGTGCATAGGTGGACGTACGTGCATAGAGAGAATTCATGTTCATGTTGTGCAGGTGAGGGGCTGCCGATGTGCAGCTCTGTGGCCGAGGGGGAACGAGGCGGCGATCAATGTCCAGATGTCTGATGAGTGTCGCTTTCCATTAAGAACGATGAGATCTTCATCACAATGTGAATGTGGAGCTCTCAGATCAAGGAGGTGGAGGAGGTCTTCAGTCCTCTTGAAGGTTCTCCTCAGCGGCGGCTGTAATGTAAAGCTGGAGGAACAATCCGCCTCTTGGCTTCCTGAGTGTGTTTGTGCGTTTGTGTTAATGTTCTGTAAACGACCTTTACGCTGTGAGCTGGGTTATTCAAACACAGGTTCTGAACTTTGATTGGTCCGTTTGGGGCCAAAGAGACATCTCCCTGAGCTCTCTCCACCAGCCAGCCCTGGTTACTACTACTACTACTACTACTACTACTAATACTACTACATGAGTGGACTCCATGTTGATGTTTGTGTTCTGGGTTCTGCTGTCATTCCCAGCTAACTGGAGAAAGTCCACATCGTTCCCGTTTCATAAAACCTGTTTTATATAACTCATTTAAATCTTCTCTCCTACTGAGTTTGCTCTTCACTAACACTAATCACTCCGCTCCAGCTTTACTGTAACGCCTCGTGTGTCTGGAGGATCTAAGCCTCCTGGCTCCTCCTCCTCCTCCTCGCTTCTCCTCCCCAGCACCAGAGATGACTGGAAGGTGAAGCCCGTTTCCCAGTGTCTCGAGTTTCACAGCTGACAAAGAGTCCATGGCGTTCCCGAGCGTATCGGCAGCAGTGGACGGATGAGTGTGTTGGGGGGGGTGTTAGGGGGCGTCGAAGAGCAGGGTTCAGCAGAGCTGGGAATCTGCAGAGCTCCTTCTTCATGTGCAGGAGGCAGAGAGGAAAGCAGTTACGGTCCACAGGGCTGGATACCACAGCTCTGAGGTATTCTCTAACCAGGGCCACGTTGACGCCACATGAGCTCTGCATTGTTCCCCGGCTTTTATGAGCTCTGGCAACGTTCACAGGAAGAGGGGTCGACGTTAAGTTTACATTAAATCCAATCAGAGAGAAGCTCGCCGGAGGCAGGCGGCCTTTAACTCGGTGGCGAAATACTGGCTGGTCTGAGTTGAAGTAAATCTGATGTACTGTGTTGCAGCGTGTGCAGAAATCAGTTGGTGGCCTCTCGGCATTGTGTGTGTGTTTCTTCTCCGAAGCCCTGAGAATGACTTTCGTTCCTTGCGACACGGCACGGAACAAAATGGTAGCCGCTCTGTGTTGTGTCTGGCCCGGTCAGTGGGAATGGAGAGTAGGAGGCGCATGTGGCGGTGGGTTCAAAAGCAGACGGTTACGGTGGGCGGGGTTACGGTTACGAAATTACAGTCGCATCTCGAGTCTTCGACTTTTACTGCCTGAGTTGTTAAAGTGGAAAAACAAAACGAGAGCTTTGGGGTTATTGGACTTGAAGATGGCGTCTGGTGCCAGTATCTGCACTACAGATCAGCGTTGGACACCGCTAACCAAAAAAAACCACCCCATAATGTTCTCTTACAACACAATAACATTATTGTCTGTGTGTACGACTTCTATTTCTTGAAAATCCATCAGTAGCGGCGGAGCAACAGAGAAGCTCCTCGCTTCCATGTCTCACAGACGATGTGAGCAGATTGTTATTTCAGTGTGTTCAGAAGGTCGGTGTGATTCCAGGCCGCCGCCGGCGAGCAGCAGCGCTCGCTGTGAAGTCTGCCGCATGCCATTGTCCTGCACTTTTAGACCGTAAACGTAAACGTTACGGGGACATAAAGCAGCGCTAATGCACCTGTTAAAGACTGGTACAGGTCTCATCCCTTTAATAACAGTGTGCGGGCTCGCGTTTGAGGAAAAGGGCTATTCTGTGTTTTTAGCCGGGTCCTCAACCCGTCCGAAAAGATTTGTCCCCAACAGCGAGTTTATTTTTTTTGAAAAGTTGAATTAGTAACGACCCTCTAAATTATCATCTTATTGTGAAGTGTCGTTCCTCGCAGCAGTTAAGATAATTTTCGGTTGCAGTAACTGTCAGTGTTATATGATAACACAACTACCTGCACTGCAGAAAACAGTGCACGGTCCGAGTCACTGGTAAAAGCATTTCAACTTAGCAAGTACAGAAACACATGGCGTTACAGGATGTGCATGTGACCCGGAGCCGGCGCTCGTCCATACAGTTTGCACAGAGTGCAGTGCTGTGCAGATGTCCTCGAGCGTCCGGAGCTAGAAACCTCTCCTGGTCCTGCCAACCCAACCCCCCCCCCCTTTCCCATGAGGGGGCTTGAGCCCAGCGGAATGTGGTGCACGGCTCTGTGTGTCAGACGGCCGTTTGTTTTGGAATACGAGACGATACGAATCTGAGCCGAGAGCGCCCGCATGCTCAGGTCGCTGAGGGGGCCCTTTCACCTATGGAGGCAGCGTGATCTAATCTTCCAGCGGGGGGGGAGTGAATGAACAGAGTCGGAGGGGGGTGGGAGGAATTTTCCAAAGGGAAAGTGCACAGAGCTTGAGCTTCTGGGATTGAGTGGGACTTACAAATACAGGGTTGTCACGTTCTGTTTACTCGATTTTATTTATTTTGCAGGAATCGTGGAGAAAAGACTGTCGGAACACTCTCTCCTCACCTCACCTCACTCAGCTTCCGGTTTTATCTCTGCATAATTACTTTCATGGTGATGTGGAGGATTTACAGTGCCGCAGAGTTAATGCGCAGTCTTAACGGGAGGAAAACCGTAAGGCGTAAAAAAAAAAGTGGAAGCTCAGGTGCTTAAGGGAGGAAGCAACATCCAGACAAGCAGAGTAAACCATAAACATCAGGCCCAGACTATCACGCTTTTTCCAAACCCCGCCCCCCCCGTGCCCACACACACAAACACACCCACACCACAACGCGGCTGGAGCAGCTCCAGACCTCAAGGGCTTGGGGAGAGTTTGATTTGTGTCGACTTCCGGCAGGAACTCCCTCCCCCTTCTCCTCTGGCCGCAGCTCAGAGCCTATCAATTAGTTCCTTATTATGATCCCTGGGAGGGTAATAAAAGTCAGAGTGGGTTCAAAGAGCGCAGACACACACACACGCGCACACATGCACTACTTTTTCTGGCCTGTAGGAGTTGTCGATTTGACATGTCCACTTGTAGGTGGCCGTTGCCCAAAAAATGCTCAGCGGCCATATACAGTACAGTGCAGTACATTATGTACACACAGAGGCAGCCCTGTCCAGCAGTTTGTCCAGTGGCCAGCAGGTGTTGGTGGGACGGATTCAGTGTTTGGACATTTACACCCCGCCCCCCCACCCCCTTTAATTTTTTTTTCCTCTGCGTCTAATAACAACACCGTCACAAATCCAGCTGTTATTCCCGCTCCGCGAAGGCAGCAGCTGTGTGATGGCTGATGTTATTCGAATTCACGGGAGCCAATTTGCTGCCCCCCCACCCCAAAAAAACACATCAGGGACGCCATTGTTCACCCCCCCCCCCCCCCCGCTCACATTAGAGTTGCAAAGTGGGAGGAAGTTATTTTATGTTTAGCCTAAAATCCCATGTGAAGATTTTCTCTTAATGATAACAATAAAACACTGAGATAATTATGTAACGCTGTTTTTTTTTTTGTATTTTGTCTTTCGTTTTGAGGAATTGTTCAGTATAAAGCGATTGTTCTAAATCAATCAATCAACCAATCAATCAGTTATGCTCCTGAGCTAAATTAACCAGAGGATGTTGGTTTTTTTGTTTTGTTTTGTTTGCTCTGCTGAAAAGTGGGTTGGTGTGTACCATTTGGGTCGTGATGAGATCTGAGACTCTGTCTGTCCACTGACGTCCCTGCACTTGTCCCCCACTTCCTTTTCCCTTCCCCCTGAAGCTGGTGTTATGTTGGTGTCATGATGTGTGTCTGTGTAGTCGTCTCAGGCCCTTTCTAGATGCGAGAGCTGGATAGGTGCTTGTGTGGGTCTGCCTTGGCACGTATGTGTGTCCCGTGGGTGCTTTCATGTGTGTGTGTGTGTGTGTGTGTGTGCATTCCTTTTGTTCCCCCCGGCCTTTCTGGGAGATGAGCTAATATTTGTTGTGTTGGAAGTGAGAGCAGTGTGTCAACAGTAGAAAGTCAGGGGCCCCGCGTTGGTTCCTATCCTCTTCCCTCCGTGCACATCCCCTCATCCTCGCTGTACGGCTCTTATAGAAAGGAGAGAGATGCAAATATTACACACACACACACACACACACTCCTCTTTCACTCCTCTCATCCTCTCTTTTATCTTCTCTTCAATCCCTCCATCCCTGTTACCGACTGTTTGTTTAGTGCAGCTCCTCACGTCCTCCTCAGGTTGACGCGTCAGACAGACACCCAGACAGACTGACAGACACACAGGTGGAGAGCGTGGAAGCTGCACTCCTGCTGGCTTCATTAGTTCATTAGCAGGCAGAGATGCCAGTAACGGCAGCTCCTCTCACGGCTAATGGAGGGCAGACATCCCCAGCTACACCCGCTACACCCGCTACACACTCATTATGACAGTTCCCCTGCCTCCGTCCACGTTCCCTCTGTTCCTCTCACCATCTGTACGCCTGATCAGACTGCATGGCATCCGCTTGTTAGTGTGTGTGTGTGTGTGTGTGTGTTCGTTATAGTTATTCATCCTCATAATGACTTAGTGTCAGATAGTAAACGGAGCGAAAAGAAATGTGAGAAGTCAGAGCTACGTTTTGGCGTCTGACATATTTGCGGGTGATGTGGTATGAAAGCAACAGGGTCATAAGGTCAAAGGCTGCTCTGCTTCTGGTCAGAATAAAAGCTTGTTAAAATATGAAGACTTTGTGTGTGTGTGGTGTGTGTGTGTGTGTGTGTGTGTGTGTGTGTGTGTGTGTGTGTGTGTGTTGCACAACTGGCTGTCAGTCAAGAGCTTTGACGCTCGCCTCGTCTCTTTGCTTCCGTCTGAGGCTCCGTCTTTTCTTCATCTTCCACAAGGTGCAGCGGCGTCAGCTTGAAGAACGATGCCTGTGGGACGTAAAGCCTCGTTTATGAAGAGCGGCTAAACGTAAAAAAAAAAAGTCTGCGTTTATGACCAGTTGTCATGGTGACGCTCGCGTCGTTATGTTATTTAGATAATTTTAGCACGTAAACAAAAGCAGTGACAAGCAAACTGTTAAAGGGGAATTAGTTATTATTATTATTATAATTATTATTATTATTATTATTATTAGTAGTATTATGACTGTGGATAATTGTCGTTTGGTTTAAATGTGAGCGTCCAGACAAGAACCATGTTTTACACACAGACATAATATATCCTCCTCACTGATGATATAACATTCGTGGTTTGAAATTATATCAACACCATTCAGAAAGCGCTCTGTAATGGAGCCTTTCATGACGAGATACAGTTAACGTGGGCTGCTTCTACTTTGGATTCGATATTTAATTTACTGCAGCTCTGAATAGTTTTTACTTTCATTGGTTGGTGAAACTTCACGTCAGCTTTTAAATTGACTGATAGTGGGGGGGGGGGGGGGATCTCTGGAGACCAACGTCAGTAGATATATGAGTTATAGGATTTTATAATAGACGGGATGTGTGTGTGTGTGTGTGTAGTATTGATCAGCGAAAACGAATAATTAGTTGCTAATTACATGTTTTGCAGCGATTCGATTTTAAACGCCTCCACCGTCGGCCTGTTGTGCAGGTCACACAGGAAGCAGGATCCTTCAGATGGTCGCTGTTCAGACCCCAGCAGCCATGCGGTCTGTGTGTGTCGCCTGTGTGTGTCGCCTGTGTGTGTCGCCTGTGTGTGTCGCCTGTGTGTGTCGGCTGTGCGTTTACCTGTCTGGTTCAGGATTGATGTCTGGTTCGGCTCGGAGCCTGCGATAAAAGCAGAGACCACCTGTAAATGTCAGAGCAGGGTTTATCGGGGGCTGTGTTGTCCGTGTGTGCACGTGTGCGTTGGTGATAGCGAGTCGGCTTTATCAGGTGTGTACCTGGTATGCGGGGTTTATCGAGGTCAAACAGGCCGTTTCCGCCGCTCAGATCTGGACGGATTCGCCGGCCAGTCACATCTCTCTGATCCAAACGCTTTATAATAATAAACAGGGCCTGTGTACGACACGAGCAGCTGTAGCTACTTTTATCTCATTATTGTTTTTCATGTTTAATAACGGCTAATTCACTTATTCAAATGTTTCAATTTGTTTGCATTAGATACAGTAAGTTTTTGCAGTTCTAAAACTTAAAGTTAGATTTATCCAAACTAAAACTAGATATTGTTTGGAGCTAATTAATATTTTAACAACTTGTGATATTACTTATCTTTGGTAAAGGGACATGACAGCATTTTACTGGTTACACTCTGTGCTATGTAAAAATACGTGAAAATGAAAGAAAGAAAAAAAACCTAACTAGCTTTAGCACCATGAGCATCACTGTGCTCATTACTCATCCACGACAGAGCTTTTTATTGTCACCATAATGTCTTTGAAATCTGCATTTTACAGCCCCGGTGGGAGTTGAAGCCACATTGTTATTCCTCCATGCATTCGTCTAGGCATTAGCTTGTGCGCGTCTGTGTGGTGTCTTCTCAATCGTTCACTCCGATGTGTGCGTATGTATAATCGAGGAGTCGGTTACACACATGTATACATTAAAAAAAACCAAAAAAAAACACACATCTAGTCATGCATGTGTATGTGTTTGATCTGCAGCCTTTTGCTCCATTGTGCTCGTATCATCATCAGCGCGTAAAGATCTGTGAACCGCCGTGTTGTGTGTGTGTGTGTGTCTGTGTGTGTGTGTGTGTGTGTAGTAGGAAACAACAGAGGTTAAGATAATGTTGCTTTGAACAAATTCTCTCTTTGATCATGCGGCCCAGCAGTGGAAGGCCTCTCTGCCGGGAGTCAGAGTCTCTGCCGGGAGTCAGAGTCTCTGCCGGGAGTCAGAGCCGGTGCCGGGAGTCAGAGTCTCTGTCGGGAGTCAGAGCCGGTGCCGGGAGTCAGAGCCGGTGCCGGGAGTCAGAGCCTCTGCCGGGAGTCAGAGTCTCTGCCGGGAGTCAGAGCCGGTGCCGGGAGTCAGAGCCGGTGCCGGGAGTCAGAGTCTCTGCCGGGAGTCAGAGCCTCTGCCGGGAGTCAGAGCCTCTGCCGGGAGTCAGAGCCGGTGCCGGGAGTCAGAGCCGGTGCCGGGAGTCAGAGTCTCTGCCGGGAGTCAGAGCCTCTGCCGGGAGTCAGAGCCGGTGCCGGGAGTCAGAGCCGGTGCCGGGAGTCAGAGCCGGTGGAGAGCAGGGAGATGGAGATGCCCATTGTTCTGATTCATCTCGCCTCTGTCTTCCCCTCTTTTCCTTCTCCCTCTCTCGTGTAGTAGGAAACAACAGAGGTTAAGATAATGTTGCTTTGAACAAATTCTCTCTTTGATCATGCGGCCCAGCAGTGGAAGGCCTCTCTGCCGGGAGTCAGAGTCTCTGCCGGGAGTCAGAGTCTCTGCCGGGAGTCAGAGTCTCTGCCGGGAGTCAGAGTCTCTGCCGGGAGTCAGAGTCTCTGCCGGGAGTCAGAGCCGGTGCCGGGAGTCAGAGCCTCTGCCGGGAGTCAGAGCCGGTGCCGGGAGTCAGAGTCTCTGCCGGGAGTCAGAGTCTCTGCCGGGAGTCAGAGCCTCTGCCGGGAGTCAGAGCCGGTGGAGAGCAGGGAGATGGAGATGCCCATTGTTCTGATTCATCTCGCCTCTGTCTTCCCCTCTTTTCCTTCTCCCTCTCTCACACTGTTGTCGGCCGTGTACACTCCCCGCGTCTTTTGTTATGGAGAGTAGCAGGTCTTTCTTTCAGGACTCCACAAAAGCACACACACACACACACAATGGCTTGAAAGCATTACTGAACACAAGCGCATTGGAAAACAGAGCGAGTTTGTGGAAACACTGAGATGGAGCAGGGATGTAAGTGAAAATGTGTTTTCTCTGAGGATTTGCAGTTTGTGCGCTTCCTGTCACTATAAGTTGAATATGTTTGGATTTGAACCATTTGCTTGTCAGACTAAATAAACCGCCTGCAGATCTAGTGTGCTTCCTGCCCCTTTATTTATTCTTTTATTATATTCCCAACCTTTTATTACCACTTGAGCATGAGACTGAGAAACGATAGCTCGTGTTCCCACTTTTTGTTATTTCTCAGCAAACCAATCGAATGTCTCCTCCAATCCTGATGCACTTTTTTTTTTTTTTTTAAAGCAGGACCATCAGTATAGAATGGAGAATTGAGCCAACCACAGATCTGAAAGGATGTTGCCATGGATGTGCTTTTAGTTATTCCGGTCACAAACACACACACGCACCACATTTAAAAAAGGAACTTGTACCACTACACACACACACACTAAATCAGCAGCTGTCATATTTGGGTATCGAGGATGCGGCTGGTCATATCTGTCCGCGTAACTCGTATCCGCTCGTCGCCTGTTTAACCACGTGAGGAGCTGCTTCGGAAAACAAACAGGGCCCCGTTAACACTCGGGTCTTTTCAGCCACTCACTCCATTAAGCCGGAACACAAACATTCCCACTAGTCGGGCGGGTTGTCAAGGCAACTGATGCTGTGATTGGAGGACGCTTCATTTGATCGTAAACGGTGACATGAGTTGTTATGAGTTGAGTAATTTCGGAGAATCCCTTTATTTGTCTCATGTCACGGTGAACTGGATGTTTGTGGATGTCTGGATTCATGTGAAGTCGTCATATTGGGATTTTTTTTTATCTTTTTATCGACCAAGTATCCAAGATTTACTGTTTATTATATGCATCTATTAGAGGTGCACTTAACATTTGTTGGCTCGTATTATACAGCTGGTACAACAAGACAGATTGTCAGGCTGCGTCAACAGTCATTCCGCTGAAATCGTACTAATGATAAGAGCTGTGAGTAGCCGCCCAAGAGGTTTCTGTTTTGGCCAATTATATAAGATAAACACTAACTGACGCGTTGGCCTGACAGCGGAGGGGTCGTCATTGGCGATTTAAGGGACTAGAAGAAGAAACTGGCTTTATTATGATCCTGCTGCAGAGTTAAAAACCAAAAACTAAACATGCAATAAATGACAAAAATAAAAAATAAAAATACCATGATGTTGTTTTGCAGATAGCAGAAGCAGCCAAGACGTCGTCTCAGGGGGATGACTTGTACCTGGACGACACAGGCTCAGGAGGTTATTACCCTGAAGATGATGACGACTTTAACTCAGGGTCCGGCTCAGGTAAGACACACACACACACACACACACACACACGTAATCTCATAGACTTGCGTTACATTTGCAAGCTCAGCAGGCAATTACCCAGAGGCGTGATGACATTCATTTTTTAAGTCTGCTGCGTGTAGGTTTTTATGAACCTACATCTTTTTTCCCCCTTTTCATCAGTAGACTAATGTTGTGCCAACACTTCCTTCTCTCTCTCTCTCTTTTTTGTAATTATTATTATTATTATTATTAGCTGCACTGTTCTGCTGACTTTTAGCACCTTTAAAATGGTCAAAGTAACTCTTTGTTCTGAGAGAGCTGTGTAGCTGCGGTGAGGCGAGGTCATGTTAGGTGAACGGAACGTGAACCACAAGTGTGAAGTTGTGTGAGATAAATCGCATGGACGCTCTGGATGTGAAATATTGATAAAACACATCCATCCAATCGCACAACCACACACAGTTTCACCAAACAGGCATTTTCTTCACGTTCTTATGTTTCTGTCTGGTGGCGCGGCGTTGTTTACCTCTCACGCTCTGTCTCCCAGGGGGTGGAGAAGAAGTGGTGGAGGAAACGGTGACCATCAGTACGGTTTATTTCGAGCCCAAGGCGGCGCAGCCCACCCAGGACTCCACCAAAGATTTCACGCCCCGTCTCTCAGAATCTGGAAAAGTCCCGGATCTCAACCCTCGGGGTGGCGTTCCCGCTGCACTGGATGCCGCGTCTGTTTGGGATTAGTTGCCAAGGTCTCAACCCCCTAAGTGAAGCCTACCTGGCCCCATTGCATTTATTCTCCTCTCGCCCCCGCCGCTACTACGCCACTCCCAACTGCAGCAGTCCAGATCCGGTTTGATGCTGTTGTGTCCTTCAGTGGTGTGACTGGGAAAAGACTGTGATACATACTTCTGTAGACCATATAGAGAGAAAACATGACGACTTTTATCTAAAAGTGGGAAAACAAAAAAACAAACAAACACTAATTAACACCTGTTGCTTAATCTTGTTCAATCTACACATGAAAACTCATTTTATTTCTACCCCTCACACAGGCACCAGTGCCGGTTACAGAGGACATGCAGAGGAACCAGATGACCAGTACAACTAGTGCCCCCGGCTCCCCTCAGGAGGCTGTCGAGGTCCGCACTGAAAACCTCTTCCAGAGGACAGAGGTGTTGGCAGGTATGTATCACAGGCAGCCTCTAAAAGACCTCAACCAAGGTTTCCTTATAGGAAAAACCAGGATTGAGTTTGCATCTCGGACAATGTGTTTCTGTAGTTTTGTTGCCTGATTGGTTCTTATCAGCAGTGAGAAAACAACAAACATGTTGTTGCTTTTTTTGCTGATACAAAATATGTATCATTTGATCAAACACTTATTTGTAACACTTATTTTGTTTTTGCCTTTGACATCAACCAGATTTTCCAATGCATTCAGGGACAATGTCAAAATATATTTTTTAAAAACAGCAAAGCGCTGTAATTCAAAGTCATACCCCACCCATCCCCCACCCCCCCGCTCCCCGATGCCTCCGAGCTAATTCTGAAAATGATTCATTTGAATAAACCCCTGCCTGTTCTCGTCTTCGTGGGCTCACGCGGTTCACAGCGTTGTGGGCGTTTGGAGTGAGCATTGTTTGCTTTGAATTGACAAAATGAAATGATTGGAGTCGGAATCACAGGGCTCTCTCACATGCACTCTCTCTATACCTGCTTGTCATCCACCGGCACCTCATTCCGACTTTGTTGTAACATCCATCTGGTGTTGGCAACAACAATAAGCAACTTGCGTCACATCTCATCACATACGGATTGACGTGCTTGTTGCATCATTTGCATTTGGCTCTTGGATTGCGATAATAATAATAATTTTAAAAAAAATTATGATTGCTGCTGAAGTCTTTTGATAAAGTGGAGATATATGTATAATATGGTCTCATCCAACCCTTCAATCCCTTCTCCACCTCATTTCATTTACCCTCCCCGTGGCTCAGAACCATTAATCTTCATCCCCTGTTTGATTTTTAGAAAAATAATTGCCCATAATGTAATTTTCATTTAGCCACTCTGCGCTGTCGCTGCGTCTTGGTGCTCAGCAGTTGGGTCCGTGCCAGGATCCTTTCCCATGGGTCTGTGAGGGCCAGCCAACATGTGGCAACCTAAAGTGGAGCAGAGGGCAGATTGTAGCACCAGCAGAGACCTTAAACAGATTAGGAAGCTATAAAGAACCTCACACAGGCATAATTGGAGAGTGAAATACGCTCATGTGGTGAGTTAGGAGTATTAGTGGGGAGAGCAGGGTAAAACCCGGAGGGGGGAATTTCTTAATACTGCCTCGGTGGATTTAGTCCAGATTTCCCTCGATGTTAACCCACTGTTGGACAATTTCGTTGCCATGTGTCCTTTACAGAAGGTTTGACCTCAGATGTGGAACCGGACACTATGTGTCAAGGTCATGTGTGTCACAGTCATTCATAGACTATGTTATTGCGAAAAAAAGATAATTTTAACTCTGCTACGTGACCCTCAAGCTTAAAAACATGACAACAACAACCTCGACAACATGGTGTCAGTCTTTATCAATGTTCAGTATTTGTCTTACACAGTCGTCTGCAAATATCAGTGAGTTCAGGGACAGGATTGAGTTCTGGCCATGTCGGTCTGGTTGTGGTTTGTTTGTCCCTATTGGATTTATATGACTGACAAAGTCTTCTGATTGGAATACAGACCATGTCGAATAATGCCCACTCGGGGCGACACGGCTCTGTGTACCAATCAGTGAATGGAACGCTAATATCCCGTTAACGGAACAGTCACTCTTAAACTCACCAGCTCATTTAGAGGAGGTGAAACGAACCACAGAAAACAATTCACCGCGTTGATTGAGATTGACGTTTTCGTAACCGCGGCAGTTGCGACACGCCGCGCTGTTGTTTGCGATTCGGTCTCACTACATTTATTCCGCGAGCATTTTGGCAATTAGCTGCTACGTTGCATTAATATTGCAGTTTATTCCGGCAATAGCAGAAACTGTGTGTGACAAGGTCAAAAGTATGTGAAGAACAACTAAGGAAACCAAACTAAATCTTGTAGCGAATGTAGCGAAATCAAATGGGACAACGTGGACAGTCCAAACAAAAGTCTCCATTTTTAAAGAAGCTTGAGGTGTATTATATAACGTCCACCTCGCCCTATATGCTGGATGGACCCACGGCATCCGCCTCTGATTTGGATTCTGTCAATACTGCATTTGTCTTTTTGGGATGTAGATGTACCTGACATTTCCGCAAAGGTAAGCTGGATGCTAGAGCTTCTTCTTTCTACCACTGAGCACTGGTGATAGCTGGAGTTGAGCTTTTTGGGGAAATAAGGTAACAGGGCACCTTGTTCGTCCGCACCCACTGATTTTCCTAAAATAAAAGGTCGTCAAGATACGGTTTTAACCACAAGGTCACAGCATACGATGAACGCGCTTCATGTTAAATCATTATAAAGGAGTTTGCGACCCTAACCGTCATTATTAACGTCCCTCTCCGTCTTTGCCTTTCAGCTGTTATCGCAGGTGGCGTGATCGGTTTCCTCTTCGCCATCTTCCTCATCCTCCTGCTGGTGTACCGCATGAGGAAGAAGGACGAGGGCAGCTACGACCTGGGAGAGAGAAAACCCTCCGGCGCAGCCTATCAGAAGGCCCCAACCAAGGAGTTTTATGCATAAGGTCCCGCCCTCCCATCACCGGAATGTCAAACCTCCAGTGACTGTCGAAGACGCAGTCCACAACAGCAGCGAATCTGTTCACACAACAACAACATCAACACCAACAACAAGAAACAACCCGTTCTCAAGTTGATTCTGGAAAAATAGCATTAAGGAACGCTTTTGCCTAGAGTATTGTAATTAAGACCTTTTCTTTCTTCTTCTTTTTTTTTAAGAAAACAAATGAAAACCGAGCTTTTCTCACTTTAAGGCAAAACTCAGTGTATTTAAACGTTCTGTGTATTATTTGAAGAGGCTGGGGGGGGTTCTGTGTATTATTTGAAGAGGCGGGGGGGGGGGGGGGATAAAACGACAGGATCCGTTAAGGCAAGGAAACGGATCACGTCTTTCTCTCGTCACAGGAGCTGTTTTTAGTCGCTGACTACGTTTAACTGTAGCAGTAGCGTTACTTGTAAAGAAAAGAAAAATTAAAACGCGGAAATAATTAAGGACAAATTATTATGTATCAACCCATACGTTCATTTTTTTGGTTTCTTTTTATTTTGTCCTAGCATGTCTGATGTTGATCTCTAAAGGAGTATTACATTAATTTATCGTTCCTCTGATGTTAAGGAAAAAGAAACTTGCCTCTGTAGTTTTGATGAAGCTCTTTGGTCGTCACATTAACGCTGTTAACAGTCAATGTAAATGTTCTCCCTTCTGCTTAGAATCATTATTTGCTCTCACATCACTTTTTTTTGTCTTTGTCTTTGTTGATGTAGCCTTTCTCCTCCTCCTTTTATTTTGACACCAGGGATCGGTCTTTAAAAGATAAAAATACGCGTCAGGGCTCGAGGGCGAAAAAGAAAAATCACAAACCTCACATCTGTTTCGGCTCTGGCTGCGCTCTGTCTTTTTTTTTTCTATTTAAATGCATTAACTCTCTAACGTTGCACATTCACTGCGTTTGCTTCCCACTGCTATTGTGCAGCTTTGCGTGTGTACAGTGTTTTGGGGTGAAGTTTCTTCTCCGTGGCTTGTGGTGTTTTTATTGTTTTTGTTTTGTTTTTGTCTTTTTGGGCCCCATAGCCACCTACCTCCCCATCGTGTCCCCCGGGTTTACTGACTGCACCCAAACACGTCTCACCTCCCTCTCTCTCTCTCTCCGTTTACCCTCACCACCCTCACCCCCACCTTCTTTTTACCCAGACTGGAGAACGACATTTTGGGATGTCAATATCCACCCCCACCACCAATCCCTCTTTCTCTCGCTCAGCCACCCGGGTGGCCTGGTGCAACTGTCCAAGTCCAAGCCTTGATGCTTTGGGCCCAAAGGCTCTGCTCAGTGAAGGCCTGCCAATGCAAGGACACAAACAAACCAGGCGTCCCCAAATGCAAAGCACATACAGTCCCTTTGCAGCAAACACCGCAGCACTGGCCTCGAGCAGGAACCAGGCTGCACAGAGGATTGTCATGTTTTTAGTGGGTCTGTGTGAGCATTTCAGACGTCTGCTGGTTGGTTACCAGGTTACAGCACAACGGAATATAACCAGATGCCATTTTGCATCCCCAAAAACAAGTATTTAACAAAGGCCACACAGTGGTAGAAGCACAGCTACGGCAATTGAACACAGAAGATAGGAGTGACACGAGACAATCGTGTTTTGTGTGGCAGGTTTGGGAAGTTGCCTTTTTTTCCCCCCCTCAGCTGTGCAGTAATGTGAAGTAGATGCAGTAGATGCTGTCACATCGTCTAAACTCCGAACACCGCCCACATGCAGCTGTGCATCCCGCTACCTCTCCATCTTTCCTCATCCTCTTCCCTCTTCTCTCACTCCCTTTTCTAATCCCTCCTCTGATCTCTGTCGTCCTCTCTTGTCCAAGGACCTAAGGTACTGAACTATTCTGAAAAACCCAAAGACTCAGTATTTCTACACCCATCATCTCCCCACACCCACTCCCCTCCACCGTGGCCACATCATTCTGTTCCCTCGTTCTCCTTCTCTTCACCCTTTAATTTTTTTTCTCTATCCTCTCTCTCTCTATTAGAGATCTGACCTTTTGAGTCCAATTGCTTATTAGTATATGAAAAGATATATAAATATATATAAATGTATATTCACAAATGTTTTAAACCTTCAAAGTGCCTACCATTTGGAAATGTACTTGCTCAAGGAGAGCATGTGGCGGGTGTGTACACAAAAGGAGGGGTGTAAACGACTTGACTGGCATTCTGTGAGCATGGATGACTGTAATGGTAACCTTTTTTTTTTTAATCTTACAAAAGCTGACAGTATTGTACCTATAAGTTGAAACAACACTACTGAATAAACATTGTGGCCTAATATCCAACTCTCCCTGATTTGTTGCTTGAATTATTTTTATTTTATTTTGCTCCTTTGTTAAATTGACACTATATCTATACGTGTGTGTGTGTGTGTGTGTTGTCTATCTATCAATATACGTACATATATATGTATTTATGTGTGTGTGTGTGTGACATACACATACATACACACACACACACATACTTACTTTTGAGTAAAGATGGTTACGGGACATTACGGGACCGTTTGAAATGTGGGGCTTTCTTCAATATGAAACATCACATGTCACCTAAAGTCTAAGGCGATTACTTATCATCATATATCATTTTAGTGCCCTAATCTCAGCGTGTTACACAGGAGATTAAAGTCATAGTGGGGATTAATCTCGCGCAAGACGCCGCAGCTCAAGTTAGACGCCAGTGAGGATGATACGACCGCTTTATGTTGGTTGATGGGTGTATTGAATAACAGTCAGCGCCAGGAACGCATCATTCACTGAAATGAAAAGTCAGACATTACGAACATATTGAAATCAATCTTCCAAAAACAAATCGTTAGCTTATTAATTATTTTTTTTGTTAATCTTTGAGTGCAGAACGTGGGCTGTCTCTTCGACATTTGAAGCTGCATCAGGATTTTGACAGCGTGGTTATTTATATTCACGTCTGTACTTGTGCGTGTGTGTGTGTGTGTGTGTGTGTGCGTGCGCTGAAACCACCTTGTGATGTTTTCTTTGAAGACTGAACATGCATGCATCAGTACATATTCCAAATGTGTGTGTGTGTGTGCGTGTGTGTGTGTCTAACCTGGGGGAGGCAGATCACTGGGGACTGGATAAAGCTACCTCTGGCTTTTGGCATGTTGTTTTAAGTGAATACTCCTCTTTCTACTTGATTCTGAGGAATCAGGTCACTATGTTCTAATATGGTATGTGATGTTTGCCCAGAGGCAGTTTGTACAAGGCGTCCCACCAGGACGGGACCCATTTAGGTGGGCGGTGGAGCAGCGAGTCAGTGGGAGGAGTCAGACATTGGGGCTGTTGCTGTAACAAACATTTCCCAATCTGTCCCGTTCCTCTCTGTGCAGTTATGTGTTTTGCCCGTTTAATCTAAACTTTGTGTCAGTAGTGTGAGTAGGATTTACGTGCTGTTTGTGTTTTGTTTGGGTTTATGTAAAGGGTCACTGATTGGATGTAAACCACACTTTGTCACATATACAGGGAAATGGGTTGTAGATGACTTCATAGTGTTTTTTCCCCCCTTTCCCCCTCTTTCTTTCTCTTCCTTTGTCTCTTTCTTTCTTTATCTCCCTTTGTAGCCGCAGAGCTGATTCAATAAAGCTGTCGGCCATCAACTAATCGTCAGCGCCAAACCATGCAGAAATGGCGTCCAAGGTAAACAGGCTGTCAGGCCGCATAAGAGCTTGTAGCTGGAGACTAAGCCTGGACGTGACGAGGGTGGACACGTAGGACCTCGCTGACCCAAACACAGCCGAGCACAGTAAGTAAACGCTGGACGGGGTCAATGCACCAGTCCGACTCCACTCTCACAGATAATATGCGGTATGTACAGCGTGATGACGCTCCAGCTCGCAGCCACTGTTGCACAGTGACGTCTGACTTTCAACAGAGAATCTACTCGCCGTTTAAAGTGGTGACTCATTGTCGTGTGAAAGGAAACGCAGGTATAGAACAAAGATCCAAAACCCAACTTTTAGTTCAGAACTTTTAGTTTGACTTTAGTTTCACTCCCGAGCAACTTTTGACAAACGGTAGAGGGAAGAAACACACAACAAAGCCCAGCGCATCAAAATGTTTGAGTCACAGGACGAAGGTTGGATAATAATATAGACACAAACCCACATGTGTCAGGTTTATACTTCAAACCATAAAGCAGTCACTTTATATTGCTGTGCTGGAAAGACTATTGGTGATCCCCGTTTTCTATCGCACCCTGATCAAAACAACTTTCACTTTGTTTGACTGGATTTAAGATTTGATTGGTCACATAGGACAAAGGAAAAAACACTCAAGAGCAGCATTTCCTTGTTTTTCCTCTCTGAGCAGATGTAATTCACCGCCGTGAGGATGGCGAGCTCAGCCGAGCGTTTCGTAGACTCACAGATTTTAATGCTCAAAGACGCTCAGGAGTTAAATCATGTCTGAATGTTGTGAAATTGCATCGAATCCGAGGCTGTTTTGTGTGGGTCTTGATTTCCATCTACTTCATTATCGTTCCGCTTTTTAAAAGCTCTGAGTCATGTATAAAAAATGCAATTTGGCTCTGGAGGTTTTAAAGCTTAATGGTGCTTTTAACATTAGGCAGGGAAGCGTGGACTAATTATGCAACAATTTTGCTTTGGTTTGATCCAGTGGGGAATTTGAACTGTTGTAATTCCTCGGTTGACTGTTTGAAACAGAGCTGAACCAGCTGAGGAGCCTGCACTATATTACAATCTGGTTTCTGAGCATGTTTCAAGCATTTAGTAAATCAAGTCATCGCTGCTGCATACAGAACAACACGCCCGGGAGGCAGGCAGAGTGTAATGACTGTAACCAAAACTTCCTGATGAAGTTTCGAGCAATGTATTAGAGAAAAAAAAAAAAAACGAGGCGTATTCAGTATGAGTAAAAAACACATTTCACATTTATTTTATTTACTTCATATTTTGAGGACTCGACGAAACAACATAACCGTCGCTATGAAAAGATGAAGTACTTCCAAAGTCAGTTGGATGTATCCTCTGGGGACCATGGCACCAAAGTCCATGGCAAACCAACACTTATTGAGTTGATTCATTAAATCCCTGAAAAATGACAACTTAATGCTGGACCTGCAGGGGAAAATGAGTGTGATCACCTAAATCCTTCAGCTTCAGCCTCTGACCACCAAGAATGTCTGAACCAAATTACATAGCAATCTAATTATAATTTCTCTCTGGAGCGAATCGGTGCACAAACCCAGAGATTGACATCGTCGCCCCTGGAGTCATGTTTTTACCCACAAACATGGCTAAAATTATCTTCTCGCAGAAGGAGCCAGAGACAAAGGAGTAGACAGTGGAACTGCTGGTGGCATAATGCACGTTCCAGAACAGATAGGATTAAGAAACGGCGAACATAACCTTCCATGCACACGACAAACTAAATTTAGAACAAACCGTGAGCTCTTCTTTCCACTTAATTACCAAGTTTCTTGATTAATTGTTGGCGGATAATAATTACCAATATGCCACCTCCCTTCCTCTTGATAGGATTTGGACTCATTTCATACAGTTTTGTACCCACACACGAACACAAAGACTTCTCGTCTTTCCAGGCTTTAGCCTGTAACTGGATATGACCATCATTTGATTTAAATGCAGGCTGCTCATTGGAGGTCCAAAGGGGGAAAATGTGAGTTTTGTTTTTGATTAGGGCGCCCACCATGGGAACGTTTCTACCCATTATATACTAATTAGATCTGAAGCTGCGAGGAGGAAAAGTCATATGGATTTGTGTTCAGAGCCCATGGGACCATGGGAAAGTTCTGTTTTTCAGGGCTCGGAGACAGTATCTGACAATATCGTTCACTTTTTACTACACTGAGTATTTTTTTTTATGGTAAAACATATGCAGAGTAGATAAACGTTCTGTTAGCAA
This sequence comes from Trinectes maculatus, assembly GCA_016785345.1. Lineage (NCBI taxonomy): Eukaryota > Metazoa > Chordata > Actinopteri > Pleuronectiformes > Achiridae > Trinectes > Trinectes maculatus. The sequence continues at coordinate 276,282 of JAFBJQ010001826.1, read as the reverse complement.
TCAATCAAAGTAGGAGAAGTTGAGTTTGGTGTTGAAAGTTGCATGATGAACTTCGTAATAGACCCCATATACATTTCAATGAGAGGGTTCATTTTTCCGTTTTTCTTTTGTTTTTCACATTGTTTGATTTTATATGCATCACAAAGGGAGGCAACTTTTCCTCTGACGAACTCCACCAGACCTTTTCCGAAGACCTGGGTTTGCACTCGATGCCTGTGTACTCGTAATTATCGCAGTGCTGTATGATGAAAGCTTCATATCTCCAAACAGATCATCCTAACAGGGCATTCAAACCACAGGCCAAGGAAGTGGTTGCGTCTTTGAAGTCTGATCATGAGTCTTTTGTAGTGTAGAAGTCCCCATTAAATATTTGTGGATGCTGAGGATACCTTTTAATCCCTCATCTGTAGTGATGGGTGGCATCTGTGGCGATGACAGGACTGGACGCCCCTGGCTATTAATGTCATGATCAGTCTGAATGTCCCACGCAACAACTGACTACTGTCCAGAAGTGGACCAACACCTTAATAGGTGTGTGCATCCATTTGTGGTGCATTCACTGCCACTACTCCCTTTGCTGTTTCCAGCCAATCAGGATTCCCAATACCTTGGTGCTACCTAGTCAACCAGCCTGTTGCTCATGTGACACTGCTGTGTAGACTGAAGTGTGTGTTCTCAGGAGGACGCACTGTGTGTGTGTGCGTGTGTGTGGGTGTAGCTGTCATCCATCTAACGACATGTTGTGCTGCTGTCAGATGTTTCCCTCAGCGTGGTGCACCGTATACTTCATTGTGACACTGATTGGACCTGATGTGCTCAATATGTTTCTTAGATCAAACACAACAGCAGCATCAGGCACATACTGTATGTTACCGTTTCAAGATGGTTGTTTGTGCACAACTGAATCAAAAACAGGGTATTGTTAAGCGACGGCAGGGTTTTATTGGACTTAAAGACTGAACGTCAACACTTTTTAGTTCCGTCGTCGTTGGTGTGGATTATGTTTTCTGTCAGGCAAATCCAAGATTGTCAGAATTCTTGAATCCTGACTGATTGACTTTTTGGGGACGCGGTGTTTTCGTGTGACAGCTGACACATCAACCCGCAGCGCCGGGCTTCAAACGCTGTGAAGCCGTCGCCTTTGTTTCTAAGACTCGAGCCTGTGCACACCTTTTCATCCATCTCTGACTCATCCATTCGATCTGCAAAGGAGACAAACGAGACGGAATCACTCTCGTTCAGCCTGAGCAACAACAAAGGGAGAATGGGAAAAGACATTCCCCATTCGTTGCCTGCATGGATGGTCTTTGTCCCATTGTGTCTTTCTTTTGACTCTTCCTCACTCTTCTTCACTTTGACTTTCACTACCTACAGCTCTTAATGGCTGAGTGGAGGCAGGGACGAAAGAGAGTGAGGGGGAAGCAGACGGGAAAGAAAAGAGGGATGAGGACGGAGGAGGGGAGAGAGGAGGGGAAGGAGGGCTCTCGTCTCCAGGCAAGGCTATAATGACGAGCCTTTGAAGTTCACTGTGATTGAGCAGCACCCGTGTCCTCTTCAAAAGGGACAGACGTGTCTCCGAAGACACGCCGTCGTTTCATCTCCCGTCCCGTTTTCCGTCTCTCCCTCTTGATTCGCTTCCCTTTGTCTCTGTCGATTTCACGTGAGATCTTCGCCTCCTCGCTTACGACTGACATCCCCCCTTAACCCCCCACCCACCCCCGTCTGTGTTTAGGACATGGATCATGCCTCGAGTTAACTAACCGTGGTGGTTAACCCATCCCGTCAGGACTCCGACTTTGAAGCCAGTGAATACAGGACAGAATGGGATGTATGGAATTGGAGAAGCGTGTGTGGGTTGTCAGTGGTGACTGAGTGTGTGTGTGTTCCACTGTGATTGCATAGGTGCATATATCTACAGGACGTGTATAAAAAGCACACACATTCATAAACAGTCATTCGTTCCCCTCCAGCATCCAGGAAGAGATAGTGATTCCCATCCCATCATCCCCCGGCACTGATACCACTCTGTTATCTGAACAAAGTTATTCATCAGTCCGACACACGCACGTTCCTCCTCGTCTTCTTCCTTCAGGTCATCCTCCTCTCTTGATTTCTCCTTTGCAGTGGCTCTCCATTAACTCCTGCCATATGACTCCGCCCTGGAGCCATCCATTACGGCCATGTGTTATCACAGGAAATGTATACTGCGCCGTACATGGTTTGCATTGGAGAGGGGACGTGAACTTAATGTTTGAATGCTTTGTGTGTGTGTGAGGTAATGCATTGTTATCATAGCAGCCATTTATAGAACCATAGTGAAGTTGGTGTTTTAGCCCACAAACTCTATTTCCAGCGGTATGTGGAAAACCGTGTTTACATTCTGTACTTCCCATTATTTGTGCATAGCTTCCTCGTTACGATGAAGGAAATTCTTAGTGTTTGTGGCAGCATTCTTTTTTCCTGCTTCAGCATGGCAATATGCCGATGTGCAAAGCAGGATCACTAAGAGGTCAGTGTTTCGGTCTTATCAGCCAAGTCCAATACTCTTGTGGGTAAATGGGGATAAACGGCTGCAGCCAGGGCTCGAAACCTTGTGGTGAGCCTTAGCAAAACAGTAGAGGCTATTATAGCAGCATATACAGTGCATAATGTCTATGTGAGCTCACGGTCAGCGGGAATAATGTTCAACTGACCATAATATCTTCTCTCTTTATATCCAAGCAGTCATCCAGAGGTCCTGGTTTTGCTGCATCGACAGCAAGAGATTGTTGGGTTGAAAGAAAACATTCGCCCAGTGCTATGGCTCAAGCTTTACCCCCCACCCCCCACCCACCCGTGCTAAAACACTGCATGCTGTTGTGTTTTTACTGTGAAGGAGATTTGTTGGGAATGGCTTATTCACAAACGCAACTCGATACGAAACTAGTCCGGCTATCGTTTTCAGCAAAACACTAATCCTCTTTCCACTTGACAATCGGTTTTATGTATAACAACACCAGGGTGAGGCGCTATCAGGTATCTCTGGGTCATGAGACACCAGGTCAGTGAGCAAAAACCCTGCTGCAAGCCATTATTGTGATTCCAGCTATTTTCTCTCTCTCTCTCTCTCTCTCTTGTATGAGCCAGCCGCTCGCCCAAGCTGAGGTTGTCAGTCCTGCTGTGCTGCCTCATGCCTGGAGAACAACTTTGATTGTTAAGCCATGAATGATTCACTGCGTCATATTTTTTTTGCTTTGGAGCTATTTTGAATGGTGTATTTATCAAGTGAGCTGTTCAGTATGCGCGTATATTGGACTTGGCATGAATATGTCAACCAGTGAGACTTTGACTCTGGGTGTTTTGAAATATTTATTTTACTGCCTCGGTTTTGGTGGTTTTAAAGCTGTTTGAAAGAAGGAAGGTTCAGGATTCGAATAACTTTAGCCTTTTAACGCTGGCCCTTGTTTTCATTTGTTATTGCGGCCTCATGCATTTTGCAGGATATGTGAATTTTTGGTGCCAGTTCAGTTGGACAGGTCTGGTAATTCAATTGCAATATTGGTATGCAAGCACGGAAAATAGTCAGACGTTCAATAATGATTGTGTTCATGAGACAACATTTTTTGCTCCCTGTAATATGTACCATCAATAATGTCAACATCTCCATAGTGTTTGAATTTAACTTCACATTTAGTGAGAGTTTTATTTGTTCACACATATTGTTTTGATGATGACATAGAATATAGGATAATGATAATTCTATACTTGTTTTCTACCATATAGTGAAAGTTCAAAGTGAAAATGTCCATTTATTTGGACTAATCTACAAAGGTGGTTTGACAACTTACTATATAACGACCATATCTCCAAAAGGCCCACACAAAGGACCTCACCATCGAGCGGTTCTTTGTTTGTTTTACCACCTAAGGCAGCCAGTATGAGGGCACTAATGTACCTGTCACCAGAACTATGGACCTGACTGTGGTCAGATGTGGGAGAGAACACACATGCACACACTCCTGACATGTGAGGACCTGCATGATGAAGCAAAGCCAGTCGCATTCTTTATGGTGAATGGATGTTTGAATGAGGGGGAAAGAAAGAAAAGGACCAAAACAGGAGGATCAGAAGTCTAAGCCCCTCATAGACTCTGAAAAAACCCCAGGTGTTAGGCCATAGGTCTTTTGTTTCTCCAGGTCCCCACATATACATAAAAACAAAAAAACCCCAACACGGTTCTTTTGCATTTGAATCATAGCTAAGTTTCATAAATTACATTTGTCAACAAGGTTTGTACACAGATTCTTCCAAAACACAGGTGGCACTTTGACATTAAGCCGTAATGAGCTAATTTCAAACAATGCGTTCTCATTCAGTAATTACCACTAACTCGCCGTCACTTTTAATGTTCAACATTACAACTTCATCACGTAATTCTGATTTACTCATTATGTCCGAATGTTGCAATTAATAGATCGTGATTTGGAGAGAATCTATTCAGTTAGCAGGGACCTTTATTTCCCGAGTGTTTCAAATATCATGTTGGGAATTGGCTTCCAAGCATTAATGAAAATGTAGACATGGAGGAAAAAACAAAAATAATGTTACGAATACATGTTGTTTTCAGTTTCTGCTTCTTTGAATGCTCATAGACATCCACACAAAGGGAGGATATTTAAGGGTGCCTTAAGTTACACTGTTAAGATGGATTTTATTATCATCTTATAGTCATATGATCCTTTAGGGACGTGGGGCCCTGTTCCAGAGAAGACAGGAGAAGAAAAAAAGAAAGAAAAGATGAGAGACGCTGACGCAAAGCAAAACACCATCTGAAGACTCACACACACACACGTGCATAAGCATAGACACTATACACACACATACACACAGAGGAGCTGTTTTGACGTACTTCTGTGCGATGCACTTTTCACCTCCAAAACATCATGAAAAATAAATATTTCCATGTCAACTGAGACGTCTGATCATTCGGAGAGCGGTAGACACGGCTCCACGTATGTCGCTTCTCATCGCATTGCATTACCCCTGTTTTTTTCAGACGCGCTGCGGAGTTCGCTCGCTCTTTAATGCCACTTTTTCCCTTTTGTTTTCCAGGTACTGAGCGCTTCTCTGTTTATGATAATGGCTTCCCGAGATCCTCAGTTCACTTATTACCCAGAGCTGGTGGTAACGACAGACTGTAAATCACATTTGTAGTGTGGGAGAGTGGGTGCTCGAGTGCCAATAATCTCTTATTCCCCTATTCTCGCGAAAATATGAATACGTTTTGCTTTCATTTCACCAGAACATCAGATAATCTCATAACGCTGCGCCTCCCCGTGTTTCTTCCCCCCAATACCAACCCCCCTCTGTTCATCTGGTGGTCCAGGGGGGTAACAGAACCAACAGAGGAGTGACTATTGGACTTATACTATATTGCCAGATGGAGCCAGAAAAAATTACTCAGGTGTGAAGCGTGAGGCATCAGTGTTATGTGTGATTCTACTGCTGCGGCCACACACGAGACAGTTAACAGTCGTTTCCGGTGTTGTGTCTGAGACGAGGAGCGCCGTGGCCCCGCCGAGCTGGAGTCACGTCACACTCCGGGACTATTCTGAGCTCCGCTTTGCTGTTGATGCGTTCAAAATGTTATGTTTGTGCCTACTTGTCGCAGATTACAGTTGGTTTTGCGTTCAGTCGAGATTTGCCTAAGTGGTTGTGTGTGCGGACCTTGATTCCAGCCTGTGCTGAGGCACCAAATCACCACTTTCGCCCCCGTCGCCCTCACACCCATCTAACTATACCCTTAGAGAAAATAGCATTTCTTGCAAAGGCACTCGGAGAAAACCGCACCCTTGTAAAGCTCTAGTGGTTGCATGTGACTGCTTATAAAAACAGACAGTGGCCTATTAGCACTAAATTAGGCACTCACACAGTGTTATGGAATGGGAGCATGGCAGTCTCAGTATCACAAATAGAGAAGTTTATAGAAGGATAAGTAGAACACAGTGGTGTTTGAGCTGACATTTGTGTTAGTTTTGCTTTATTCATCATCATCATCATCATATTATTATTGTTGTTGTTGTTGTTGTTGTTGGGAGTTTACAGGATTAGCTGCTAGTAATGTCTGACTACTGAAATTTGGTCATAGATTTATGTTGCCCTGGCGACCTCTATTGCCACCATGAGGATTTGGGAGTTTTTCGTAAAGTGCCTGTGTTGGATGCATTGGGAGGAAACCTGTTAATGACCCCTCATAACCCAGACTTGGCAACTTGTGCCTTCCGAAGGTCACATTTTATTTTGCTTTATGACCCAACGCCTGTAAAGTAAATGACCCTAAGTGCTATTTGGATGCAAGTTAGGATGCTAACATGCTAAGCTACTACCCAAATGGCTCATCAGCCCATAGGAGCACAGCTAAAAACTAGCCAGATAGCTAACACTGACACATTAACAGTAATGTTATTTTTAATGTGTGTATGTATTAATATAAACAAACGACAAAAAAAAACAAAACTAAGACTGTAAATGAAAATTATTCTTACACAGCGTAATCAATAATAAAAAAAAATCTGGCACACATACTTTGATCTTTGTAAGAAACACAACCATCAACTTGTTTTGCTTTTTTCAACATCAACCCCACATTATTGGATTCATTAATATTTGCTTCTGTTGTTGTCGTACCTGCTGTTTTCCTGATCCATGCTGCCCTGTGCAGAGGCGACCTGCTGAGAAATAGGCATCATATATTCACACATGGCCGAGGAGCAGGATTCTTTTGTTACCAGAGTGGGTAAACTGCCCAAGAAGCAGAAAGGCTCCTTTGTTTCTCCTCTAGACAAAAGAGGAGGGTGCGCCATCACTTGAAACACTCCTTGTCTAGACTGCACACCCAACAGACCCTCATAAAGCACTCAGGTTTTGTATTACAGCCAATCAACATACCATGAGAGTGCGCTTCAGACACACTTGTCGGGAGCGGAGGATATAGGACGAGTCTCTGTTTCCGTTTCTGATGTTTAAAGGGGGATTCCGCTCAAATAAATCCCCCTTTCATGCGAGATTTGCGTCAGTGCCTCCTATATGGAGAGCGAGATCGCTATCTGACTGGAAAGTGCTGCCAGGTCTGTGCACGCAATCCAGAAGCACAGCGCTGGGTTGTGGTGGAGCAGGTGTCAGACTGTCAGTGAGTTTACATGATCCGCCTGTGCACCGTCAACCGAAAGTGCGTTTCAAATCAGGTAATAGAGAAGACTTCGAGTGTGTAATTGAGAGTTTCCGTCGTTCATGAGTTTGTTTGTGTGGATGGGATCAGCACGTTAATCGCACACACACATACACACACACACACACACACATACAGGCTATGTTGCACGTGGATTTGTGTGGGTTTTTAATCACTGTTGTGTGACAGAGGAAAGGGCTCGGTCGGGCACCAGATTTGCGATGCGCTTTGTGTCAACACAGCGACGCTCTCTAACGAGGACGCATGCAAATCAAGCTTTGGGAATCAAATGGAAACATACAAGACTAATGAGGTCTGACATCGGCGAAATCGAATCGGTGCAGCTATTTAGGTACCTTAAGCCGGGTGACCTCGAAAGTCCCTGTTTTCTATTTTCGGAGTTACACAAAATACAGTTGCAGGATAATATCAGTCAGTTTTCCCTTTGCCATCATTTGCATAGGGAACTGAATGCAGTGTGTTTGTACACGGCGGGTTTCGCAGTAGATCAGTTGAGTTCAAGGAACGCGGGTGCGCCAAAGAAACGTCACGACAATCATCTGCATGTCCAACAACAACAACAACAACAACATTCTCGCTGGATGTCTGAAACTGCAGATGCAAGCAGGACGTAGGTGGAGAGTGGCGCTTTTATCTTGCAGTCGTCTAATGCAATAGAGAAGCTGCTACTCGACTCGCCGCCAAACGGCTGCAGGCGTGTAGAGTAGAGCGGTAACGACAACGCCGACAGAGCTTATCTCGTAAAAGATGGAGAAGAAAAAAAACAAAAGCTCATCTGGACATCTGGAAGAGACAGGTTCTAACTAACCCACTGTTCGGCGGCTTAACGACCAAAACGTGTATCTGCGACGTGAAGTTCATTAAAAAATAAACATGGAGAACGGCAGCGAGAGCCAAGAATAAATCATGTCCCGCGAGATGATGCTTCCAGAAAGGGACTGATGGGTGGACAGTCATTATTAGCCTGATGACATCATCATTTTAAACGAAATAAGGCAGGAACAACAATGACATGACTCTTTACTTATTTAGACAGCGGGGCAGTGGAGGAGTCAGGAGGATCTTCATGTTGTGTTTTCTTCGCTGACAAGAAGATGGAGAGTTGTACTCGGTGTAGCAGCATGGGCGCACACACACACACACATGGAATCGCAAGGTCAAAAATAACAAGGCGAAGCAACAAATTCGCACACGATCTCATAACCTCTTGGCGAGCAGGAGTTCGCCCACGCGTGCACGCTCACACCACCGCCGCCGCCGCCACAGCAGCAGCAGCAGCAGATGCGATTAGAGCAGGATGATGTGCTGCTGCATGTGGCTGAGCACAGCTGTGGTGAACAGGCCGGTGGATGTGGTCGTATCAGTCTCTCAGCCTGCTCAGTGAAAACTAAACAAAACGCTCTCAGATGCTGAACGTTCCCCGGATGAGCTAACTCACCCCCACTCCTCCACCTCGCCACCTATAGCTTCACTTTGTGGTCTTAAAATGTGTGTGTGCGCTCCTTATGCAGGTAAAACACACACATACCTGGTCGCGCTTATGTGCGTGCATAAACACGCACAAACGTAAACGCGACGCTTGACGTGGGCCTAATGTAACGCACACAGCAGCTGTGGATATGAAAGCGTCACAACAGCTGGCGTTTGTCCTGTGCGATGCTGCGTGCACGCTGTGTGTGGTTGTGTTAACAGGAGCCGTGCTGTCATGGGGTCAAAGTTGAGAAAAAAAAAAAAAAGCGGGGCTCAAGTTGATGGTTGTTTTTCTCCACGGCTCCATGAAGAGGGAGGAGGGAGAGGGGGCTGATGGGAAAAAAAAAACGAGGAAGTGGTTTGGAAGTGATCTTTAACAGGTGGTAACACTTTGTGCGTCCTTTCCCCCCTCGTCATGGCTTGTGTCTGTGTCCATGTGTGTGTCGTTGTGTGCGTAACACAGGGTCTGTTGTTGTGCGGCTAATCCTCGGCTCAAGACGCAGCATGTAAACGGAACAACTGCGCTCATCATGTGACGACTCCCAGGGCCGAGGACACGCCAGCGCTTCCTGCCTGACCTGAACATGACTCCGCCGTTTAGGGACAGTGTCTCCATTTCCAGGACAAAGGACAAATTTGGTCGTCTTGTGGATTTGGTCTCACCGTGTTTACACCACTGGGAAAACAACATATAAACATCTGTTGAGGGATAGTTTGAACAAATTCCATAAATGTACACATCTGTATATGTTAATTCCTACTTAAGATCATAGAGAGAAAAACGGAAACTGACTTTTCACTTTACCACATTTACATTTTAAACACATGTGACAGACACGTGTGTGTGTGTGTGTGTGTGTGTGTTTGCTTTTTATCTGAGCAGTGACCGCGATGTCACACGAGCTGCCCTTTATCCACACACACACTGATTCCCATTCACCCCACCCCACCCCCGCACCCCGCCCGCCTCAACCTCCTCATTCCATTATCACTGCCCTGGCCTCGTTCTGTGCCATCTGTCTCCATAGCAACCGGACAAAATACGTAACTTATTATAGGACATGGTCTCAGCTGGCAGGTGGTTTCCAATGAGTTACAGGTCGGCAGCACAGGAGGACCAGGCTTAAAGGTCAGGGGTCGAGGTTGTCAACAATTTTGAGATTGGGCCTCATTAATTAATTGGCCGTTGTACAATTATACAATAAGATGAGATTCACGATTTTGACGTCGCTGACTCGTCGTGTCAATAACGTGTTGTGATTCCCTCTGTGTTGTTGTGAGAGAAGTGGAAATCAGAGATATGACGACAGCCGGCTGACAAACGGCGACGCACTGCTCTGTCCTCCATCGTCTGCGGCGTCAGAAAAATCAAACCCAGCACGTAAAGCACACAACTGTACGTTTTCATGCAGCAGCAGCTCACTCGGCTAAAAATGGAATCCGCCGCTTCTGCAAGGTCTGAGAGACGAATGATGAAAAGTTATTGTACGATGTCATCAATTATTTCCACATTATATCGCACATGTAAAAAAATAGAGTTTTTTTCACATAGTAACTGTCTGGAGCTATAATTTTTATATATATTTTTATAATTTATATTTCCATGACCTCTCTGTTCCTCGGTGAAGGAGAGAAGTGATGGGGGGGGCTGGTGTAGCAGCTGCGGGTGAAGATGGAGATGATAACATTGCAGATCCTCAAATTCCTCACCTCCTCTGTCCTCTGAGCCACATCTGTGTGGAGACCGGGAGGCGGGGGACGCCAACAATGGAGGACATTCAGTGTCTGGGAGAAACCCTGCTCCTTCTCCCGCCGTACCACCATCACCCCTGTTATCTCATCAGTGCCCCCTTCACCTCCTCCTTCCTCCAAATCTCACCGTCACCTCCGTATCGCCGCTGCTGTTGCCCCCTTGACCCTTTATAACTTCACCCCCTTCGCCGCGGTCGCCCCCGTTATCGCCCTGCTGTTAACCTGCACCACCACGTTTATATTTTCATATCATACCCTGAAACTGATACCATGTTCATTTTGCGTGGGTCCTGTGGGGGGAGCCGTTTGTCTCAAGTGCCTCACCGATACACCAATAATCAATCAGGATAGCCGGAGTGTTCAGCAGTTCACTGACGTCTGGCCTGACGGACGAGCAGCTCGGTCAGCAGCAACTGAAACTCAGCCCCTAAGTGACCTCATTCATTTTAATACCAGCCAGCGTTTGCTGTCAACTATTCCCATCAATTACCCGTTCTCCGTCTCTTCAGCTGTACGGTCCACAGCTAAATGTTTATGGATGCTGGACGGGAGCTGTCGCACACAGCGCCAGGCGCCGGACTCTTACACCCGACCCGCCGCGTTTACTCTCTTCCCTCAAAACAATTAAAAGAAAGCGATGGGGACGGCGGCGGCGGCGGCGTTACTGTGAGTCTGGATTACATGTATCGGCGTCCAAATGTAATGAGCCAAATCCTTCCTATAATGAGCACATTCATCCACAGGCCTCAACCTCAACCTCATTCCTCCCCCCGCCCCCCCCCCTCTTTCTGTTTGCAGTAATAAACCTGTAGGAACAGATACGAGTATCCACACGAGCCCGTCCACCTGCTGGAATTCCAATCTGGAATGTTTCATATAGATCACAAACTCTCCTTGAAACATTTGTTTTCCTGAGGTTTGAATGAATGCAGCAGAGGAAACAAATAATCCTGCGTCGTGGAAGTTAACACTGGTAGCAGGTACATACAGGACAATGTCCTTTCTATAGTAGTAGACGGGCTTTAAGAAAATGTAATAAACGATGGAGGTTTAGTGAATTGGATGACAAGTGGTTTGCAGCCAGTGTATTTATGTATTTCCCCGCTCTCGTCTCCCTCTCACGCTGCTCGTTGTTGTTCATCTCTGCTGCGTGGAGGTGGGCGAAGAAAGCGCTTTGTTTACCCTCGAGTTACCAGGCGCGCCATTAACAGAAGTACGCCGCTTCCAGCACTCTCGCACGCTAATGTGGAAATTAGGCAGATGCAGACACACAGCGAAATAATGGGGAACATTGGCGTCCCTTAAGTGCGAGGCTGAGGGCCACGCGCAAACAAGCCGCTGATTTCTGCTCATCACCATAAGTCCGACTGACATCGCAACAAATGACGGCGTGAGCCGCTGTTAGCGCCAAAAACAAAAAAAAAAACTTTTATGTTTTTATTTGAAAGTCCTCACTCACAGAGCCGGGCATCAATCCCAACCGCAGATTTTGTGCCGGAGAATTGAGTCACACTTTGAGCTAATTCACGGAGTGCAGCGAGAATAGGAGCAACGCAATTTCTCCATTAGGCCCAACCGGCTTGTACCCTCGAATGCCGCAATGGAGAATGTTGTTGACTATTAGGAGCGTTGTTGCCTCTGGATCTTTGATGCTGCTCCCATGGCAACCCCAGGTTTATGCTGCAAATTGGTTTATGGCAGTTTTTGTCCTCTGCAGAAACAGTAATATGGATATATCAGCATGTCACACACAGGGAATGATGTTAGTAGATGAGGACAGGATGTCTAGTCTAAATCCTCTCCCACCCTGCAGCTTCAACAGAGACAGTGCCTGCTGTCCAAAAGATAGTATCTTAAGTCTGCTTTCAAAGACGCCCTGAAATCGTCCAAAAGGGTTGGACCTGAGGACGCTGACGTCCACAGGAGTCGCACCAGACATTTTCCAGAGATCTTCCTTCCAGGCCCAAAAGTCAAATATCCGACGGGGGTCCCATATGACAACAGAGCAGGAAAGTCAATATGGAGTGTTGATGATGATGTGTGCGAGTTTGAGCATGAAAAACTGCGGTGTCGCGCATTGAGCGCTTGTTAAAGTGCGTTATCGTTCATACCTTGGAATCAAAGCCAGACCTGTCCGTTCCCGCTGCGTCAGGGCGGCTTCACCTGAATCCCCCTCGCAGCGGTGGTGTTGTAACGACAGCACCTCCCTTAACTCGCTCATAGATCTAACGCTTCTCCTCCTTCCTTCCTCTTCCCCTAATCCTTTCATCCTCTCCTCCTCTGCTCGTCGGACTCTGATGTGCCTGGCTTATCTCATTCGGGGGGTGGGGTGGTGGGGTGGGGGGGTGAGAGGGAGGGATGGGGTCCTCTCTCGGAGAGGACAGAGCGGGAGATAAAAGCCGAGTTTAAAACGCTGTTGACTTAACCCAGGCGCTGTCAGATAAATTGAGACGACACCTCTCTGATCCCGGTCGGAGCGCTACCTGCCTCATTTTCCATCCCGGGATCAGATGGTCGAGGAGCCGCTCGCCAAGGCGTGATGTGTCTTTCCTCTCCATCCATTTAGTCGAACTATCTCCCCGGCTCTCGGCCGCCCCGTCCTGCTTTCTCTCTTTCTTTTTTATCTCGACCTCCCTCCTTTAACCAGCTCCTGGTGTGATTATTTAGCGTAAGTGATGGCCTGCGATGTGAGAGGCCACAGCCCGGACCCTCATTGGAAACCACAGATCGTGCACTATCGCAGGCTAGGTGTGAGTGATGATCTCCATATGCCCGGGCGAGCCCCGACTCTCGGCGGCGCGGCTCGGTGTATTAGTCATGCCTGCATGCTGTTATCACCATGTGTCAAGTGCACAGCCGGTATGTGTGTGGTTGTACGCATCTGAACACTGGCACGCTCATATGTGTGTATGTGTGTGTGTGTGTGCCACAGCCGCACACAGGCTGTTTACGCTTGTCAGCACTGCCACATACAAACACGGCATAACAACACACCTACATGGAAAACGCACTAATGCCATAAACAGCAGCGCGACAAGATATGAAACTCAATATTCGATTCAGGGAGGTGTTGCTGTACGGTGTTGCTGTGGTGCTAACATATTGTCTACCACATTTTGGGGGGGGGTTATTGCAGGGCTGTTGTGTTAGACTGCTTTAGTTTTAACTGGCACCGGAGATAAAAGTAACACACACACACACACAACCTTCTGTGATACTTCGCCAAAATCCGACTCGCAAAGCTCGTGGAGACTTGAAAGTTGGCTGTGCAAAGTTCCTCAAAGGAAATCGCGTCTGTAAAAAAATATTCAAATCACTCCTGCGTGTTCCAAGCGGTCGTTTATCACAACGCGGCGAATTATATGCGCGTGTTTTCATCTCTTGGCGATGACACGGGCCCAAAGCAGATTGTGCGAGGAGTCTTTTGGTCTCTCTGGATGTTTTACGGTTCCTGCTTTTTATCACATCATCATCATCATCATCATCATCATCATCATCATCAGACTTTGATATGCAAATACTGTGAGGCTGCAGGGCGTGAATCTGTTGTGAAACAGTCGAACATGGTCAGAATATTTGCACACCAGTTTCAGCTGTAGGCTTTTAGCACTATAGTAACATACATTATATGTATATGTGTACGTATTTCGACGAGGATGTTTGTTAATGGTGCATTTGACATTTCTCCGCGTTGACTAACTGATTATTTCTATAGATAAACACAGCTGGGTGTCACATGGTGGTAGACGAGTTTTTTTCCACGTTTTCCAGCGAGGATTTAAAACGAGTACATTCATTTAGATGGTTAAATAATAAGCGGAAGTGGAAAACTGCAGAGTCCTCGTCCTCCTCCTCCTCCTTCTCCTCCTCCTCCTCTTCCTCCTTCTCCTCCTCCTCCTCCTGAGAGATGTCAGCGTCGTCATGAGCAATCAGGTTTCAGTGTGATGATCAGTCATCAGATAAACGAGTCATGTGGAATGTAGAGGAGAGCTGCCTCATACCGAATATTTTCATCGTGTCCAGTTTTGTTGTTGTGCAGTTGTTTTGATTTGTTACTTCTTTTTTTTTTTTTTTTGATTTAATTAAATCAGGCGTCAGTTTCTGTCGGGGGTTTTCGTGGGCTGGTGGCGACTCTGCGCGCCGCTCTCCTCGCTGCGTTGTCATGGTTCTGTCTGTCTCATAAACCAGGCCAGATTAGCCGATATGAGAGCTGCTCCATCCACTGTGCAGGTCAGCCGCCCCACAAAGCCCACACTGTTTTCCAGAAACTCCATCCAACGATGGCTCCTGCTCAGATTGGCTGTCCGACGTGTCTCACCGGGAGTTTTTTTTTCTTTGTTGTTGTTGTTGTTGTTATCAGGCGTCAACAGTTTGACTGCGTTTATCTTTATCCGTTAGCCCTAACCACCGCTCAGCCCTGTGGGGCCTTCTCAAAATAGAGCCTCCAATTATCAGGCTGGTGGGTTTCTCAGTGGCCGTGTCCCTGTGTCCCCGAGTGGGGACAACCTGTTGGAAATGTGAAGGGGGGTGGGGGTTGGGGGGTTGTGTTACAGACAACCATCCCCTGTGTCTTCACCTCCCCACAGGGTTTTATAAGAGAAGGGTTCAGAAGTGCTGGAAATTAGCGGGGAGGCCTCCCTCGCGCTCCGCTGATCCAGCCAGCTGATGGCGCTGATTTGTGCCGATAAGTCTCAGGTCCGACGGGCTCGCCGCTGGACATCCGTGTAGCTCGCTCGCTCATTTCCTTCCACTTCTCGTCATATTTGTTCTCCCTCCTCCCCCGCCTGTTTAATATTGTGGCTTTTGAATCTCGGCCTCCAATCGTGGCTTCGTACGAGAGATGGCTCCTGCTGATATCCGTCACGCCGCGGTCTCCGTCTCCGTCGCTCCTCACCACGCTGATAAATGGGCAGAACACCGTAACCCAATCCCCACCTCCTCCCCGCATACCTGAATAATAGCATGCATGTGGTGGAAATGTATAGGTCACATTGGCTGTGACCCGCTGTCTGTCCAGGGTCACGACCCCTGTGTGACTTCAACTTAAGATCTAAACATAACTCGTGGTGGTGCCTCGGGGGAGGGGAGAGATTTGCTGTGGTGGATTTTCAGGTAATGAAGAAAAGTGGAGTTTGTGGTATTTATAGACGCTACGCCCCAAAATAACATAAAATCATTTTTACTTTGAAAGTGGTTTTGGTGACGTGATGAAACTTTTATAAGGCAAAAAAAAAAAAAGTTCCAATCTTTAAAGGAAACAGCCTTAATAAAACTTTATTTATTTATTTATTTATATTTTTTGAAGCAAAGAGAGAAATGACCTCATTGTGTGTCCGGCTGATCTTTCATCATATTATATCACTGTGTTGACAACGATGCCTCTAACTCACTTACCCTCAGACGACCCCGTCTTTAAAGACCGACTAATGACTCGCTAACGTCGATTAGCTCTTCCTGTGCTGTGACTAATGACGACCCGGGCTCCCAGTGTCTCCTTGGCTCCAGCCAGGTTGAACTCTGACCTCTGTGACATCATGGCTGACAGCGTCAGCGCCAGCTGCTGGTACAGATATTTATTGCTAATCACCTGCAGCTGAAGGATTCTGGCTCACATTGCTATATGTTTGGTTTGGTCTTTACATACAACGTATATATAATATTATATATTATATTATTATTATTATATTATATTATATTATATTATATTATATTATATTATATTATATTATATTATATTATATTATATGCTCCCTGGAACCATACAGAAAGGAGCCCGACTCCACTCGCAGCCTTTTCCTTCATATCAGTCCATCAGTGTTTTTTTACTGGAATACTCATCGCAGTAATTGTCCACAACTGTCAAATCCAATTGATCCAATTTACCAAGAACCTACTGGAGCACATAATAAAAACGGCAAAAGCCATCATCGTTACCAGTTTTTCGTTCAACATTTATTACTTCTCACTCGGCTGTTTAATAAGCACGACAGTTTTATGGCCACCCCCCCCCCCCCCACCCCCCTCCCCCCGCGCTGTAATAGGCCCCTCATTGTTGAGGAGCCATGTGGCCTCGGGCGAGTAGGGCGGGTCGGCCTAAAGATGGATGTGGTGGACGTGAGCTGAAAATGCCAGCGTGTCCTGGAGCACCACTGCATGTTATCGGCCTCAGTCTGCAAACAACTCAGAGTAATTAAAATATATATATGTGTAGTATGCATGGGCACATTATATTCCTTTTTACCTCCAAAAGACTGCAGTCGAGGCATAAAGTTTTACACCGTCATCAAAAACATAACTGGAATGTGATTTATTGGCAAATGAATTAAGGGTTTACGTTCGGGATTTAATGTCGGGATCGACACGGCACGTTCAGAACAATCTGCAGAGGCATGTTTGTCAAGACGTTTGTGTTCGCTTCAGAGAATAATCGATCTGCGCTTCTTCTTCGTCTTTTTTTCTTCTTCTGCTAACTGGTGCAAAATGCTGAGACTAGCTCAGGTGACTACGTGGCTACCTTGTGGATTCTGTGCCGAGTTCTGTCAAACTACGTCTATGGGATAAAAAAAGATCTGTTTCTCCTTTTCATTGTGCCTCAGTTTGATGATATTATAACTTTGCCCGTGGTGTCTATATTTTCTATTTTACCGAGAGTCACATTTCCACAATAAAAGTCCCATTCTTTGAAATTCAATAGATGCTAAAGAGCGGCGGCAGCAGGCTCTGTGGGAACGACTGAAATACGCGATGCAGCCAAGTGTGCAGCCGGTGTCTCATGCAATGTGCATGCTGCTGCTGTCCCCAGGAAGACAACGCACAAACAGTGGATGTGCGTGAGGTTGCACAAGTTTGAGTTAAAGAAACAAAAAAGATGGCATCCTCTTATGGGCTATAGCATCGGTGCGGCGTGTTTACAAGAACAACGCAGGTGACTTGCTTTAATCTTCTGCTGACACGGGTGGAGCTTGTGAGTAATTCAGCAATGCATTAATTAGTGTGTTCAATTATGCCGTGCACGTGGAAAACAATCTCGGGCCGCGGCTTTATTGCTGACATTAACGGTTATTGCGCTGACTCGGCAGAAATTGCCCGAGTCTGTCAGTAAATTCCATTCTGGCCAACTGTTTTATAGGTTTGCGTTAGATCACCTATACACAGTACACAGAAAAAAAGAAAAAAAAAGCACACTCAGGCCTGTTAGGTCCCGTTCATCCGTCCAAGAGTTTAAACTACATTTCATACGTACGGAAATGCAAAAAAAAAAAAGAAGAAGAAGAAATGATCAGTCTTGATATCTGGCGTCAGTGCGCTCGCGATAAAGAGCTTGTCAAGTTGACAAATTGCTTCGGAAACTTCCCACACACCTTTTGATGATGTTGGATTTGCGGCGCTCCCAAGCTTTTCTCCCTGTTCCTATTCCATACACATCCACTTCCATCCCATTTTCATGTCACAACCAGCCACAACGCATTAACGCGTCCAAAGAGGATTTGCACATTTGCATGTTTGTTGATTCTGCCTTTTCCGTGTATGTGTGTGTATGTGTGTTTTTAAGTGCAGTGAATAGTTCAGCCTTAGCCTGCGGTCAGAGGTCACAACTTCGCCTCAGCTCCCACAGAGAAAACCTACTTTTCCAAATGTCATTCCTATTTTGTAAATATTGCTTTAATATTGGAGTCTAAGGTTTCTCATATAAAAAGATAATACGAGCCCGTTGTTGTGCGTCGCTCGTGACCCCCATTAGATGACTGGAGACCATCACACGGTGGCTACTCACGCAGCTAATCAGCGAGCGCGGGGATATTAAGTGTGTTGTTCGTTAAGCGGGCTGAGTCAAACACAGTTTGTGGGTCTGGCGGTCGGTATTCCAGCGCCGTCCCAGTGTCACACGGATTCTCTGGATCCGCTTTGATCCGGTTTCTGTGAAGCAGCCCATATGGCTTAACGTTTAGAGGGCATATTTACCTTTCTGTGTGTGTGTGTGTGTGTGTGTGGTGAGAAAAAGGCGCTCATTAATAATAGTGGATTGTTTTGTCTCGGAGCTGTCTGCCGCCTGGAGGTTTCTGACTGCTTGGCTGAAAACGGCGGCGAGAAGGGGCCTTGATCCGGCGTCGGTGGCGCTCATCTGAATATCAGGCGCTGACATTCAGTTTGCATAAATAAGTAACGGCGTGACAGAAGCTTATGGTTGTGTGTCTGTTTGAGCACTTGTGTACATACATACTGTATGTGTGTACGTGCAGGATTCCTGATCAGGCGAATTGATACGGTGATTGAGGTAAATCACCTGAATCGTTTCATGCGTGACCTTTGAACTCTGCGCTACCTGCTGTGCAAAAATCAAAGTGCATTTGTGAGCGAGAGGAAAACAGATGATGAATCTGTGATTTTTATTACGCGGAATCGCCGTCTGATCTTTGTGCAGCCGCCACGCGTCATGTTGTGCTGTCGGCTTATTGCAGCGGGAGCTGCTGCTGCTTTTATGAGTTCGCCGTGTGGAGGGATTGTCCTCAAGCCGCACAACTGGGTTTTGTGTTGTCATCGTGACTAGATGATGGCAGTCGTAAAAAAAAAAAGGGTGTGAGTTTAAAAACCTTCGGTCTCACACGGGAAGAGGGAGATGAGCATGTCGCTTGGTGTCATCGCAGACAAGAAATTAATATGTTGTCCAAGTTAGTATTTTCCTTTGTGTATCCATGTGTGTCTGTGTGTGTCTCTGTGTGTGTGTGTTGTCACAGCACAGTGGCCCTGAAAAGGAGAACGTGTCTGCAACACCGGACCCTTCACAAAAACCCAGACACAACATGTCTGCTCACAGCACCTCAGATGACCCGCTGCACACTGACACACAGGTGTGTGTGTGTGTTTGTGTGTGTGTTAGTGTCACAATAATCTCTACATGTGTGTTTGTGCGTGTTCTGACATTGCCAGAACACGCTGACATTGGAAGAGCCACTTTCGGAGCAGGACCTGGCGGCAGCAGGTTTCAACAGGTCGTCAGCCTAAATCTGAGCCAGCGCAGACAGACAGGGGGCGCTCTCTGTCATCGTCTTGTCAGTTTTGTTGCTGAACCGTACCGTGTTGTAAACTCGTCATTAGCGACGAGCTAATTGCCTTTCTCATTAGAAACGTCAGTATTTTGTCTCGATATATGTTATTGTGACTGACAGTCAGCGGCGCCCCTCACAGAGGTAGAGGATTGAGACGCCGCCATCTGGGTTGACCCGCAGTGTTTATTGGTTTGCGCACACACACACACACACACACACACACACACACACACACACACACACAGACGGATGCCTAAAATTCATAATGGAATCCCGTTGTGTTATCAGGTTGGTGTAAGGCGCGGGGCAGCATTCCTGTGACAGGTGGGTAATCTCGTGAAAAGTGTTTTGACAGTCCATCAAACCGCAAAGGCCGACCGCTGTCTAATCCTTCTGCCTTCATTTTGAATGTCATTCTGTTTTGATTGTAATCTGTTATATGAAAGCCCCCCACCACCACCACCACCACCACAACCATCTCACACACACACACACACACACACACACATTAAACACTCCTATCTCCACTGCTCTGCCTCTCACACCGTCTTTCTCCACCGGATTTGTTTTGATGACCATGCTGCTGTTCTCGCCTGGCGAGGCCACAGCGTGGTCCGATCTCAGCACCGGTCCACGTCCGACCTCGAACAGTCACCGTCTAAGCTCCGCTGTGACAAACTCTGCTGCTGAGGCAGTAACGAGACAACGCCACAGCAGCTTCATTAACACTGGAGGAAGCCTTTCCCTGCCACTGCTCACAGCTATGGCTTTTTTTTTTCTTTGTTTTTTAATATACAGGGGGTCCTCGAGTTACGACGGTGAATGTCATTCTGTTTTGATTGTAATCTGTTATATGAAAGCCCCCCACCACCACCACCACCACCACAACCATCTCACACACACACACACACACACACACACATTAAACACTCCTATCTCCACTGCTCTGCCTCTCACACCGTCTTTCTCCACCGGATTTGTTTTGATGACCATGCTGCTGTTCTCGCCTGGCGAGGCCACAGCGTGGTCCGATCTCAGCACCGGTCCATGTCCGACCTCGAACAGTCACCGCCAGAGCTCCGCTGTGACAAACTCTGCTGCTGAGGCAGTAACGAGACAACGCCACAGCAGCTTCGTTAACACTGGAGGAAGCCTTTCCCTGCCACTGCTCACAGCTATGGCTTTTTTTTCTTTGTTTTTTTATATACAGGGGGTCCTCGAGTTACGACGGAGATCCGTTCCTGAGAATGTGTCGTAACCGAATTTCGACGTAGGTCGGAACATACATTCATTGTGCCATTGTGCATACATTGTGCCACTAGATGTCGCTATAACACCACCCTACAATAAGAGTTTACTGTGGTGAATTGCCTTTTGTCCCTCTTGTCCCTCTTGACACATCGTAGGGGTTGACAGATTTCTGATGTCAACCTTGTAGACCCTGTGTTGTGAATAAACCTACGGTATCGCCACGATCCCGAACGCATCTGTGTCCGTGTGCATCTCACCAACTAGTTCCCTTGTGAAGTCTGTACATATTTACGGGGCAAACCGCTTAAGCCGAAACAAGGAAGTTCAGGGGAGATGTGTCGTAACCACGAAAACGACGTAATTCGCGACCGTCGTAACTCAAGGACCCCCTGTATTATAAATATTTTACGTTTTTTGGGGAAAAGGGTGAACATATAGTATCTCTGATTATTTGTAAATCTGACACTGAAACACGAGTACAACATGACACCATGCAGTGAGACACCATAACACTTCCTCAACACACAGAAGTAATTGGCTTATTAATTTGACTGATTTGAAAAGATTATGTTTTTTTAAAAAAAATCTTTGTATTTAGTCAGTTTAATCTAAACTGTGAGATTAAATGGTTTAAATGATACACACATCTGCTGTTAATAATAACACTATGAAAATGATTCTAATAAACCATAAGAAAAAGTATATGAAATAGTGTTATAGATAAAGTTACTCCGTGTCTCTCAGCTCACTCATGTAACCATATGCAATAAATAGACAAAGAAAACGACGTGTGTTGTTTCATAGGCCGATTTCTATTATGTTTGCTCCCATCATCCCACACCGACACACGTGTACACATGTGCACAACACACTCCCACTCCCTCATGTCAAGTGTGGAGCGCGAGGCTTTAAATAGCTCTCTCTTTCACCGGTCCACCACTTAAGGACGCGATGAGCGCGGGGTCCAGCGAGCACGCTGAATGGCGGCGTACTCGCCCGTGTGTGTCTCCTTTCTCTGGCGGGAGTTTGGAGTGGTTCTTCTCCTGGGCCGAGCTGTGGATTAATCATTAATCAGTCCTGTCCATCTGTGTGGACTCATCCTCAACTGGAAGGACCCGAACATCCCTCCATCCTTCCATCCCTCCATCCCTCCATCCTTCCATCCCTCCATCCTTCCATCCTTCCATCCCTCCTTTGTGGGGACTTCAGATGTTTTTGTTTTTAATCCTCTTTGGGTTGTGGGCGTTTTGAATAATGAGCACAAAAGAAATCTCTCTCTCTCTCTCTCTCTCTCTCTCTCTCTATATATATATATATATATATTGCTGTAATCTAGTTGTAAATCATTTGCATAAGTGTTGTTTACGGCAGATTAATGGAAACTTGTGGGGGGGGGGGGCAAACGTGCAAACATGCTGCCACAGCCCAGGCATGATAATTAGGAAAATCGTGCTGCAGATTGAGGGTTGTGTGTCAGGTTGTTCGCTGGTTGTGTTGCTGATTCGCAAAAACATGACAACTGACACGACAATTTGAGGTGGAAATTCTAATTCAAATTCAATAGAAAAATAAAAAAGAAATAAAAAAACAAAAAAAACCCAATTTCAGTAGAAAAAGGTAAAGCGAATAAAATGGGAACCACTTGATGAGAAACTCCTGCTGAGGCCCTTTCTTTTAGCCATTTAAATGACTTTGTTTCTAAATGGAGTGGTTCATCAGCAGGTCAACCTCAAAGAGACACTGGGTGATTTATGGTTTGTGTAGGAAGGAGGAAGAAAGAGGAAGCTGCGGGTGTGTGTGAATGTGTGTGGATGTTTTGGCAGCCGGCGTGGTCGGTGTCCCCACCGTGACAAACCGTCTTGACGCCATGTATTAAAAAATAATAATAAAAGCAGGACAAGGTGCTTTAAGGAACATGAACCTGTGGGTGGAAAACACACAAAAAACAAAGATATTATTGTGATCACATATCTGTCAAGTCTGACGTCTCCACCACATCAGCTTCTACACAGAAGCCTTATTGAGATATATGCAAATCATTGCACGCGTTTGTTAGAACTGATTGAAGCAGAGCAAAGATGATCTCTGTATTGGACCAGTCAGGTTCACTGGCCCCTCACGCACTTCCTGCTTTCATCTCAACCCTCGCTTTCATTAGAGTCACTTCTAATTTCCTCTCCATCTCCCTCCTCTTTTATTTTTTTTTATTCTGTGTCAGTCCCGCTCTCATACCGCGGCGAGCTTCTGATTCAGAGCGTTTATCCGCCGCGCGGGCCGCGATTAGCCGCGATGTTCACCACAGAGTATGTCGTATAGTCGACGAGGAGGTTTGTGCACGGGTGAGGAGCAGGAGTCGTCTGCAAACTACAATTACTGCAAACTGCAAACTGATTCCTGCAATGGTCGTGGTCACATGACCACAGTCTGGATACTAAATACTCAAAGTTTAAGATGTTAGCGTAGCGTATAGACGGGAGACGGTTGGAAGCAGCTAGCCTAGCTGTGTCCAAAAACAAAATCTGCGAACAGCTTGTGCAAACCCCGATGACGACGCCTCGTCTGCTCAATCGCGTCTCGAGGCCTCGTTTCTTAACGTGCCGTCGCAGGCTGCATTTTTCTGCTTCATGCGAGGAGGGATGTGAGCGAAAAGCAAATACCTCTTTGTCTTGGACTTTTTCGCCGAGATAAACACAGCTGCTCGGCAAAATAAATAAGCAGCTTTTACAGCTTTCGCATATTACACCCCCCCTGCAAAAAAATTCAAATCCTGTTGATTCACTCTGAGGTCCAAATTATTTCCATAAAAACACAATGAATCTATCAGAGTATATTTAGAGCATAAATATTTAGATTAATTTTGGTCTTCGCCCTGGTCCTGTTTACCCCGTATTTGTGTTTTCCTCTCTGGATGCGTCGGCTCAGTGCTTTTCCTATGGGCGTCGTGTTTGATGTGGAGCAAAAGGCTCCAGGAGTTTATGAATGAATATTTAAAATGGATCCAGTGAGGCGGCGTGGCACAAAATGGCTCCTCTGTCCTCCCTACGAGTCATCCTGCCGCAAGCCCCGCTCTGGTATCTCATAAACGCAAAGCTGCATCACTCTGCTGGGAAGGCGAGCTGAGTACAGGAAAAGGCCTGTGTGTATATATACTCCATATATGTATGTGTGTGTGTGTGTGTGTGTGTGTTGTGAATAAAAATATCTGGTAAATTTCAAAGGAATTACTTCTAAATGTGATTATGAACGGACTCACCAGCTCGAAACCGTTAATTAATTCTGCTCTGTGACTGATGTTGACTTGAGTTTGGACCTTTATTTTTTTAAATCCTGAAAGAAGCTAATTTTGGCTAATGTCCCCCCACCGCTAGCTTTGTTTTCATGTATTCATTTCTGTGTAACGATCGATTCGCGCCTCTCCAGTGGACGGTTTCATCGGGGTCCGTTTCAGTAGCGGGTGAACTATGAAATAATTCATTTCCTGTGTTTCATTACTCACTAACGACAGTTTAAACCTTTGCTCAGTGTAAACCGAGGGTGCACTGACCTCATTAAGAAACCTGCTCAGACACTTTTCCGCGCTCCCTGTTGCATAACCCCATCACAGCCCCATGAAACCCTGCAGCCGGCGTCAGTTCAAAAACTACATCGACATGCAACGTGATCTCTGCTCCACTCTCTGATTTTTTGGCCGCGGTACTGAAATTCCTCTTTGTCTGGTTCCAACCAGTCGTCCTCTGTTGATATGGGAGAGGAGCGGGAGGGGAGGGTGGGAGGTCACCAAGGTGGGGTGCGCTAACTCGAGTTGCACAAGCCTTTGTCTGTGCCTCCATGTTTTCCCGTGTCCTGCGAGGCGGCGATAGCATCACAGGCGCCGCCTGACGTGGAAGTCCCATTTGCTCCCACACCCTAGTGAACGTCCATAATCACGCCGACGACTGTATTTGTGTTTAATATTGGAGCTGTCTTCAGCTAGCGTCGTGTTTCATCCTCCACAGAGACGACTGTTTTGACACGAAGCATTTCTGACATTCCTGATGTTCGCGGCGATGAGCACAAACAAGTGCTCATGCAGCCGCCTCGCGCTGCCGTTTCCCAGCAGATCATCTTGGGGAAAACCCATCCCTCAGGTCATATGGAGCTAGATGTCCTGAGATGAGTCTTGGAATGCTAACGTCTTTGAATGCGTCGCCTCAGACATCTCAGGAGAGGCCCGGACTGTGTCTATCAGAGACACACACACACATTTTGACATATATATACGGTATCTAACCATTTCTGAGCATGTTTTATGTTCAAACTGGCGAATCATTGAAACGGTGTGTTCGAGTCCCGTGATGGTGCCTTTCGACATAGTGAAGTATATGAACATCTTTACCCGGGTCACGAGCTCAATACCCTGTGGCAACACTCTGAGGGTAAATCAATAGGTAGCGTGACCTTCAGCGTGGACGGCGGTTGGCAAGAAAGGTCAAAATCGATATGAAATAACCAGGTCTTAATGAAAAAAAATGATGTTGGGCAAAAATAATGTGCAGTTAAAAAATGATTCCTGTGTCGTAATTGGGCCAAAAATGAATAGGTGTTATTGTTTGAATGTGTTTGTTTTAATGGCAATGATCAGACCAACACCAGCATCATCTGCTGACTGACCATGGCCTGTGTTGGGTTTGTAGTTGTTATTGAAACTGTATTAAACAGCGCAGTTTGTCAGGTATCGAACGTCTCTGCCATCAACCACTCATGTAGAAAGAAGGAGTTTTATATAACTGGTTGAATAATCAGCTTTTAATAACGTCGGTGGCGTCGTACTTCTGCTCCCTCATATCATACGCTGTCTTATCAGAATGAAGAGCAGCAGCTCCGCCCCTTTCTGACGGTAAGAAAGTGATGGCGTTCAATTGAAATGTTAAACCAGGGCTTTATTAAATCCCAGCAGCTTCCGGAATGTCGGCCCGTCTCCTGGCATCCTCATATTATATATTTATCATTTATCATTCCAAATGCAAAGACCAATTTTTTTTAAAATCTTGATTTCACACAAGAGCCAATTTTAACAGCGCGCGATAAGACTGTGTAGAATATCTGTATAATATTCCCGCAGGTTTCGTGAAAACACTTAAGGTGGACGGTGTTTTGCTTTCGGTCGGTGTAATAAAAGTTGGTCGAACTCCCTCAAATGTTTGTTGCTTGAGAAAACAGGAAGGCGGCCGCGCTTCGCCTCATTTAGTGTGCAGGGTTTTAGGTTGTGTACGGCCCCGGGGCCAACGCTGACTCCAATCACACACGGCCCCGTACTGTAAACACATGCTCTCACACACGCTGAACATACTGTAGCAGCAAAACACGCCGGGGCACACAAAGTGGCGTACACACACACACACACACACACACACACAGAGGTGTGATCCGCCGGGCAAAGCTGCGAAACGCTGCAATGTGAGAAAACACCTCTCGGAGCAAACAGAGGCTGACAAGGCAGCCGCTTGTTCCCAGGCCAGAGCTCCGGGCGGCGATCCTCACGTCTCCGTGAGAGGAGGAGGAGGTGGAGGCTGAGTCTCACTTCTAACTTCTACACAACAACATCAGGAATGATCCAGAATCCAGGTTATACTGCGGGGTTAGTTCTACTAGAGAGATAAAACTGACACTAAGTTTCCATGGTTTCCCAATGATTTATGGACATTCCTGGTTGTTTGAGCTGTGATATCTGGAATCCAGCGTCTAAGAGATTCCCCCAGGTGCACATGCAGACTGTTTGGAGAAACGCGAGCTGGTTATGCTTTATGATCTACAATCTGGTGTCTTTATTGACGCGCTGCCTCCACCACCACCACACCAGATCTCCTCGGTAACAGAGCTCAGCGCTCCTCATGGGGAAAAACGGTACAGTCGGGATGCAGATGTGTTTCCGGGCGTGTCACTCCGTTCGAGCAGTATTCCCCTCCATCAAATTAACTCTACACGAAAATGCGTCCATTACGCTGAGCTGCTGCCAAACGTCACAATGGCTGTTGTGGCGCCAGAACAACATGAACATGAATAGTCTTTCTGAAGAAGCCAGAATTTTCTACGTATTTGTGTGTGTGTTGTTGTGCAATAATAATTGTTTGCGACACTTTTTCCACTTTGGGTAAATGAACTCTGATTGGATGACGCGTTGCCATGTATGTTTTTGGGTTGATGTCTGGCACATGGCTACAGAACTGGTTGTTTATATTGGCTATAGGGCGATCGCAGCTATAAGGAAATGGAACATTTCCCCCTTGACAATCAAACAAACCCAACGTCAGTCGTGTTTATTAAACATCTAGAAATCCTTCCTGTTTGGTTTGTTGGCAGCAGAGGGCTGGCGAACACCGCGCTCACACAGACGTGTTTGTCATACATCACATTCATGATGCACATTACGCAGGCAGCGTTCTCACATTATGGAATCCGGCTTCCTGCGTTCCCCCATTTGTTTCCCACTTCCCTGTAGCATCTGTGAACCATCAGCGACACACGCCACTGAGTGCAGCTGAGTGCAAACTGTCTGCATAAACAATAAACTGAGCCGAATAAATAGCAATCAAATTAAAAACGATATATATATATATATATATACGGTCGTGACAGTGTTTGGAGAAAGCAGGGCTTCTTTGCTCACGAAAGAGGAGGAAGTCATTTGTCTATTTGGGTTGTAAATTGCTGCGTGTGTGTTGTAAATATCTGTGTGTATAAATATGTTTGACATACATTGGGATGCTGCATAACCATATATGAAGAACCACTTCAGGGACAATCTGTGCTTTTGCATTTACCAATCTTGTCCTATTCTATTTCTATTTAACTTAATGTATCATAACTTGCAAGTTGGCCAAGAGTTAGCTAATAGTACTTGGGTTTTTTGGGTTTTTTTTTTTCTGTGTTTGGGCCTTGTGTACATGTCCTTGTGCGACGGCGTGCATGCGTGTGCCCAGCGTGTGCACACAACATGGTAGCCGGATCTGGACCCGCGGCTTCTGAAAGACGCCGCGCTCACGGAGATCCAAGCGATCAGATTATTTCTGACATTCCACATCTGGTTGCAGTTGAGGACGGAGGAGCCGTGTCTTCTGAGAAATATACAAATATGTAGGACAAAGTGCACAAAAATGGGGAGTGGGGGGGGGGGCACCGGTGGCTCCATACTGTATGCCACTGGATCTAACTGCATCCCAAAGGGGTTTGGATTAGGAATTTCTAAAAAAACGCAGAATCGTTAAGTGTTTCGGTAAATATATTAGTTCCCATTCCTGCTCATATATGTTGACAACCAGGAGAAGGTTAACCAAGATTAACACAGTCGGAAACATTTTGCCTGGTTCTGTCCAAAAGAGACAAAATCTGCCGACAACAACAAAACAAAACATTTTTTCCAGCTATTTTCACGTGCACCTTTTTACAAATTGCGCCCGACCGTTTGGTCAGAAGCAGGAACTTTTGGGAATCGAGCCACTTCCTTGTTAAAGAAAAGAAATGTATGTTTTTTTTTTTTAGTCATGAGGAACATGAACTCATGTGAACTTCATTCATGAGAGGACACAGCATGTTAATCAGCTGCTATTGCTGTGCATCTGTCAGTTAAGAGACGCTGTCAAAGCCCCATAATGGGTTTAGTACACTGTTTCTTTCCACTGAATTGGCTGCATAATTACAACATAATTACTCGGAGTCATTTTAGTGGATCCGTACCTGGTTACGTCTGTGCATGAATATGAATGCATCGGTTTTGTACGGCTCATTTGAAAGTAAAGCATCTCTGTGGCGAGCCGACGCTTCAGTGTATCACAGAATTGAATTGATGAGGTGGTGATGAGCGTTACACCTGCGGGATGATGAGAGTGAAATCAGAGAGGCGCTTTATGAATGTGGGGGACGGATCTGATTTGGGACCGAGGGAGGTGGAAGTAGAAATAATACGGCCCTGTACTCAATTACCAAGTAAAACCATAAGAATGTAGTACTAGACCAAAAAAAAAAAAATCTAGATGCATCCCATCATTATTATTATGGATGCATTTATTAAGAAATGTTATAATTGGATTATTGGATTGATCTGATGGTTATTATTAATGTTTGACCATTTCACTGCTTGGTTTGTCAGTTAACTAATCAGTGGTTTAATTAGGTTTATTCAGCTGACTCACATTGCCTGATCAATCAAACTAGCTCACAGCTGATTGATTAGTGTCTTAATCATTTCTACAGTGTGGCTTATCTATAACGGTGGAAGATGTTTTCAGTCTGTTTATCACGACATCATCCAGCGTGACCTTCACGACAGTGACACCATGAAAATGCTAATTCATGCACAGCAGCTGCAGTTAAAAGCATCCGATGTGATGACAGATTACATAACACTCAAAGAGCGTTGTGAGCTTTACTTAGGACTGCCTCACACTGCCTCATCTCCATATGAAACAACCTGCAAACGCACAAACACAACAAAAACCCTTCCTCAGAAGCCAGCGAACGCAGCTTCGGCTCGACAAAATCTACGAGCCCAAAACATAATTTACCCCACACTGTCAACGCGATAACACTGCATGCCGGAACATTAAGAGCCGGAGCGCCACTGCCTTCGCTCTCTAATAGGATGAGGCTTCGCGTGATACAGTTTATTGACTTTCAGTTCAGCGGCGTTTGCCTTTCAAATGAGGCCGCCGATGGTTTGAAAGTCACAAATCCGCCACGGCGGTTCCAGGCGACAATAGATTATAATAGCGGGTAAAACGTATTTCAAACAATGCTGCCTCTACGGCGTCACTTTTATCGTCTTTCAACCTGTTGTCACTGTATTTGATTTGTCAGGGGGGGCAACGATAAATGAATATCGCCCCCTGGTCGTCTTGTTTGCCCATGCTGGTCGTGTGTGCTGCTGACAGGCGGTCTCCACATTCGGGGCCTCAGAGTCTCTGGGCTAATTAAAGTCATTCTTCAGTAATATTCCTAAATCAACTGTTTCCTCTTGCCTATTTGAGCCCTAATTGGAAGCATGTGCACTCAACCCAAAGGGCTCCTTTTAACCCCTGACACTTCAAGAATGTGCCTGTTGTGGTCATTGATTTTCCTTTTTGCCTTCTTTTCTTTTCTTTTCTTTTCTTTTCTTTTCTTTATTCCTTCAGCCAGAGAAAATATGTGACTGCGACGCTTTGCCTTTTCTAATTACACTTGTGTATAGTGATTTCCTTTTGTAGCTTCGGTTGAGCGGTCACGGTTCTTATGGGAAAGTTAGGTTTGCGTCATCCTCTGTGTGTGTGTGTGTGCGTGCGCGCGTGTGTGTGTTTGGAGTCTCTATGACAACACATGACTCCCCCGCTGACCCCATGCTTCATCCCAAGAAGGCTGAGGCGAAGGGCAGAGGTCAGCGACCTGAAAGAGCAACTTTTGGCAAAGGAAAGAGAAAAAAAAACTTGTCTTGATCTGCCAAGACAAAGAGAAAAAAAGCGTCCTAGCCCTTTAAATGCAGGTACTAAAACTGGGTCAGGGCGATTTTACATACATGGGGTGAAACATCCTGGGCAGATTAGAGCGCGTGAGGATGAAACAATCCTTTGTGGGCATTAACTAAGTCCTGCGTCTCATATGTAGTGCACGCCATCAAACCCTCTGGCTAAACCACCGCATGCAATGGAATTCCTTTCTGGAGGGAAATGATTTTGTAAATTGTTATATATTTCTCAACACTTCGACCCCTTTTGTTATTTAAATGCTCTGCATTTTAGACAAATTGCCTCCCGCACAACTTTCCTGTCGACCAGAAAGCATAAAGCTCATTACAAACAGAGACCGCGGGGTGAGGGGTGGCCGTGCAAACTTTAAAGGCTGCCGCATATGTGCTTTTCTTTTCACAGTCTTGGCCTCGGCACAAGTGTTTTGCCTATCAGCCTGCCGCAGTAAACACTGACTCCTGCATTTATCTGCAGCCGCCGCTTGCCTGTGAACTTGCTTCATTAATGTCACTCAGTTTGTGCGGATGTGCCGGTTGGCGAGAGATTCTGTGCCCAAGTCGTTTGTTGCGTTACACAAAGCAACACAAAGGGAAGCGTAGGACTTGGATGTGATATTTTCCTGGTTTTTCCTTTTGTTGTTTTTTTTTTGAGTGAAATGATGGCTGTCACTCATCGAGGCGCCCGAGCTCGTTGTTTTCATTCAGAACACAAACGTATGGCATTCGGGTGCATTGGGAGGAGAGAGGTTTGGAGGCAGACTGACTGATCCACTGAGCTTCTCACTCACTGATCCATCTCCACAGTAGCTGGGCTCAGGGAGAAGATACTGTATGGAAAACCTTCATCTCGCGTTCTGCTGGTCACTGCATCGGTCTCATTCCTATACCTGCTTTGTGAATTGAGGAGCCACCGTACCCAGTGCAAATGACTGTTTACGTGCAGACTGTGATTACTGTTTTTGTTCGCCGCCGTGTCCTGACGCAGTCAAGTGAAAGAGGCAGAGATGATTAGAAGTGAACGTGAACATCTGATGGCTCCGCTCTGTGGCACTCGAGCAGCAACAGAAGATGTCGCACAAGGGGCCGAGCTGCATTAGAGAACACTGGAGCTATTGTGTTGTAGTCATAACCACCATGACCGGGACTACACAAATCACAGCGCCTGTTTCTCAAGCTGTATGACACAATTCAATACACTTAACACTAGTCTATAATAGTTTGATTGAAAGAAAAAAAAACCCACCACGGTCAAATTTATTCTTTGTTTGTAATACTCATTTCAGCCACAAGAGGTTTCGTTCGTTACCCAGGTCAAGACAGGTCTACAACAATTTATGTCTGTCAGGTTCTATTTAATTTGTCCTTTCATGTCTATTGTGCAATAGCACGATTATTATTATTATGTGCATCTTTTTAAGACTAGGGTTTTAATCCAGTTTTATTTATTGTGTAAAAAGTCAAAAGTATAAATCGAGGAAAATTCTTAAATATTCTAAGCTTCACCATACTGGCATCATTCATGGAGCAGGTTTACCTTTTCCCACCAAACCATGAGCCTGACAGAAAGATGTAGATTGATGTCAAAGATATTGTGGAGGTGTTTGTCCACAGTGGCCTCTGCTGGGTGGTAAGTGAACCGCACGCGGGGGGTAGTGATTATAAATAGAAATGTGGTATGGCTCACAGCCAAGAGATTTGTTCAGGAATGGTCTGATGATTACTAATTAGTTAGTTCAATATTAATCTATCTGCTTCTGCTCATGCTTACCTAAAGATAATGAATCGCAGTCAGCCAACTGTTATGGTGGATTATAACTGACGTTGACGGATCCCAACTGCCTACTGGGAGAGGCTGTGGGATGCATCTGTCCCGCCTTTGCACAGCTGCTGGAGAATTACGACAACAGTGTTTGGCTTTATAATGGAACAGAAATGGTGGTGGTGTTTGCCAGAATCAATCAGAAATTAGTCACGAATGTAGCTTCATTCAATTATATCTGAGTTGTTTTGCTAATACGGGTATTAAGTATGCTCTGCAATGCCATCACTATGCTAAAAATCCCCAAACACATCTTCTTCGTCACGCTCACTAAAATAAAAACAACAAAAATGTTGCGAAAAGCCAGGAGGTCATGTTTGATGACCAGCTGACCTTGTTGCATCTGTTTCCTGGTCATGCTGTCTTAAACCACATGACACTTTTCACACTTTTCTTGGCAGAGACTGTTTATCTCTTTGACTTGGAGGAAACTTCATGCGCAGTGGAACCTTTTTAGACGGCCCAGAATGCAACAGCGCTTCCGCTGTTCAATCAGTCTAAAAGATCACACGCCACTCCACGGCTCATCGACCTCTACTGGCTAACCATGGCCGTCCCAATTATATTCAAGTCACAAACGCTTGCTCACGCAATGCCGCAGTCTGTCAGCGCACGTCAACTGGAACTCAATCCTGCAGGCTTATGCTCTTTCTCTCCGGCTCTGCTCCACTCAGGATCACAGGCTAGTCTGTCCTTATTTGCGGTTCCCTGGTGGAGCGAGCTTCCCAATGCTATCAGAGCGGGAGCGTCCCCATCTATCTTCAAGAACCTCTCGAAAACCTGTTTCTCCTGACACCTCGAACACTCCAACGTGCGGAACTAGCACTTACTGTGCACTTTCTGGGCTCCTCTTCGTCTGGGCTCAAACACTTTGTGTTATTGAACAGGTTTAGGAGTTGCATTTCCCCCTTGGCTGTAAGTCACTGTATCCTACAAAAAGTACAAGACGAGCAAAAAAAGTAACAGTAACAAGAAAAGAGACAGTTTTACCTAACATCTGTTAAACTCTCTCACTCTGTTTGAAGACACACTTTATGACGATATGGAAAAACCACAGAGAGCAAATGAAACGTGTTAAAAAAAAACAAAACAACCAACTACAAATATCATTGTCTGCAGGCAGAGCGTAAACCACCCGTACTGTAAGTGACGTTTCCCCATAAATTGCTCCCACGAAAGTAATTTTCAGTCTGTTTAAATGTGGACAGCCTCTGATGTAATCAAGTAATTATCCCCTCGGTGTAATTTCAGCTCTCGACTTCAAGAAACAGAGATTGGTCTTTATAGTGCAATAGAATGATACCATTTAAGATCGCTGTTGGGTGGCCTAATGGCCTTCTAAGTCAAGAGTGCGTGGTGGTGCTGTTTTATGTTTAAAGAAGTGCATTTTACAGGGTCATTTCAAAGCCTTTTATGTCACAAAGTGTTTGTGTCCAAAGTTGGCACTGTCTGGGAAAAAAAAAAAACGTGACTCTGACCGGGAACGACACCTCCGTCTAAAAGATGTTTCTTGGATCTTGATCGTTATGTTGAATTTATGAGCCAAATTTCCCAAAGTGACAGTTTCAGGCAGATTGTTTTATTGTACTTTGACATAGTGACGGTTGAATCAAGATGCCAGCACTTAACAGCACCATTATATCAACTTAACATGGGATTAGAGAGGTAGTTTATTTACTCCAGGGATAACTAAATCTACAAGGACACACAGAAAATCAATATAAGATTTCTGTGTTCTGAATCAAATCCATATCCAAGAACATTTTCCAATATGTTTCTTCCCCTGTTCCCATTAGTCCTATCCAATCATTTATGTTTGAAGAAAACATAACTTTTTAATACACAGCAAAACAACCGCCAAACCCTCCATTATCATCATTATCATCCTCCATCTCCGTCACGTCATGACTTCACCCTGCTTCCTCTTTACCAGCATCCCTGTGGTCTGCACTTCTAATTCCCTGGCTCACATGCTTTTTTCCAAAGAGCCGGGCAGCTTAATCCGAAGCTGAGAGACAAGAAAATAATAGCACTCTGCTTTTGTGAGGTCCCGTTGCTCTGCATGTCTCCCTGCAGCGCGTCAGCGTGAATGCACACCATCCAAAGAGCACAGTGATACAACCCGACATTACACAGGTCGGATTGCCCCCAAATTAGATTGAGCATAGTTTGCTTTGGCTGCAGTCGCCACGCCACAAAAACCTGGGAACAGTAAAAACTCCAGAAATGTCTCTAACGACATACATGTGGTCCCGAAATATGATCCAGAGCTGGAGATAATCACTGTCATTTAGTGCAGGAGCAAATCGGCGAGGGCCGTTAACACCAAGACAGGGACCTACACCGGCGGTGAGGGCCCAGTCGAGTGACCAAACATAGAGTAACAAGAATTTAATGTAGGTGTATTAAAAAACTTCCAGACACACATTGAGTTTTATTGCCCTCTCTTAAAAACACACAGCAGATAAACTACTTCTGTATGGTTTATGCTTTACGTTTGCAGAACACTTTTTTTTTTGGCTATTTGGCATTGGCTCAGTTTAAAGTTGGGAATCAAATGAAAGCCTTGTTTATGGAATGTATTTGGAAGAGAGGAAAAATAATCAGTGACATTTTGAGGTGGACCAATTAGCTGATGTATTTGTTAGTCAGTAGGAGCCAATTAGATGGTCGCTATTTAGCTAATAAAGCAGTTAATACAATTGGAGCTGAAGTGATCGGTTGGATTAGTCAGTGAATAGAATAATTGGCAACTGTTTTGGTAATCAAATAATCATTTTAATAACAGGGTTTAAAATTTTAAACCCTGTGTTTTCTCTACTTTACTCTTCTTTATAACTTTATTTATTTATTTCTTCTAAGAGGAACTTTTTATTCCACAGTTAAACGTCCAAACAATCTAATTTCCACAGATCTTCCTGCCTCTCCACACT
Organism: Trinectes maculatus; assembly: GCA_016785345.1. Lineage (NCBI taxonomy): Eukaryota > Metazoa > Chordata > Actinopteri > Pleuronectiformes > Achiridae > Trinectes > Trinectes maculatus. Next base: position 241,310 of record JAFBJQ010001826.1, on the reverse strand, counting down.
CACACGCGTCTTTACTGATCCACGTGAGCTTCCGTACCTCACGGAGCGCTCGCTCTCAGTTCCAGGAAGTAGCGTCCATCATAACAACAACGGCCCGAAATCAGCTTCCTTTGCCCAGTTATGCCAGTTTACGGACAAACTTATTCCGCTAATACAACCACAAGACGGGGAAGTTTCAACCTGTATTCGTTCCGCAGTCTCGTTACGGCTAAATGTTTGCGAACATTATTACTTTATCGCGCACGTGAACCACTTTGCTAATGTTTGCAGCACGGCAAGTTAGCTAAAAACAGCTAAAGTGACAGTAACTTTAGATGGATTAAGATCCCTAACAAGTGTTCAAACAGAGTGCGGTGAGTATGTTCATGGCTAATTGACTGCAGTTTTATGTAAACGTTAAATTTGACCCTTAGTATGATCCAATACGTTTCGAATGAGTGAATTAATTCAGTTGTTTATTATTATTATTATTTGTAATATAGCCACATTTGTATCAAATGTATAAACACTGTCATTCATTTATTTACTAATGTATTCATGAGTAATGGATGATCAGGCTTGGCTTTGGAAAGATGGTGGTACATAACCACTAGCATGAAACTTTTCAGTTTAGCTCATTGATTTACATATGAGACCGTTCCCATACATTTTTTTCACCCGTCCTCCATAGTCTGCGCATCTTGGACCACTCTGACGCAGATGTTTTCTTCATTGTCTTCATTGTTCACACACAGGACAATGCCACGCTTGCAGTCTGGTGTGTGGAAGCATTTTACTCCAGCCATCAAAGATGGGAGAGAAACTGTCATGTGCAATTATTGCACAAAGACGTACACAAAGAATGCTACGAAGATGCAGATGCATTTGGACAAATGCAAGGAGTACTCTGTGGTGTCTCAGCAGTCACCGGGCCCAGATGGGAGCTCTGCTGCCTCTATTCCAGTCCCTTCCTTCTCATTCCTACCATCTGCTGCTCCAGGGGGACAGTTTCTCATTGATTCAGTGGATCAGCGCAGCCAGGCGTATGCCGATGAGTGTCTGGCCAGAGCTGTGTATGCCACTTCCTCTCCCCTCACGCTCACAGACAATATTTATTGGAAAAGGTTTTTCAGTGTGCTCCGGCCTGCTTACTGTCCACCCACCACTGAGGCTCTGTCCTCTCATTTGTTAGACTGTGAGTATGACAGAGTACAAAACCAGGTCCATGAGGCGATAGGAAAAGCGGACTGTGTCGCCATCATCTCCAGCGGCTGGTCGAACATAAAAGAAACTGGAACTATTATTTACACTGTGGCAACTCCTGTTCCTCTTTTCTGTAAATGCACAAAGACAAAGGAGCAGACGCATACTAGCACATTCATTGCTGAGGAATTGAAAAACATCATAAATGAAGTGGGACCTCAAAAGGTCTTCGCTGTCATCACTGATGGCGCCCCGGAAATGATGGCAGCTTGGGCTCTAGTAGAGGAGGCTTTCCCGCACATATCAGCTATTGGCTGCACAGCGTATGGCATCCAGCAGCTCTTTAATGATGTCGTGGCACAGCCATCTATTAAGGCATTGTGCCGGAGAGCTGAGCAGGTGGTTAGGCACGTTAGGGAGCGGAAGATTTTAGCAGAAACCTTTAAATGCTGGCAGACTACGAAGGGAAGAAACCACACTTCCAGTGGGTCAACGCTGACACTCCCGACCAGCTCTGAGTGGACCTGTGTGCTGAGCATGTTCAGCAGCCTCCTGGGGGGTCAGAGCTCTCTACAAGAGATGGCCGTCTCGCCCACACTGAATGTTGACTCATCCATCAGGGCCACTTTGCAGGATTCAGCCTTCTGGAAAGGGTTGATCAGCAGTCAGGACCTTCTCTACTTGATTGGGAATTCAGTCAGTTACCTGAAAAGAGACGATGCTGTACTCTCTGGTGTTGTTGACATGTTCAGTCAGTTGAGATACCACATTGGAGCCTCCCTGTCTGGGTCTGTGCTGCACGGCGCTGAACAGAAAGCTGTCTTGGCGTCATTAGACAGATGTCAGGAGTTCTGTGTGAAGCCCATTCATGCAGCAGCCTACATGCTGGACCCAAAGTTTGTTGGACAGCAGACACTCTCCGGCGAGCAGATTAACACTGCTTACTATGTGATATCCAACCTGTCACACCATCTAAATCTCGATGAGGGCAAAGTGCTTGGCAGCTTCGCCAGGTTCTCAGCCAAACAGGGACTATGGAAGGGGGCCGGGATATGGAGCTCATGCCAGCACGTGTCTGCATCCACGTGGTGGAAAGGGCTGTGCTCCTCCGAGCCGCTGTCCGCCGTCGCCTCCGCTATTCTCCAGATTCCTCCAACAACAGGAGCTAGCGAGAGCCTCTGGTCACGTTTCTCCAGTACAAGGGCTCAAGGTTCTTTCTCAGCTGAGAGAGTGCAGAAACTGGTAGCTGTACAGGTGAATCTCAACCTTTTAGAGCCAAGTGATTGTGAGTATGCTCCGCTGGAAAGCGAGGAAGAGAAGAAAGGGTCATTTCAGTCTGAGACTCAGTAGAAAGCTACAGCAAGACATGACACAGAACGTGACGCAGACCACATGGATTGTGATTCTCATTTGTGCAGGACATTCAAAAGTAGTTCCACAATGCAGACTGACTATTAATCAGCTGATTGAGTGAAACTGAAAATGATGAATCTAAATTAGTTAGTCTATACTTTCTCAGCTTTGATGAGAACTCCACTGTGCTCATATTCCACAAAAAGTAACTGAATCAGATGCTTTGATGTGTTTTAATCCCTTAGTATTAAGTTTTTATTGGTTTCAAGTAGTGTGAATCACCTTTGTAATCGCACCATGAACCATCAGCAGACTGTATGGCACGGGGTAAGGGACAAATTAAGTTTGTGTCTGAAATCACTCGCTCATTTCCCCCTCTCTACTCACCGTGTAAGGATGAAAATGTTTGTGCCAGTAATTAATGCAACTTTTATCTTCATGGTTTGTCATATGACATTGGTTCAGTTTTATTTTCTACTCTCTGAACTTTCGCTGCAGCAGTCCCCAGTCATAAGCACTTTAATTGCGTTAGCCTACAAACACGCTTTATAATCTGCATTGCTTGATTTGTGACCCGTGGTTGTACACTACTATCCATGGTGCATTGTGGGATATTGTGAGTACACTGTATAGGGTGTAAAAGTAATGAATTGAACATTTGGACAGACCTATGAAATGGTGAGCTCAATACATAGATGAATGTAGTAAGTAATGAGTGATTTCAGACACAGACAGCTGGTTATTTTGTCCCGAGTCTCTGCTAGCCTGTTTACATAGTGTGAATAAAAGAAGTGTATTTATTGAAGATTTTGTCTGTTTCAAAGTAATTAGTTTATCCTGATTTGAAAATTAAGGTCAAACTCTTGCTCGACGTTTGATATCATTTTATCTCTGGTTTCGTTTCAGGCTGCAGAGATGTGGGCCTTGTAAAAACTAGTGTTATTAATCTTAATAGGAACAAGCCAGGAGCAGCTCCGGAGGTGACTCTGCCTCCAAGGCAGCACACCCGCTGTAAACCTGAGACCCTATTCTCCGCTGCATCACTTAGTTAATCTTTCACTTCCTGTATCGTCCCGGCTCTTACAGTCACTGTGGCCTCACTTCACTGGCTGTTGTACGTCGTGCATGGGTTTGTTTTTTTGTCAGCAGTGATAAGAGATGTGTGGGCTGTAATTAAGAGCGATGGTATGTATCATTTGGCAGATTCTCGTGATGTGTGCTGTTTGTGACAGATGGCAGTACGTTGGCTTTGTGCGATTTAGTCACAGCAGGCAGAATGCATGAAATCACTGTGCACCCTCGTTGTGGTTTCACTGTTGTTTCATCATTTGTCGCAGGCCTTCATTATCAGCGTTGAGGCTGTGTGATCTCAGCTCGTCTCTGCTAGGTGTTAAACAGTTTCACAGCAAAATGGCTTTTAGAACAACACAATAATATAATTCAACGCAATCAAATTATGTAAACTACACGCCTGAACTGTGTGGTGTTATTTTCTATTGCTCTAATTGTCACAGCAGCAAGTCCCAGTGTAAGACCAAAATCACCATTGTGTTGACATCTTTCGCTAATTTGCAGTAACACTAAGCCCTGGAAAATTTCATACTAAAGATAAATATGTTTAATATTTTTTATAGTTTATTTCAGATTATCTTCGCTTATAGGCTCAATAATGTCCCAAGGTGATCTGGAAAAAACAGTAAACAATGAAAAACATTGTCCTCTCCACTGGGAAATTGTGATTGGATTGCTAATTAAGCTGTTTGCATCCCCTGTTAGAGTCTATACATCACATTTCCCACCCGGTCTCCGGACACCAGGCAAAAAGATTTAGATGTCTCTCTCACCTCGGGACACGTTTAACTGCAGAGCAGCGCTTTGCAATTTATTTGTAGTACTGGGACGTACAGTGCTCAGTTAGTGAGCGAGTTATGCACCGGTAATCAATGTCAGATGAGATCGAGTGTAATTTTGTTATCTAATCAGGGCCACAAAGTATTGCTGCCGTAACAGCTGGTGCCGGTCCAACTGTAACTCCCCCGTCAGGGACTGATAGTGTTATCTTGGCCCGGAACAATGGCTGGCTTTAGCCACGGGTGCCTGTACGAGACACAGAGATCAAGTCAGGAACTGCGGGTCCGCTTTACACGGCTCACAAAAGAAAGCTTTGTCTGAGGATAACTGAGAGGACGAAAGTTATATTTTTATACTGGTATCAGTGGCTGGAATATAAAACCCCGAGGGGAAAGGTGCAGTGTGAGATTTCATCAACGAGGCTTTCACTGCACCGTTCCCTTACATATGCTGCGGCCTGTACGCAGTGTCTTTTTTTTTTACCGTGTAGTCTGATCACATTCTCTGAATTTCGTCCTTCTACTACTGGTAATTTGCAAAAAAAAAAAACAAAACACTTCCCCACTGGAAAAGCAAGCAGGCGTACTCTCAGCACTCACTGAGGTTTCCATGTCAATTATTACTGGAACTCAAATACAAAAGGGCAGGAATCTTAACCTCACAGGCAAATCACAGGAAACCACAGGAATCCCACATGCTGGTTGGTGCTCACCAATGATCCCTTCTTAATGCACCCAATTCCGAAAACTGCAGATAGTTTCGACCTTGATACTAATTTAATTTCCTGTTATTCCCATCTGACTCTGCAGCCACAACGCAAACTGCCCCCTCAGCTCCATCTTTTCTCACCAACCCTGGAGCGGTCGGCCGACGGCGTCAGCCCATCGAGGCTTTTTTTTATTTAAAGATGGTCATCAACTGTTTGGCCGCGTAGCTGTTGCTAACGTTCGGCCTACTGTAATAACACACTGGCAACGATTTGTGGCCAGAGTCGCCATTTTCCCATTCCTCGCTCAGGCCAGCATGAACCCACCCATCAACCCGCTCCCCTCCCAACCCGAGTCTGCAAAAAAACAACAATAAAACAACAGATGTGTAGTGGCAAGGAGACTGTGACTGCCACTGGCCATTACCACTGTAAGAAGCCAGAGAGGAGGCAGGAAGGTCGACATGCTGGTGTTGCAGATATGTAAAGTAACCTGGAGGCCGCCACTCTCCCTCTCTCCTGCTTCTCCCGTTCTTGCTGCTCTCAGCACCTCATAATGCTTTTATAATTACATTCCAGCCCAGCTGAATCATGATGAGGTGATCACAGCAATTTTTTATTTTATTATTTTTTTTTATGCTCACCAGCTGCTGCAAACATCAGGTAGGCTGGTGGCGGAAAAAGTAAAAGTACTAACTCCACACATTACAAAACCTGCATTCAAAACCTCACTCAAAGAAATGTATGTAATCTGACGTGCTAAATGTGCTGAAATTGTACAAAGTAAAAAAAAACCCCAACAACTTAGTGAGTGTTCATGCAGCATCATTTTACTATTGTAGGTAAATATAGTTAAGCAGGTTAATGATGACAAGATAAATCTAATAAAAAAAAACAACAACAATGACCCCATCAAATGTTGTGAGCCATCTTGGATTTGAAATAACAGAAATTTAAAGTCACTGCACTTATTATTATTTTCCAGCCCTGAGGCCAACCCTCTATATTTACAGCTAACTGCCAAGGATGAGATGGTTAATTACTATGATTATACACGCAAAGAACCTTAATTATAGATATTCATGTAATGGTGAAATATGAAAACAATTCGCCTCGTGGAGACTCTGATGTGAGGCTGCTGTAGGTATAAATTACATCCTATTTCATGTCGACCGCTTGTATCAGATATAGCGGGAAAGAAAGGGAAGACGTGTTGGCTGGAATTGGTTTGTTGCTCCGTGCTGGTGTGAGATGGGTTCGCGCGGTGTCGTCTTGCGAGGGCCGAGCGCTGGGCAGGAGCTGGCATCGCACGCCACCTCATTTCATCCTGGCAAACACTGGCTCTCTCCGAGAAGCCAGGGGACTCATCTGGGGGGATGAGAAATTGCACGGAATAACTCAAACAGTAATGGCTCGGCTGGAGATGTTTCCATTTGCACTACAGAGGAGGTCCGGGTATTGCATCCTCGCAAAGTCATTTTGTTTGGGGTCGTAGCGGGAAGGTTTTATCGGCTGTGGAGGAGGGGGGGGGTCTGGGGGAGAACATGAGCCGATGCCCGTTAGTCAGAGGGATCCCAGACTCAGCTGTTTAAACACTCTCGGTGCTTCACTGCCGCTGGGAAATCAAAACTGACATTCATTCCTGTTTTTATCACGTACACAGGATGTGACAGTCGCATTGGAAATATCTATTTACGAATCATCTCTGATGGTGCTCTCGTCTCTCGTCTCCCTATCTCCTGCTTACACTCTGCCATCCAGCCTTTTATCTTTATTCTCTATCTAATGTATTTACTCAGGAATATCACAGGATACTATAGATATGACGTAAAGACGTCTATATGTCTCCACCCTACCAGGACAACCAAAAGTCCTGCGCCTTTGAATCAAACGTCCCCTTTGTTTCTGTTCAGAAGATGAGGGTGGACCGAGCTGCTCCTGGAACTCGTCGCTGGTCTCGTCGAGCGGCAGAAACCTCAGAGATGCCAAGTACGCGACTCTAACTGCTACCAGATGTGCAATTAGAAGCACTCACAACCATCAAGGCCCTTTTGGTGGGCAAAGAAAAGTAGGAGGGGAAATTATTTGGCAAGCAAAAGGACCAATCTGCAGAAATATTCATCTATTTAGGCTGTGGACCGTTTTTTCCCCCCATTTAAATGGGTATTTTATTGTTCTTATGATGCAGATTGTGCGTTCAGAGCAACACAAACCACTAAAAAGCCCTGTATGTTTTATAAGCTACTTATAATTCAGACACACACGTTTAATAAAAGGGTGTATTGATTTTCATCCAGCTCATTATTGAGGCCAGTAAAAGGAGCCAGGTTCTTAATTTTGCTCCAAAAGTTTGAGAGAAAAAAACCAACTCGATTATACCAACCCTCTTTATTTGTCTGTGTCTGAGCAACGTTTATTCAAGTTGACGTCCACCGCCTTCTCCATTTTGTCAAAGATGATTTGCGTTTGCTCTAATGATTCAAGAGAAATCATGGGAAATTTTTAGAAAGAGGTGACGTATGTGATAATATTGGAACAATTCGCGTTTGGAAAGTCCCATTAAAAAAAAAAAACATTTCCTAGAGTGTTGTCGACTTCGGCCTTTGAGGCTCTGACAAACACTGATATATGATCACTGAGTCCCACCTGCTTACTGTTTCTACACCCACCAGGCTTTCTGTTCTACCAGCATATCGTAATAACCGATTTACCAGATTTAACTTTCTCACTTTTCTAATCATTCTTGACAGAAGTAGACAAAAGCAGCTTTTCACTTCCAGCCAACAACCTAACAACCTCTGGTTTTGTTGGCTTCAATTACAGCTGTTGCTTGCAGCTTGGCTCGTGAGCTATTCTAATGTTATTGCTTCGTGACGTGGTTGGAAATGCTGTCCAGCTCAGACACTTCTTACATGTCTCATTCAAAATAATAATAATAATAAAAAAAGACTGTGTTTGGCAACACTTTGACAAATGCTAACACCAGTCTCAGAGTCAAAGCAGAATGTTAGCCTAAAACAGGTTTTCCCAATGGGGGAGCCCGCCCCCCAGGGGCGGTGCGGTTTCATTTTTGCACAACAAACCTTTAGGTTTTTGTTGTTTGTTTTTGTTTTCTCCCTCTCAGGTAGTTTATGAGGTTTTTATTGATTACAATGTGTGAAATTAAATGCAACGGAGTCTGAAAACAAAATATGTGTATGTGGGTCAGGTTTTGGGGGGGGCACGGAAATTTTCGTATAGAAACTTTGGGAACCATTGGCCTAAACACTGATTAAACCCAACACCATCTTCCATGCAGTGAGGAAGTTACAATGCTGTAGGTTTAGTATTATTAGTATTTAGTATTTATCTGAAAAATTTCCAGTTTCCTTTAAAAAACCCATCAAAGTCTTTAACTGCAGCATATACTGCTTTTTCTTTCTTTTTATTTTTTAACAGTTTATACTGATCATCAGTTTCTCCACCCGAGACTAAATGAGCACAAGGTCTAAGTGCCTGAGCACATTTCCCCATCACCTCATATGTTTTTATACACAATGTGTGAGGTCCCGGCTACATCACCTGTCAGCCACTGGTGTTTCCTGGTTAAGAACGGTTAGAGTGAGTCATTGTTATAAGAATACGCACAAAAGAGTTGATCTTTTTATTACAATAATAAAAAATCCTCTGCAGTGTTGCCGCGCCACCAAGACATCATGTAAATACCCTCATTCTTATTCAGCTGATTTGACAACCAAACACCAGAGTTGAGAAAATTGCATCCGGTTTTCTCTTGTATTTCTTTGCGATGCCGTTTGTCCAAAGTTGCCCATGTAACAATGCATCGTCTTTATGACGCCGCTTGTGAAAGGGTGGAAATAATGGTCCGGGGGAACTGAACCGGCGATCTAACGTCATGCGAGGCAGTCAGACTCGGCAGTACGTTTTCTGTGGAATGAAAGGGCTGACTGTTGTCTGCGGAGTAAAATACGTCCACGCAGGCACCGTGGTTAGAAAAAAAAAATAAGGGTATGCAAGCAAATAAAACGCTGACTCAAGCAGACTGTGGCTCACAGGTGTGTGACGCTGTATATCTACAGTGTGTGTGTGTGTGTGTGTGTGTGTGTGTATATATATATATATAAAAGGTGTACAGCATGTTATTACAGGTGTGTAACCACATGTTGACACACTCGCCCTCCTCTGCTGACAGGGTGTTATATGGTCCGCTCTCCTTTGACCCTCAGGGCTGAGTGGGCGCAGTGCAGCTAACTGGAACCCAAACATCACGTGTATGTGTATGAAATTATGATTTAGCCTCGGTTTTTTGCGGTAATGACTGAAACGGGGTCACATGGTTTGGCGCCTGATCCTAAATCACTACTGTTTAGGCGAAGGCGGTGAGAAGTGAAATCTCAGTCGCTTAAGGCCTCCGACCAGGAAGTGGACCGTACTAGTTCAACGTGCTCCTGAGGTGACCACAGACTGCATTAATAATGAATTACTTTACATGCATAAAGAAAAAATATATGGAATTTGCTTCACATTTGAACAAATTAGTCTTGTATTTAGCACGACAGCGTGAGGTTAGCATGCCGGAAAATGTGATGATGTGCTGTTTTGTTTTTTTCATCATGATGATGTTTTCTTCAAGGGAGTAATGTGTGTATGTGAAACTTGTACTTGTACCTGACAAAAGGACTTTTATTTTTCATTCACTCGCAGCTGAATAGGTGAGGAAAGTCCAAGACAAAAAAGCTGCTTCCTTATTCAGCGCCGCACATCTCGCGCAGCTTGTTCAACACATACCAGTGAAATACATACATATATTATCTGGAGTTACAAGAGTCGCAGAGCCGCGGTGGCAGCTGCATTACCATACAACCATTTCTGGTGACATCCACCTCCTATTCTCTGTGGAAATAAAGCTGGTTATCTGGTTTCTCTCAGCTTACAGTTACTGCCACGCTCTTTGAATTGGATTTCCATTGACTCTGCAGCTCCTCGTGACTGTGACATGCTGGTGGTAATATGAATTTCAGGAAATCTATAGATTTAGATATGGGGGGATCACATGAGCCACTCTCACTCATTTTGGATTCATGGGGAAACGTTGGACTCACATGTTTGGCATGTCCGTATATAAATATTAGATTTAGTGCCAAACTTTCCAACTTCCAGCTGAAGGATGTGTTGATCAGTCTTGTTGTGTAGATTAGCATAGCATAGCATAGCATAACACACAGCAATATTTTGTGTGAAAAATTACTCGCGCAACATAACATTTGAACAGATAAAGGAGTTTTTATAGGAATGCATTGTCAGCAGAATAGACGTTGTCAGATTATGAGAAGTCGGTATATACAACTGTGATAAACACACTAAATGACAAAATATAATATGTATACTTGTCTGCTTTCTCTCGCACTGACACATTCTCTCTCCCTCTCTTCCACAGACTGTGTGGACAGTAACTGGGATGTTTTTTCTTCCATCCCTGGGGGTTACCTTGGCAACCCAGGGAGAAAAGGCGCTGTGCAAACGGAGGTGTGGGCTGAGTCACGTCTAACACAAGGCGCGGGGGGCCCATCACGCCGACGGCCCGTCAGCCACATGTGTCAGGACACATGGATCCCAGCCAGCACGTCTGAATAGTAAGAGCTTTGGAACACAGAGCTGCCACTGCTCAGGTCCTCACACAGCCTCTTAGTGAGCACAGGTACACATACTATGACAAATCCACACACACACACACACACACACAATCCTATGGCTTATCAATACTCAGGTTATTTAACAGATCACGGCATCTTAAAATGGGTCATTTAACAGTTAATGAAAGATACAATAAGACAGTGCTTAACTCCTGCTCTCTCTGAATGTGATATATAGAAATCTGGTTTGCATGATCTCTCTGCGTCTTTGTCGTTTTTCTCGCTGTACCCACAAATGTGTAGTCTGGCATTAGGGGTTAATTGCATGTGTGAATGGTTGATTGTCGGTATATTTTGGAACTGGAATAGAAAAGGAAAATATATTATACCCACGGTGGTATGATTATCTTATGAGAATCTTGTCTGACATTCAGACAATCACATACATTTTCTGTGTAATGAAAAGACAAGCAGGGTTTTTGTTGTTGTTGTTGTTGTTGTTGGCACTTGGCAGTTCTTCCACTGAGCTTAATTCCTCAGCACAGAGGGATTAAATGACACCATCGTGTCATCATGCACAGAGAATGAGTCACATCACCAGGCTTTTAACACAGATTCCCTTTCAGGCTCATTACTGTGCGAAGAACAGCATGAAATCTAGAAAAGCTTCAATTCATAATTCCTTCATCTTTCACTGTACCAAAAAAAAAAAAACAACTTTCCATCCTGATTGGCTGCTTCTCCTCAGCATTCGCCACCTGTCGCTCTTGGTAATCATAATTGCATCTCTCTTGTCCGCTTGATGCATGATCCCACAGCGATTTTTCAGGGAGACACATGAGAGCAACAGTTTTTTTTTTGTTTTTTTTTTACCCCTTCCCACCATGCGCTGCCTCTCCTGCTTCCTATATACCCTATGTGACAATCACAGCAGTCAGGTGTCAGGTGAGTCAGGTGAACCTGACCTCACCGGTGTGACTGAATGTGTGTAAGTGCCCCAAAATAGACTTGGAATTGTGTCCTGGGAAGGTCATCTTGCCTTGTCATCATCTTTTGAATCACCACAGGGGGAAAAAAATATATGGACAGTGGCGGTGGAGAGAAAAGGTCGAGCTCTCAGTGGAGAGAACCAGACCCTCAGAAGCACTGTCTTTATCCTGCTCTCAGTGTCGCCTTCACCAACAAAAGCTAATGCAAGCCAAGCCGCTATTTGGGAACAGCACCCCCAAAGTCACTGTGTGAAATTGCGGGATGACAGCGGAGATGTTCACGGCTGAAGGCAGGAAATGTACCGTGTGATGTGGTCTGAGTGGCGACATGTCGACACAAACCCAACGTTTCAACACAAACTGGGTCTGGATGAATAAGTTGTGTGTGTATATCTTTGGGGGAATTTTGGAGCAACATTCCCAGAATCAGAATACCTGTCATTCCATATAATATGCAGCTTAATTATCATACCAGACCAATAACCGGTGTCATAAAATATAATAGTATCTTTTATGTACTTAATTAGCAAGTCGCAGCATGACAGCGATTCTGCAGTTCTTCAGGCACAAACTCCTGCTTCACATGCTTCCCAACTCGTACAGTAAAGTTTACGGACATGGCTCACCCCCTTTTATTGTGAAAGGTCAAGAAGAGGTCCAAACTCATGAGTCTTAATGTGTCACTTTACACTTTGCACTTTACGCAGCCACTGGCCAGGTGTGCAAAGGCGCGCCGGCAGATTTATGCCCTTTCTTTATTCCTCACACGGCTCCGGTCACGTTTTCCAGCGTGCAGCCAAAGTACAATCTTCAGGAGAGGCTGCATCGAAGCGTGTGATGACTGACTTATATACAATTTATTGTGTTGAGACTTCAAAGGCATAAAAAGAATTCTTGGAAGGAGATCAGGGAGACAGTGGGATGAAGGAGCCAGTCGGAGTTAGTAATGCTATAAGTATTTTTTACCTGTGGGGATGGTGAGGTGACACGTACAGCTCGTGTTAAAGTAGACTTCATCATTCCACCCAACACATCTTTCCCCCATATTTTATTTTGTGTACAAATTATTCATCTGTGTTCACCGGCTGAGTTGATGAATTCCTACTAAAACATAATAATAATAAACAATATTTCAGTGAAATATTTAAACCGATTTCAGTCACCGAGGCGAGAAAACGTCAACTTTTCACGTGCGTTACACTGAGGCCATTTATTCTGGGAGACAGTTCATCAGACAGCAGAAAGCAATCACACTGTGCATCTGTAATTACCAGTCATCTCTCCCATACTGTTAAATACAGCACTAATATGTGGGCATTGTTTCCCCATTATCCACTGCTTCATTAAAAATGCAAATTAAGGTCCTTCTAATTACACATTAGCAGACATGGAACTGGCCAAAGCATTGTGTGTGTGTGTGCGTGTGTGTGTGTGTATCAGGATGTGTTGGTGAGAGACCTAAATGACAGATTGCGTTATTTTAGAAGAATTTGCAGTGAAGACTAATAAATGAAACTGTTTTTAAGACATGAAATGGTGTAATGAATCCCTGCATCGTGGCTCTCAGGCGCTGGCAATGACATACGCAGTGCTTTAGGATTGTGTGGCCACAGTGCATACTGTTATATGTCTTGAGGGAAATTGACCTTAACAGATGTGATAAGTCCGTCACAGTGGCCTGGAGCTCACCCTTCAGGGAAAAGCCGCTTATTGGAGGTGATTTTTACAAATGTCATAACCCCTGTGTGTCGCTCGATTGTCCCCTGAGGAGATCGCATCAGTGTCGGGTGGTGATGTGCGACCAAGACATCGTCTGACTTGAGAAAATGACCAAAATTCACACTCGATTTTGTTTTCCTTGTCAGCAATAGTCCTGGCATGAGTGGATGTTTAATGTCAGACTTCATTCCTGCACAAAGGCCTGTAGCACAAAGGGAAAACTGGACACAACAATGTGTTGTGATGCACAGAAAACAGATGAAAGAGGAAAGATAAATTATAGGTGGGAATAAAAATGGCGGGATTTGTCTCGGAATTAATTGTCCGTGTCTCTTTGCGTTGGGAGAAAAATGGATGAGTGCGAGTGCGTGATGACTTGAAGAAGAGAGAGAGGAGAGGGAGAGAAGTCAGGCATATATGTGCTGATCTCTTATTGTCAGGGCTTGTCTCAGTTGGGCGACCTCCAACTCACACAGGCCTGTGGGCTGCAGCGCTCCGCGTAGGCACGGTTTCCCCTTTCTCATGGAAACAAGAAGCTTTGAGCACACCATGGGAATTTCCTCGCACTGCAAACACCTCCTCTGTGAGCGAGATGGATTTCATTTTCTGGGAAAATCAGACCCCTTTCCTCGGTATCCGTGGAATTCTATTCCCTCGTCTTCTCCCATTCGGCCTCGCCTTCTCCGTATTGTTCAGGGAGATGTATATGATCCGCCATTACTCTTCCGCGTTGACTCGTTGCAGGTTTTCAGATCCACTCTGTCACTCTGTCAGACGTGTTTTGCCTGGTTTTCGCTTCCCATTCCCTTTGCTATTTATAAACGTTCATCATGTTGCATTTCAAACATTCGTTTATTAAGCCCCGGTTTGTCACTTATCTTGAAGTAGAAATTATTTATATGGGAGCGATGGCAAAACGTGCGTCCTGTCACCTCAGCGTACAGCATAACACACTATTATGATGAACTACACATCCAATACAAAGATCAACTTTCGGGACCAAACTCCATGAGCGACTTCTGCAAACCGTACAACAAATCCATCATTTGTTTTTATGTTGTTGAACCTGTGGGAACCCATCAAATCATTTTCATTAAGAGCACCACCCTGAATGGATTGTTAAACCACTCTGCACTGAACTGAACTCAAATGTCAATTGAAGTCATGGCATATCTGTGTCTGCTGTCCTTCCCCATTCATTAATTGCATTGACGCAAACTGAAACGCATTACCGTGCTGCAATGCAGCGATTTAATGGACCACAAAGCTCCGACAGCCTTGAAGGTACAGGAACATCATAGAGAAGCCTGATAATTGTACAACAGGGAAAAGAAAATTGGGTTTTAGTTTTTGAAACTGTTCCTTGTGCAGTGACCTCGAATAAACCCCACCTTTGCTGCCCGTCCACCAAATCTGTGAACCAGGAGACTTTGATCTCCTCCAGTCCAGAACTCCCAGTGCGAGTGTGTGTCTGTGACGGTGGGGAAACCTCAGTCGCCTCTCATGTGGTTGTCTGCACCTCGGCCCAGTCGGAGTGTTTTGAAACTCCACCAGACACAGGATGGAGCTGGGGCACAAGAGGCGCTTAGTGCAGCCTGACTGAACGCTCCCACTTGGCACCAGCATCCCATTAAAGCTCTGGGAATGCTGTTCACCCAGCGAAGTCGACTTGGCCGCATGTGGATTCAAATATTTGAGCAGTGCTCCGTGCCAATGGCAAAGCATCACAAGACTCCAAACACCCCCCCCCCAAAAAAAAAAAATTGGGGCAGAGCAGAAAGGTGGAGAAGTGGGTGGAGAAGGTGGGAAAGTGGAAAACAAATGTTCACGCATGTCTCCTCTGTCTCCTTTCAACCCGCTCCAGACGTATAAAACCGATCGACTTTCTTTATCCTTTTAAAGACGAGTTTTATGGTTTTCATCCAGGTTGGTTTTGTTGATCGTGACAAGCAGGTTTTTCCATATCGGTTTTCACCACATTAAAACCATCTGCTAAAGACTGCAGAGCAGTGGGCGGTCGGACCAACTGCTGGTTACAGGTGTATCCAAGCTCCTGATCATTCTGCAGCACGTGACACAGAACGCGAAGCCAAGCAGAGACTTGTTTACTTTACTTTTATGATATAAAACAGTCATTAATAGGCCATAAGCATAATTAATTATAAGTAAACAAGTAAAAGTATTGGGAGTTTTGGATCATGCAAACACTTATTTCCTTTAAAAGTATATATTTACCATTTCTTTGTTTATTTATGTCTAGTTGACAAATTAAAAACACATTTGTGAACATATGACCCGGTGCCACCTCCAGCGACAACTCCACATACGATAGTATATATCACATTCACTGCTGTGCCCTCACTGAGCCAGCTGTGAACACTCCACATCTCAGAATGAAATACAAGGCCCATGGGGTCAACATTCACCTATTCAGATATCAGGTTTCAGGTTTGGCGTTTCTAAAAGCCATAACAGAGGCGGCCATGGCCTCCATACACGAGTGTGTAACATTAAACTATTGTGTTCCTGCTTCTCCAAAATCGCAAAATAGCCCATTTTATTCACAGTCACGTCGCTGCAGGGCGAGTATAGATTTATTCTCCCTCTCACACATTGTGTCACGACAACAGGTAAACAAAAGGCAACTCTCCTGCAAGCATCGCCATCGTCTTTTACCAGCGTCAGAAGCAAAATTATAATTCTACATTATAATGTAAAGTATATTTGTGTTTCTGTCCAGGACTTTATGCAAATTCAAAACATGGGATTGATACACAGGATTAAATATAAGACTTTAAAAACATACCGCTTTATGTCCTTGTGGGTGTAAGTATTGTTATTATGGACAGAGATGCTTTGATGTACAATATTTTGGTGCCATCTAGTGGTTAGCTAGTGTGTCTGCATTATGTTACTCTTCCCATACACACGTTCATACACTGACTCAAACATACACTGACACTAAAAACCTCTGTCCTAAAATGCCCCCACCCACCACCCCTTTGTTTCCACTTAGTCTGCTTTGTGTCCAGTAAGCCACCAGAGGGCATTTGGGGACATTTCAGGTCTTGTTATGGAACGACAGGCAGGACACAGGAATCCGAAACACCAACCTCCATATGACTCTGGGACATAAACAAAAACCAAACCCTCCCTTGGGGACAAAGAAAACAGCACTTTCATTTCTACTGTTTCTGTGTGTGTGTGTGTGTGTGTGTGTGTGTGTGTGTGAAGATAAATCTCTGTGGGACTTGACTATGACAGCCTACTGCTCGGCCTCCGCTCTGACCCTGCAGCAGCAGCAGAACCCGCTTTCGTCACAGATGCTTCGTCTAATATTCTGTTTAGCGTTGACCTCGGATTAACGTTGCCTCTCGTTTCATAAAGGAAACTGTGGAAACCTTGGTACATAATGATCTCCAGTTGAAAGGACACAAACAAAATCATTGAAAAATAACAAAGTTCGGGAGAAAAGTATATACCTCAGTGGGACTATCAGGGCATCTCTCAGGGTTATTTACATCATTAGTACATTTATACTGTTCATACTCACCTGTTAATTAAACTGGTTTTACCAAACTTTTTGATTATTTTGTCCTTTTACTTATGTCAGTTTGACAAAATGCATGTTTTTCTGTCCAACAGGTGGCACTGGAGCTTCACTTTCATCACTCTGCAAACCTTTTTACACACAACTCTCTGAAAAAGGCAAAAAGAAAAATAAAAAGATGGAGATCCAGTGTCAATCATCTGCTCACGACCTGAATGAGGTATGTCCCTTCACGACGTTAAACGCTCCCCCGCGCTGCGCGATCTTCTCCACCGCTCAGATAAATCACGCCGCCGCTGCATTTATCCTGACAGTATTCCCACCGCAGCCATTTACAGCTCACTCCTCTGATCCCAGTTTCTTTTTCATGATAGATATGGAATTCCCAAACAGCTGATAGAGACAGATAGTGAAGGGAAAGGAGATAAGGCAAGGTCGACTCGACACTGATCGACTCGACGGCTTTTACAGACTCCAGTTGTGTTATTGAAGACAAATCTGGCAATAAAAATAATAACAACAAAAGGAATCAGCTTTTTTCCCCCTGAAAGGTTTTCCCCTCTTGCTATCAACAGTCAGTCTCTTTGTGTAGATAATGTAGGTATAATAAATAGTTTCCATCCTCCTCTCCTGTGTCCCGGGCCCCTCCACAGGGCAGTGGCTATCAGGGGCCATTATGACCCATCGGCCCCGAGGGTCTGCTGGACCGTAAGTGGACTAAACACACCCCTTTGATCTCTGCCACACAGCACTCAGACGCTGTTAACGTTAGATTAGATCCACAACCATTTGCATTATGCATCCTCAGGTGGTTTCACAGAGCTGACTGTGACTCGGGGGTAAAGGAATAGTACGTCATAAGACTTCACAGTGGTTAAAGGTGTGGTAGTAATGGGACGGGAGTTTCTCTGTGGCCAAGTTCTTCTGTTGAAGCTCCCTCTTTGTGACTCAGTGAACCACACTGTTATCAGCTGTCTGCTCCGTTTCCTCAGCCGTTCCATCACACACACACACAGACACACACACACACACGCACACAGACGCCCCCGTGACCTCCTCTTAGTTGCGTGTCTGCAGACTGATGAATTAGAGGTTCTGGACACAGCAGGCTTCAGTTACCTCTGACATTCACTCTGTGTGTTGTTCATATACCTGCATCGCTACCAACACACAATCAAAGTCACGCCTACACACACACACACACAAAGGCAGTGTGTGTCTATCATTGAGTGAAAACAGGTAGAAATGGGAAACGTTGACCATGTGTACTTTCCATCTCATTGTAATGGATTTATCAGCTCTGTGTATTTAGCATTCAGGCTCAATCTCAGGAGACGAGGTTGGTGAGTTTCAGTGGTGTTTTTTTTTTTTTTTTTTCCTTTTTGGATGCTGTGTTTTATGGCTGTAACGTTTCCATCCGTGGTGACAGATATGGGCTCGGTGATTGAATGAGCATGAAAACCTCAGGTTTCACCCTCCCTTCTAAACGCATTGGGACACATGAGGAAATCATGGACGTTTGTTTGACGCGTGAGTGTTAAACATCACCATATATACACACACATACACACACACACATATTTACACACATATATACATATGTGCCATGGTTTCCAGTGACGGGCTGCTGACGAGTCAGTTCACCCTCCAATTAGCACGTACAAGAACTGTAAATGAAAATCACTAAGCACTTGAAGATGAAGAGAAGTGAAAGTTTTTTTTTCTCTCACACTACACATCACACGTCGTTACAGGCTGATTATGAGCTGCTGAAATGTAGTAATACATTTGAAGACACTTGACACATTGTTCGTGGACAGCAACACTCAACCTTGTTAAATTATCCTGCACCGCTATAGATCAAATAGATCGTCCAGATCATAGAGATGTCAGAAATGGTGGTGGTGCCATGTGGTACCTCATCCCTGTATCGTCCCCGTCGCTGGGCTAAAAATTTAAAGTTTCCACATGAATTTTAAATGAAACTTTGAAAAGGCTTAAGGGATAATTTGTTAAGATCGAGAGTAAATCAGGGAAATGTGATGAAAACATCGAGCTCTGACTTACAGGAAAAAAACATTACATCATCGCGAGACATCTCGTTTTGAAGAAAACCAGCTCTGATGGAAATGAGCTTTGCGGCTTTTTTCGCACAATAACAATATTTAAAACACGATGCCAGACTTTGTAAAAAAAAAAAAAACTTCAAAGTGGATGACAAATCACCTACAAGATCTAAGATAGCGCACTTTCTCTCCATGTCCTACACAGGTCTGGAACCCTTCCCATGTCCATGGACAGATAAGGACGCGTTTTCCTGACGCTCTGCAGAAGGCAGGTTGGAGACAGGTCGCACAAAGAGGCCATTCACCAACCGGGGCAGAAATAGTCTTTCAACGCAGATGCCATCTCTGCAGCCACGTTACGGGACACGGCTGTAATGAGATCAGGAACTCTCTGCTCGCAGCTCAGGTATGTGTGGTCAGGAGAGAGGGAATAAAAGACAACACCGCAGTGAAATGAAGCTGCGCTAAACTGAGGTCAGATTTATTAAGGGCCACTCAAGGGACCGTGTTTCAGATTAATCATATCTACACACAACCCGTTGGCAGGAGTCAGGAGACAGCTCCGTTAATTACATTGGAAATCTTTTCTCTTAAACCACTTCCCATCGATCACACCGACGCCGACTCAGCTCATTGGCACAAGCTCAGCCGCTCCCGTCGCATTAGATGTGTCACGCGGACAGCTGCATGCGTCCCGATGCCAAATCAAACACGGCCTATCGTACAGTATCGAGTGTGTGGCAAAGGCTCGTATCGACGCCCGTGCAACAAATTGACCATAATGCCGAGCAGCTGTGAAAGTGATTCCATGATTGCAGATAAACAGAGACGTCTCCCAAAGCACTATGGGAAGGGTGGTCTGTTAGCATAGCGGGACTTCCTGCATCAATTAGGACGGATTGGTCGTTGATGTCTGTTATTTGGGAAATAAAAAGGAAGCCCGTCGTAATGAGACATGATGGCTGGTGGTGTTTATTTTATTTTCACTGTAACCACTGAGACCACTGAGTAATTCCTGCAGGTGCAATTTGAAGTGATGGGATTAGATGGGGCCCTCGTGCGCGAGGCATCAAACCGTCGCCATGTCGATATTTGAGAATTAATTGATTAATCTGGCAGTGATGGGATGGTTTTCCATGTGATTGCTCCTGACCTGCGGGAATAGGCTCCATCATGGAGCCTCCATGTGCCGCGCGTCAGTGGCTGGTAAAAATAGAGGGTGTAAGAGAGTGAGAGGACACTCGTGACCCTTCGTCCTGACACCTCGCTGCAGATACCAAACCCAATGAATCCAGCAATTCTTCCATCGGGCGTTTGGGTACAATCTTGCGTCACCTCCCTGACACCAGGCACCTCACTTTGGGAACCACTGCTGTAATCTGTTGCTTTGTAGCGTGTTAGAACTTGTTACTATGTTACAGGCTACATTTAGTCCTAATTCAGACTTGTAGCTTAATTGTGGTGACAGGGTTTGATGTTGTGTGATATTAGCAGTTGATGCTCTCCCATATTTACGACATAATAGGTGATGTAACTCATTCGTTTTGCTTTTGAGTTACACTTGCACAACCTACTCAACCTCAGCAATAAATTCATCTTCTGTAATGTCATCCATAAATATGAAGATGTCAATCACAGAGGGCATTCTGCAGGAGCAGCAATCTATTTTTAATGCTCTCTAAATAAAAACTTCACTGTGGAGCATATTTACAGTGTGTTATTGCTACTCTATTTAATCTGAATATAATTCTTCCAACCAGGACTGGATTGGAACAGAACGCCAAGATAAAGGATCAGTTATCGGAGATGTTTATTGTGCTTCGGAAGATAAAGTTAGTTCACTCTAAAATTACACTGTTTGCCCCGCAGCGCCATTTGGGCTGCGTATCAACACAGCAACGACCAAATAAATTGGTAGTGGTGCCAGTGGTTGTATCGCAGCTCTGGGTTTTCCAGGCAGAAGCTGGGCAGCATCTGGTCCCGTTGCCAGATCCAAGGTGACAGGAAGGCTCTGGTGATTTCAGGGTGCGAGGCCCCGTACACCACCTGACATTAATGATGCCTTATGGGTTTATATTTCTTTCAACTTGTCACTGTTTGGTTGTTTTTTTTAAATAAACATGATAGTTGTAAAAAGTTGGTAAAAAACATATTTAATGAATATGCATATTGAATGATTAAATGGCTTCAAGAGATAGAAAAGAAGTGTAGCTTGCTACTTTTTCATAATACCCGTCTTTTTTTATAGTGTTTCTGGAACTTTTTTCTTAGAAAATAGTTGGCTGTGCAAGACTTAATCTATTGTTAGCAGAATAAATGGCTGTTTGGAGCCAAAATGGCCGTTTCTTTTGACCATCTAGCCCACTTTGCTTCATGTTTTGTCTTGGAAGTAATTGGACTTGTCTTGGAGTTTGGCTTATTTTCAAATCTTTTTCCATAAAATACAGGAGCGCCTTTTTTAAAAAAAAAAACATTCACCTCATTTCACCACGCACCTTTGTGGGTGATGCTTTTAGCCTTGACCCAAGTTCAAACCGCCTGTCACATGATTAATAAGTTTGCCGTGTTCTTGCTGATATTAATCAGCGATTCTCTGAAGTATTTTCTGCTGGAAACGAGATCATTGTGTTAGAGACAGCGAAAAATATTCAGCAATGATCACAATCTACTCCTGTGTATTAATGTGAGTCAGCTTACATTATGCTTTGGCTTTGGCAGGGACCTTCTCTGCTTGGGCCAGTTTCTTTTTGCCTACGCGAAAACGCACTCAAACCAAAATATGTAATTTACACTCAGTTATATAACATAAGATTAAACTCTGAAAGTAACTTTGCAACAGCTTGCTAAAGCATAGGATGGTTTATTTTTTTTTAATGTGTGCAGGTTCACAAGTTTGTTTTTAGATGTTTTTTTTTTTGTCACAATCACAGTCGGGGGCAAATGTTATAGTTTTGTGTGAAGCCCCAGCATGAGCGTTCATCCTTACATAAGTGGTCTCCTGCTGTTAATGTGCATATTATTTGTGTGGCTAGTGCCTTAGGGAGATCTAAAATAACAAACTGTTGCACTTGTGCCCAACATTTTCCCCATTGTGGTCTGAATATTTTTGTATTAGACACAAATGATACAAGGAATAAGAATTTGATATCATTTTATCATGGTTAAAAAAAACTATCTACCCAGTTTAAATGAGGTTAAGGGACAAACATGAAGTAAGAAGAAGTCAAACTAGTACAATGCATATACTAGTGGGTATAATTCTCATATAACTACGGTATAACATTAAATTAAAGTGCTAATTAGGTTTTTTTTTTGCATTTTTCTCCATTTGTGCAGAATTTTTTTTCCATTACAAGAAATTGTTGGTTATGGCTACATTCATTAAAAGAAATACCACAATTGAAGATAAGCAGCACTTTGCACAGCAAAACCTCTTCACAGAAATTCCACTGCATGCACTGGAAGTCACACACAAATTTCAAGCATGAGCTAACAACACTTTACACAACCACTCGCTTTTCACCTCTTTCTGTCAAGTGAACGTTTAGTCATTTTAGATCTTTTTGGGTTTTTTTTTTGCTAACTTGCACAATTCTAACTGAACCAAGCCAATTTCCCACAAACTAACTTAAACGTTAGAGCTGCATTCGCAGCTTGTGGAGCCAAATGGAAAGAGCTGCGATATGTCAGGTTCTGTCTTTTTTTTATTTTCCTTTTAAATCACAAAGATGAACATGTGATTCCTCAGAGGCCAAGTGTTCTATTGTAACCATATATCTGCCCAGTCTCCACTGGGCAGATATATGGTTACAATAGAACAATGGTCAATGTCAAGACAATGACTCATTGATTGAAAAAGCATTTTAGATGCTGTTGACATCGTTCTCTGCAATTAAATTATTGAAATTTCATGTTTAAGTCCCTGGATGGACATTATATTCCGTAAATCAAAAGCACATTCTGCATCAAAGGTAGAAAGGACAGCTGATTTATGGTCTTATAAGAAGTTCCTGGTATAGCGTTGCCAAATAACTGCGTTATCATGCTCTTGAGGTGGCCCACCCTGTTTAAACATCTGCCGAGAAATGTAGTCACCACTACTGGCATCGCTAATATTGGAATTTCCACGTATACTCTGACCCCCATCTCCAGAACGGACATCCAGCAGGAAAAGGTGCTTGTAGGACCTGAGAAGAGGATTTGACAGGGCAATTCTTTTTTAATAAGCTTAATTTTTAGGCCATTCTCCATAGATGGAGAGCTTTTCTGGCAGCCAGAACACCATATGAAGGGGTTTAGTATAAAATGCCTTGCATACAGTATCATGGCAGAGGAAGCAGCAGGGAGCAAGGAAAGAAAGAAAGAAAAGAAAAGACGATAGCATGTTAAAAACAGCAGGGGTGGGATGTAGTGCTGAAAGGCTGGCTGGTGTCCAGTGTCCCGTGTGGTGTCGCGTGATAGACCGGCCACGGGTGATATAAAAAGGTTCTGCCCCACACATTTGGTGTCAATTATTGGTTCAGTGGGTCCCAGTGGATGCATATACGTATATTCTATGTTCCCAGATAGGCCATAGAAATCACGGAGTCTGCCGTGAATAAAAATTATATTCTTGCTCATTGCTGCCACCTGTCTCCAGCCACTGGTGGTGGCTTCGAATGTACTTAACCGCTAATTTTTCCACTAATATTTCATGCAGCATATTTATAGAATTATGCATTGAAATATGTGTCAGAATTCAATTTAATGGTGAAGTGTAAATAAAGAAATAGAGGACCTTTAGGATATTAAGAGGGAAGTGGCCACTAGTGATGGGCCCCAGAGGCTTTGGCACCGTCAGCTGTTATTATAACTCGTACTTTACTCGGTAAGGAGCAGGGGACGTATATTAGGAATGTATCACAGCTGGCTGCCCATCTGTGAATAGTGGGAAACACTGTGCACCTCCAGGCACCCGCTCTGTCAACTGTTAGACCGCTAGGAGCAACAAACAGAGCTGGGCAGATCGGCGAGTTGGTCAAACCCTGGGGTCACGGGGGTCACGCACCATGTGGTGGTGCTTTTGCTCCCCATTTGCTAAATTAGTTTCCATTTATTTTTACTTGGTAATAGCGGCTTTAGTGCATGACAACTTCATAGACATATACCCAAGTGGCGCGCTAAGGACCCACATTTGTGTGTCCTGGAGGCGAGGGAAGAGGGCCGCTCATTGATTGTGTTTAGTTCCGGGGCCCCTGACCCGTACAACAAAGTGACATGATGTAAACCATCGCTGCACTTCTGGTTTTATTTGATGTGACAGACCTCTGGTGAACATACGCATGGCAGGTCCAATTTTACACCACTTCTCCAACTTCGAACTCATTTCCTGACATTAATGCAATAACGTCAAATTACCGTGATTTAAAGGCAAACGATTCACCAGTCGCTGGTTTAATATGACTTTTGTTTCAGATGAGCGGCCGAGGAATTGACCGAGAAGAAGCAGCTCCAGGAGTTCACCATGGAGAGGGGGTGTCAGGGGGACGTGAGGATCTGGTTTGTAGCAGATTCACAAACCCACCTGATTCACCAGGTGAGTAACTCCCAGGTTGGCACCAAATCTCTGTGCTTTTCTCTGAGGTAACTAATGGGTCATTACCATATTCAGAAACACTAGAAAAGCACCAAAATAAGTGAAAAATAATCTTCTGTGTTTCATTTTGGTTAAATGTTTCTTGGTCTTTAACCTTCAAGTCTCCACTTATCAGGGGATCACGTCAGGAAAAGCAAGAGGTGCTATCAACATTAGCGATACGCATTATTTATTTACCGCTATCACCTTGACGTTAAACACAATCCCACGCACTCGCTAAGTCTAGCGGCGCTGCATCAGATCAGCTTTTTGGCAAGACACAAACAATTAATTGCTTTGGCTCACGAGACCTTTAACTTGACGAAAGTGTGTAGAGATGTGGTCATATCTGTTGGACGGTGTTTTCCATATGGCTGTCATAAAAATCCGATCTTATTCGAGCTTGAATATATAACACATTCATTGTGTTATAAATCAGATTTTGGCACAGTAGCAGGTTTGGCACCGACCTGCAGATAATCACTGCAGCATTATCACAATTTCAATGGGTGGTAACCAAATGCTGTTTTGCGCAAAAGGAAAAAGAACCACCCTAAATGGTAAAAGCATGTAATATCCCATTATCGCCTCATGTCCTGGTGCTGAATCTTAATCCAGAGCAACAGCTAATGTTAACTCATGACTCATGTGTCATCAAGTGTAATGTGTCGGACAACAGATAATACGATAGTTTGATCATCCCATTTAGCCGAGATGCCTCCTGGCACGGTTACAGCGCAGTCATACATAGTGGGAGAGAGAGAGAAAAACCTTTGTGTTACATTTAAAGGTCGCGAGCGTGTTGAAAGACAACCAGATAACAAAAAGAAAACAGCTTAATTCCTTTAAGTTACTATGGGATGTTTTAGGAGAGACATTTGAAAAAAAAACATTTGCTCCACGGACAAACGAAACTAAATCTCTTTTTATGCTGTGTTGATGTTTCTTCATTACAATTAAACAGAAGCACAGTGAGAATGAAATATATATATTTCATATGAAAATTAATTTAAATTGCATTTATCCAACTTAGTGTAACTTTAACTGCAGCAATGAGCATGAGCCAATGACCGCACCTTGTGCAGAACTATACCTGATCAGCTGATCAAAGGTCATTTTTCATGCGTTTGATGAAAAATGACCTTTTGGGGGTAAAATATTGATCGTACACCTCTAATTTAAACTAAAAACAGCTTCATACATCACTCTAGCTTTACCCGTTCAAGTATAAGTTAACAAAACATCTCCGTATATATTTGTTGGCACTGACGACCCAGAATGAATTCGACATCAGGGTAGAAACCTGAGCACAACCACGGTACAATCGATCAAGTTAACTGATGAACCAAATGCACAACGACCTAGACTGGCAAGACGGAGTGGTGTCGCCATCTACCGTTATCGAGCTGCTGATTGACGGCAGGGCTGCACAGATGGAACGTATAGGAGTCACTTTGTGTTGTCATCAGGTGATTCAGATATACAGGAGGAAACTGAAAACGGACCATTTTGTGGGCGTGAAAAAGAAAGTGAGAGAAACTGAGTGAGACAGAAATAAGGATTAGTGATGCTTTTTTTCATGTTTGATTTCTTCATATATACTGTTTGGCTTCACAAGAGAATGTCATTATTATCTGAATAACATCAAAATGCTATGTGTCTGTCGAACGTAACTGAAGGAACCACAAATAAAGAAAATACGATTGCTCTCAGAATCGATCCCTGGGGCACGCCACGTGTTATAGGAGCTAACCTATTTGAGGATTGTGTCACCAGAAGTGAGGGAGATGGTGAACAGATGCTGTTTGTGTCTGCGTACATGAAAAACAGATTACTCTGAACATGATTGGTCCCTCAGGTCTTGGCGGGAATGTGCAGTTGATTTTCTTTTTTAAGGCAAATATTTGTTTTTTGTCTTTGGCAAATGAAACATGACAAGTGCCTGCAGAGCTTTACTCTCACGATACTTACAAATTTGTTTCTCATCACCCTGTCATACATAGTGGGTGATTGAAACAAAATACAAGGATGTCGAAAAGGTTTTAGCATTTTTAATCTGAATTTGTGTCCATTAGCACTTGTAAGTGTCTCAACATGCTTTGTAACGTTTTGTAGCATGTTATCTAAAATGAATTTATCAACCTCATATATTTCTTGACTTTTATTTAAACAGTTGTTGATTGATTTCAGACCTTCTGCAGCTTTTAATTACAGTTTAAGGGGAGCTTTAACCAGTTGGGTGGAATTTAATAAATCCTAGTATGCCAGTGTACTTTACTCTTTGTGGCATTAGGTTGTTATCACGTCATCGTTTGCAGATAACTTAAGTCTGTAGATGGATGTTGCATCAACAACAGTATCGTAACGATCCATCTTGTCTCCAAAGTTTTTATGTTTTACACCACCTGACATGGCGGAGACTTTGTGAACATTCTTTGGCTTTTTGCAAACTAACCTTTGGTCCATTAAAGGATTACCGCTGTGACAGAATCGACAAAAACCCTGCTTCGTCTGGTGTTGGCTGTATCATACCTCATAGTGTAGGTGTAGGAAAACACACAGAACCACCCTTGTTCTCTGGGCCTGTTATCACAGCCCCTACCCTCCATCCTTCATACAGTAGGTTTGTACTAACCTTCAGGGGAGTGGGCTCTCATGACCTCACTTAAGTGCAACACACCGACTCAATATGTGTTGTTGATTTCACAGGCGGGTTAAGTCAAGAAAAAAAAAATCAGTAAAATAAGAACATGTGCTGATGTCATGCTCTTTTCACCATGTTAGGGGACTGACCGGGCCCAGAGCCGCAGAAACAAAACACAACGTGACAAATGGCAGCAAGTTGGCGAAGAGAGTAAACAAGGCTTTGCCAGCAATGAAATGCACGGAGTTAGTAAGGAGATATAGCCGTGCTTACTGTGTATCCTCTGATGTATACTGCTGGACAGCGCAGCATATCTGACGCCAACAAAAGGCGTCTCCATCAGTGTCGTCATGATTGATGTGGAACAGTGGTCCAAGTGGACAGGCTAAATTAGTTATCGCTAATTAAAGCTGCATTTGTGCAGCAGATCGGGTTCCATTGTTTCCATAAGGTTGTAGAGCACTGAGGGGGAAAAAGCAGAGGGGAGAGTGCCATGCAAATCCACAGTAACCGGTTGATGTGTTTTGCTCAGACTGACAGAGAAGCATGTTTCTTTTTATGACCAGTATCTGATTGTGTAACCTGACTCGCGCCGAGAAGGAAACATGTGATATCTGTCATCGGCTTGTACCAGGCGTCAGCTCGCTGTTGTCGAAAATGTTCGACGTCACTTTATCTGATGTGGCAAAAGAGGATGGAGAATAAACATCGGGAATATTAGCTAAAGGCGGAGGAATGTGATGGGTGAGGGTCCTGTATTCCCTAATACCAGAAACAGACCATGAGTGCACAGGATAATCATAGGTTTGATTAGAGTCACATTTTCAGGCAACTCCCGAAATCCTGAGAAGAAAAGGTCTTGAGTGTCTTTTTTATGTGTGCCAAAAAATGTCCCTTAAAACAGTTTGAAAGAGTTGGTCCAAGTTGTTTCAATCAACAGTCTATCTATCTATCTGTTTGTCTGTCTGTCTGTCTGTCTGTCTGTCTGTCTGTCTATCTATCTATCTATCTATCTATCTATCTATCTATCTATCTATCTATCTATCTATCTATCTATCTATCTATCTATCTATCTATCTATCTATCTATGTGATTTTGGTCTCTGTGTGTTTGTGTCTTGCAGACCTACATTGCTCAGTGTTTACTCAGCTCTCCACATAAGTGGAAGAACAGAGTGTAACATGCCACCACAGATACCCACAGTCTGGCCAAACCTTCTCTGACCTTTGCAACATCCGAGCTCTGCAGCAACAAAGGTCACGCTTTGTTGGTGCATTTTGTTTTCATGCGAGGCCTGGTGATTGCAAACCAAATAAATATCCAGAGTGACATTGATTGGGACTGATTGGTTTGATTTTCAGAAAAGTGGGACCGGTACTTTGCCGTACACAGTAATATACCAAACATTTTAAGACACATACACAGCAACTTGAATTTATTGCTTGATTTATTCTACACTGATAAACTATGGAAAAAAAACATGGGGGGTGAAACCACAAATGCTTTCGTAAATAGACCCCAAAGCTCTCATTTATCGCCTCTATTTATTTAGTTTTGTCATGTATTTTCTGATACATCTTCCAGTGGTGGCGCTACAGTGTTTTGTGCTTGTTCATCAAGTGAAAACTTTGACCCACTGGTGTCACTGGTGGAAAAGTTCAGCAGTGTCATTAAGAGAAACCCTGTATTTTTTTCCATGTTCTTGCAGGACTGAATATGAGTTTTCCAAAACCATTGTTTCGGAATAAAACAGACTTAAAACCTACTGCAAAGTTCTTGAGGTGACTTCAAACAGGATGAGCCTTACCCCTGAACCAATGTGCATGAAAAGTTGTCACCACTTCAAACTCCAGGCAAATGTTAACAAGGCTTTAGTGCATGAGATTAGCGTCCACTCAGGCCCCCACAGAGCAGACTCAGAATAGGACACGTCCACCTTGGATCCGGAGCCGGGGGATAATACGCTGTCTTAGCACTTAGGAATAGTTCTCTCCACCGATGACTCATTGGTATGGATGCTGGCAGTGGTCCAACATTGCCATGCCACTGTGTTTGAGTGTGTGTGTGTACTTTTGTTACCATCACCATGACAAACGGTGAAGCCCAAGGACGAAGGAAAGCGGTGCCATCTGCGTTTTTGGCGGCGTTATGGACCCATTCAATCAAACTCAGATTTTCCCAGTTGAAAGACACTGGTAAACACGGAGCGCCGAAGCCATTCAGGCGCACATGAATGAGTTGCTGAGGTTTGTGTTTGTAGTCAGCGGGAACGCTTTCCCCTTTTACATCCAGTGACAACTGCATTTATAACCCACGGCTTCTTTTTTTATATTCCTGGCAATGGATAAAGGATCATTATCGTCGGCAAAGTGTTCACCACTTTGTCACATTAACATAATGAATATGGAATCATTAACTTTTTATTCATATATAATTTTAACAAATAGTTTTAGTCAGAGTGAAAACTGCAAATTATCTTAATAATTTGTAAACCTTTTTTTCACCTTGATTGCAGTTGAAACTTTACTTCAAAGTGTGTCTGATGTTTGTTCAGTGAAAATATAGATGATTTTATATCCTTCCCTTAACAGTGGGTTATTTTTCTTTGACCCGTGTCTGCAGATCGTCCATTGAGCATCGCTCAACTTCATGTTGCCTCAAAGGCCTCGGAGGCAAAACCAAGGGAAAGGGAAACACGAACTGGCACCTGCTGTCACTGTAAAGGTAATGTAACACAACACATATGACACAATACACACTTTTATTTCATAACCGTAACAGTAAATAAACCAGAAAATGTAAAAGGCAGAGCGACGCAACAAGGATTTTCAAAATAAGAGTCTCTCGGGATAAAACGCAATAGTTACACCAGGACGGACTACATAGGCTCCTCAGTGTTCCCACACCATACATTAAACTTCACTTTACATGCGGAAGGCGAACGTCAGTCAGATTAATGTGGAGTTATACAAAATGTCCTCCCAAACTTTTCACAAGCCAGATTCCCAGGAAAGCCAGCTGCCTCCAGGCCCCTCGCAAGCGACGTGACCCGCGCTGATCTCGACTGTCACCCAGCGAAATGATTGTTGCCTTTCACTGAGCTGTGTGTGCGTCTGATCTGTAAGAGGCAGCACAGGACAACGAGGGCCCCCGAGAGCAAGTGAGCATGCTCTTGTATGACAGTGAGAATCCAGATCTGAGATTAGAGTTTTGGTCTTTTCTATAATGTTCTGCAGCGTGTCCATGTACGAAAGACGACTGCTCTACAGGTTTTATATATATATATATATATATATATATATATATATATATATATGAACATTTGAATATGTTATATTGAAAAAGCATATGCACACAGTTTGGTAGCAAACTCTCTCTGCGTGTTGTGCGACACGTACAGAAGTGTAGATAACATAGTGGTGTGGGCGATATTTTTAGAGAAACCTGTCTCGAATTTCACAGTTGTCGGTGAAAACCACTTTTAATTTTTCATTTTATTTTTGGCAGAAGCCTGTCAACTTTAACTAGCAGATCTTATCAGTAATTGGCTCTGTGAGTTGGTTAAAAAAAGAAAACACCGTCGCTTTCAAACAAGCACCGCTAACTGGAGACCAGACATAACATCTCCCTTCCCCTCATATCGTTTGCTGTTCATAAAAGTGATGTGTCGTTTTAATTTTGCACACTCAAGGTTACCCAGAGGTAGCAATTATCTCCCACTTAGTTTCCCTTGGACACGGACACGGTCACTGGCGCTCAGATTCTCGGACACCCGCGAAGTACGCCAACTGCAGCGAGATGTTTGCACATGCTTCGTGTCCTGGCCAGTCTGGGTTTGTTATCTTCATACGGTCTCCCACACACAGGGCCCAACTTTCTGTAGCCCCCCACCCCGCTATCACTAAATATGCTCTACACAAAATAAAACGATGGACGTGCACATGTGCATTGTCACACAGATCTGGATGTTTTGGACTCTGGAGGAATGTTGAAGTCCGTCCAGAAATCAGGCAGCTGTGCCTTCCAGAATTTAGAGATTTTAATGGACTTTCTATAACAAGGACTTGACCTCTGACCCGAGACCCTTTCTCTGCGCTCTGTTTTTTTTTTTTTTTCTCGTTCTGCTCCCTCTGGCCGGGTGATGAGGACACATTCCATCTTCCAACGCTCATTCTTGGATTTCACTTTTGTTTTGGTGAAAACATGACAGCAGAGGGCGAGTGTCAGCGATATACCACATACGAAACATATAAAGAGGAGGGCCGCGCATGTAATGTAGATGAAGTGGATGGATAAGAGTCAGGAAATAAATCTCGCAGGCAGAGGTTTTTGCAATCTCTGCAGAATCTTACACTCTAATTGGTTCTGCTGTTTCTGGGCTACAATGCTGGAAAATTACTGTCATTCAATCCCGGGCCATGCTAACGTTTAAAGCCGCCGCATACGAGGTAGTTCATCATTTTGTAATAAGTTACAGCCGTTATCAGGGGACACCTGTTGTTACTGATGGCGACAGGGAAAAAAAAAAAAAAACCTTAATGCAAGTCCCAGAGTTGTTTGGATTTACACAGGGACAGAAACATGTGTTTTTGTCATTTATTTGTTTGGGTTTCATGACAGTATCACATGATTTCTTTTTCACTGTCATTCATGTCAGTATTGTCTTGTCCTGACCTCAAAATGCCCCTGATCAACTGTTTTGGGCTTTTGGATGATGTCATATATAACATATACATATACATATACTACACACACACACACACACACACACACACATATATAACATATACTTTTATACACACACACACACACACACACACATGTATATATGTATATATATGTATATATGCGTGCGTG